>CM057926.1:19087007-19416848 GCA_030141595.1 Chydorus sphaericus
ATAATTAATTAACTTCAATCTGAATACATGGGCATCCCCAAAATAGAAAGTGAAAGGAAATTAAAAATGTGTATTTTCAAATAGCGTTAAGTTTAAGTTAATACAAGATACCGATTATGAGATAGTCGGCTGAAACGGAAACTATCGTAAATTTTTAGGAAAAGTGTGTCTGTTGACATGTTTTTTTTAAACAAAACTTATGCATTCCCCCAAGAAATTATACCGGAAGAAAGAGCATTTTGGGGAATCGGTGTCGTCTACCTCCAAGGAGAAAATAAACGACGCGAACATACAGAAAATAACAGCAGAGGCGATGTTGGAGGTGGTAGAAAAAAAGTTGAAAAACAAGTGTCTCAGAAATAATTTGACATCTCGTTAAAAAAAAAGTTTAAAAAAAACATAATTTTCTTTCTTTATGTATTACTTGTTTTAGGAATCCGTCATTTTTATTGACAGAAAAACAATGTCAAAAAGATACAATTTTCCAAAAAAGTACTTGGTGTTCCGTTTTTTCCCAAATATCTCCAAACAGGGATCTTGTATCGACTGAAATGTTACGCCATTCGAGTGAAAATTAAATTCCGCGTCGAATGAGATATATTTTAGATTCCTAAACATATCTTCTGGATTTAAGCAACTTTCCGTGTCCCACCAAAATAGGGAAGTTTTTCTTTCACTCAGAAATCGCTTTTTAAAATCAAAACAAAACTTATTATATTTTAACATTTTAAATAGTTTGAAACTTTTATTTTCTTATAACCAATTTCTTCAAGAGTGGTAAAGATTTAACCCCGTACTGCCACAAATAAATTGTTGTTTCCTTTTTCGGTTGTCAGTTTTTCCGGTAACCTAACCAGACGCCAGATCCTTACGTAGAGAATAACTAGTCGACACTTCCCTCCGAATTCACAGTTTAACCGTGTTTTACTAAAATTCAAGTAATCACATTATAATAAAAAGCGCAATCGTTGATACACGCCTTAGTGGAATTGTTTTTTTAAACCTAGACGTGGAAACATCTTAGACACTAATTTCAACTTATTTTGTTTCTTACTTTATTCCCTTTTTTCTAACATACTTTAAATAAGGATAAAACACTCTAAAACCTCTAAAACATCTTTTGTCACTTAGAAGGCTGGGCAACTTTTCCCCAAAGGAATTTAAATATATAGTCAACATGTTTTTTTTAAATACAAAAATATTTCTTAACATGAAAATAAATAGAAATTTTTTTTCCATTTTTGACGATTACGATGCCATTGATATAAATAAGGGTTATCATAAATATATTTTATGAAAAAAGTTTCTGGCAACACAAGAACCTCCTTTAATTCTTTCATAAATATATTAGTAAAACTTTGATCTAAGGGAATTGTCGAGTGCGCGAAAAAAAATTGAAGATGAGGGAAATGTTCTCCTTTCTTTTTATTTAAGGAAATTGAACTTATAAAGGCAGCAACATTTTTGCGGAGAAACATTTACTTTTCTGCGGAAAAATAAGTCTCTCTTTTAACATTGTATCCCCTCTCAATTCTTTTTTTTCTAGCCTAAAAAACAGAAAGTAAAAATCTTCCCAAAGGGAAACAGTTTCTGAAGATTTTTGATTGAATTATTTTCATGCTTGGACTTTTTACCTAAGGATATTTATAAATTTATAAAAATTTTTATTTTATCCAGATAAATCTCAGGTTGATGATTTTATAAAAGTCCAACCAGTGGAATAACATACTAAAAAGACATATTATATTAAGATTTAAGTAAGGTTACTTAGATAGAAAGAATTGGTCAATGGAGGATATTTCAAAAATATTTTTTATGAACTTTAAAAATCTGAAACTTTTTAATCAAGGCTTAATTGTATTTTTTGCCCAACTAAAAGAATAGTTCAACCTCAACACTAATTCTTGCTAGTCGTATGATCAAGCGTGCGTTATGATTTAAGATTTAATTTTGATTTCTTGAAAGCGGGAATGTTAACCCATGCTTAAACAGGGAAATTCTTCAGATGTACTTATAGGTGACTTAATCAATGACTCGATGGGGGATGGCGATAAAAATCTGAAATATTTCAGGGAGATAGACAGACATGTTATTAGTAGGGGTAAAATCAGGGAAAAAATCCCATAACTATAACTGAACTACTTAAAAAAACTGTCGGTAGTTTACCCATGCTCTTATGGGGAAATGTGACGTAAACTTATTGCCCGCTGGGTACTTTAGGGTGTTCCATTTTGCAACGATATTTTTTTTCGAGGCGGCCTTTTAATATGTGGTGTGAAATCCGATAAAACTAATATATAATTTTTATTTTTAAGAAAAAAAAATATTTAGGGGTCGCAGTTTTGAAAAAATGGTAAAAAACCATAAAATTTACCATTTATTAGTGATTATCTCATTAACTTTTATTTTTAAAAATTCGGCGGCTCTAATATAAGTAGGTATATATATTTTATATATGTATACCAAGTTTCGTCGAAATCTATGAATATTTAGGGGTCGCAGCTTTTGCTGGAAACCCAAGGTCGGCCAAAATATGATGCATATTAGCAAATAGTACTTTATTCTTGCATAACACCTTTCTCATCAATGTTCCACAAACAAAAGTTTTTCCTCATATGGATACGAGTGTTGTAAACGCACATGCAAAATTGCAATCTTATATCTCGGTTCTAGCTTGTTTTACTAACTTTAAACGTGAACTGTGCAGAACCACGAGTAGTATTGATTAATCTTAGACCATATTTTTTGGGTTTTAATTCACCAATAAAGACGGGTTTTAAGTATATTGCTTTGTTTTTGTTCTTAATTGCTCTTAAGAAAAAAAATTGCGTCAAATTGATACGAAACAATCAAGTTCATCAAGTTAATGAGATAATCACTAATAAATGGTAAATTTTATGGTTTTTTACCATTTTTTCAAAACTGCGACCCCTAAATATTTTTTTTTCTTTAAAATAAAAATTATATATTAGTTTTATCGGATTTCACACCACATATTAAAAGGCCGCCTCGAAAAAAAAATATCGTTACAAAATGGGACACCCTAGGGTACTTTACATAAACATATACAATTTTTAAATAACAAAAACTTGGTTATGTGTCTAATTTTGACTCTTGTAAAAGTATCATAATTTAATTTTTTTATTTTAATACATACAAGTAAGTGTTTTGGAAAAGAATTGGTCGATGGATGATATACTAGGATATTTTTTACAATGAGCGAAACCATAAAAATTATAAGCATGTGGCACCAGGACACAGTTCCGCTTGGCCAGAGCATAAATCATTCGAATTACCATTGTTTGTCCCAGCATTTACGTAGAAGCACATCGAATGATACACTTAAAATAACGGGAGACTAACTCCAGGGTAAGGAAACGATACAAAAGAAAAAAATGTATAAACATATGGCACCACTTCTGCTTGGCTAGAGCATACATAATTCGAATCAATTTTATTTGTTCAACTGTTTTCGTGGAAGCAGATGATGGAATGATAAACTAAAAATATCGGGAAACGAATTCAAGGATTCTGATGACCCGTGGTGGTCTACGTCAGCATCCAACCTATATAAAAGATGGGAAACTGATCATTAACAGAAGTATAACTCGCTTTTAAAGCACTTTAAACGTTCTTCGTCATTTAAAGCAGCACCCTCAGATTCAGGTAGTATCTACTGTATTAATATATATAATATATTTAAGGAATTTTATTAAGATGTTTTTTTATCCTTCCCTTTCCTTAATTTTTAAAATAAAATATCAGTCTTGGGTAGAACCGGGAGTAGCTGAGAGGGGGGATGGGCCTTACAGCTATCATATTCGATGTGAATGTGTCGCCACTTACCACAAGTTGCAAAGTCCTTTAAAAGTCTTCAGTGTTTAACAGGGCGTTGCGTAAAAGCGGCCGTTTTTTAACGTAGGATGTCGGTGACAGGCATTCTTTCGGAAAGTTGCGGAACTGCTTTAATTAGACTAAACTTAAAACAAAATAAAGAGAAACAAATTCCGGATCGAATAGCGTAGGTTCCCATGCTACATTTTTTACAAATAAAAAATTATGGATAAAATTCAATTAAATTTCCCCAGTGCACATTTTTTCTCTTTTCCGAACGCCTGACCTTGATGGGCGACTGGGCGGTGATGGAGTAAAATAAAGCGTACACCCATAGTAGGCATATTGCTTTCCCACTGACCTTCAACATAAGACAAAACAAACGCCTAATTTTAAAATAAAATAATAGAACAAATTTTTAAATTACGGAAGTTGATTCACATATTCGGAATCAGCTCTTAAAACTTAAAAATTTGAATTATTTTACTGCGATGTAAATCGAAAAAAAGTCCATGCCGCATTCCATTCCGACAAAAACGACCGCTTTTAGGCGAACGCCCTGTTAAGTAATTTGGCGTTTACAATATTTATTGGAAAAGAAAAGTGGTAAAAGAATTTTATATTTTGTTAACTCGACGCAATTTGAGTTATATATGAGACGACTATGATGACTATCAATTCGGTCGAAGTGCACATCAGTGCATAAGTACTGATAGAACCAGTTCCATAAGTTTATAGAGACATTCTGTAAGTCATTGTCATTGTTTCAGATATATATACGTTTCTTAATATCAGGTCAAAGGAAAAGCGTTTTTTCCCTCCCAACGCTTTCAAACCATGAAAGGTAGGCATAAAGTTGCCGCCAGCCCTCTAGATAGATTTGCAGAAAAAAATACCTCTTCGCAAGAAACCCTTTGCTCCCAAGCTGATTCCTAACAGTAGCTTGTACCATCATTTTTCTTGAACGCTTACCAATTTGATATCAATTTCAATAAATACAGTACATTTTCGACGTATTCACTGAATCGCACTATTATACACCAGTAAACTTAGTTTAGTAAACGACATTCTCGAAGTTCATGTCTTACTTTATTGCTATTGAAAGACATTCTCGACATTCTCGAAGTTCATGTCTTACTTTATTGCATTTGAAGATAAAAATACTTTTTTGCTTTAATTCAATTTAAAAAAAAGGATAAAAATACCAAAAAGATACCAAAGTATTTTATCTTACATTGTCTTTTGTATCTTTTTGAAAAAGATAGGATACACTGATAATAATATTCTGTTTAATGTGGCCTTGGTTTATTTTACAGTAGAAATCCACTTTAAGGGTTTTCAAATTGCTAATTGATAAATACATTATTGAAAAAGACTTTATCCAATCCAGAAAAAGAAACATTTGCAGAATAAAAACTATATGAAACTGGAACTTGCATTGAAGAAATGTTTTTATACATAAGTTCAATCTCCCGAATCATTGCAAAAAAAGTTAATTTCTGGTCAAAACCCTGAACTGGCGCATCAGAATAACTTTAAAAAAAGTTATATAAAAATATATAATGCGAGTACGTAAAAACTATTGGTAAACCAATATCCATTTCGAAATATTAGCCAATATTGAAATTATACTATGCACGCCCAAGCATGCGTTATATATATATTTTTTTCATTCAAAAGAATTTAATTTGTCTTTGGTCGAATCTTAAAACATTTTGTTTAAAGGGAACGGCGAAACATGAACTTTTTATGAATAGCACCACTAGATTCGTGTTGTGAAGGCGACTTGAATGGCGTATTTGAGTTTATTTTGAAAGTTGGTTGATATTTGGAGAAATCTGGACTAAAAATTCCAAAATGTTTTCGGGCAGATCTTGGTCGCGTGAATATTGTAGCCTCCGTGTATTTGATGTCCATTTAATTTAAAAAATAGAACATTTTAAAATTTGACTAAATGTGTTTTTTATGATTATGAGAGTGAATTTCCAACATGCGCCTTATCTTTTAAGTACGGTTATTGAAATTTTTATTCCGAATATGATAAAACATTAAAACCTATATTTACTTCTCTATTTAAATATTTTGGGATAAGTTTGAACGGCGGTGAGATCATGACGAGACTAAAAGTATGTATCTTTGTTGTATTAAGGCCCACTTCTATAACTGTTTTATAAAGTATTGTGGATCACATCAGTCGCAAGTCGCAACCGGTTTTCGCTCAATATATCAATTTTCAAGTTGCACGCGGGTCAAGCACAAAGCGATAGGCCTATAATCGTCCTTAGATTTAGTCTGAATACAGTCAAGTAATTAAACCCATATTCAGCCGACTATCCATACTCCTTAACCATCTCAATTAAACTATAACTTGCAGTAATATTCACAGAAAAGTAGGTGCAAAGCTTCATAACAAAAGAAGATTCACAAAAATGGTTTAATATGTTGTGTTATGTAGCCTTTATGTCGTTCACAAAAGTTCAAGGACTCCTGATGCGTTTACTATGCTAATCAGTACAAATATTTCGTCTGCTTAAAATTTAAATGCCTCTTAAATAACATACTGTATTCGCGAAAAAATATATTTCAATGCCAAAAAATCGGTGGAAAATATAAAATAAAAATAACTTTAATTACAAATGAAACTGGGTTTTTTAAAATAGAGATTACAAGTATTTAGGCTTAAATAATATGTTATAGACCTTTTTCCATTGGGAGGATAATTAGGTTGCAGCGGCTGTTAGATGCTGTTTTCACAGCCGCTTTTACAGGCTTTTTGCTGTCGCCAAGTCTTAGCATGCTCTGGGCTGTGATTGGCTGCCCTATCTCCCCCTTGTTGTAGCGAAAGCATGGAGGAGATAGGGCGGCCAATCACAGCCCAGAGCATGCCAAGACTTGGCGACAGCGAAAAGCCTGTAAAAGCGGCTGTCAAAACACCAAGTAATAGCCGCTCCAACCTAATTATCCTCCCAATGGAAAAAGGTCTATTTCCCCATAAGTTGCTACGTAGTTGCTACATACATGCTAAGATTTTTTCTGGTAATAAAATATTCTTGAAATACAAGTGATTTGTGTCATTTAAAGTATGGTTAGGTTTTTCAATTTTTGTTCCAATTTTTGTTCAATTAAGAGGAATGTGCCAACATTTTCAACTCACAGCCAAAGTACTTTTCCCCCTCTTTTCAGTAGCTTAGCCTTACTGGATTTCAGTTTTCCAGTGGGGTATCCTTATACTGGAAATAAGAGGAAAAGAAGGCAATCGCAGCTGTGCAGTTGTCAGTGTGGACTGATTTTTCATGTTCCTCTAGTGTAGGAGTTCAAGCAAACCTCGATTTTACTTTATACTTGATTTTGATCGATATTCATACTGTTACAAGTATGTAACGGCGATCGTATTGTGTATTTCGAATTATTTAACGACCCCCCCCCCCCCTCCCCCCGAAAAGACTTCCACGACCATAAACTAAACAGCAGTCACCGGCATAGAAGGTTAAGATAGTTTTGGTGGGACATGAGCTGTGTCTTGGGTGTGTGGTGTATTTCATTTATTATTATTAACGAATTTTTTAAATTAATTTATTCTAAGAGCACATTATACACAAAGTGAATATTAGAAATGGAAAAATCTCGATCTATTTCTTTCTTAATGGTACGTACTGTATAAAATACATTAATTTTTTAAAAATATTATTAATTTATATTCATTATATGCCTGTACTCACAAAAAACAAAATCGTACTATACTTTGTGTATATTTTGAATAAATAAAATTATAACGATGTTTGAATACTATGCAGGTTGTGGTATTGTTTACACCATCATTCTGCGCTCTCATCTGTCCAAAGAGTACGTCTATTACTCCCTGTAGCTGCCTAAGCTACGACACAAATAATAATAGCACTCGCATTGACTGCTAAAGTAGTGCGAGTATTTAATTTCTCCTCTACGACATCCATCACTTTGTCCATGCCAAACAATAAAATCGCCTCGGTCCCTTCGGATGCATTTAAATTCCTCTCCGCCACATATTACGTTTATCTCTACCTTGACTTCAATCAAATAACGACCATCAATCCCGGAGGTTTTGGTTTTTCTCTGCCATCCCAATCTATCTATCTAGGTTTGACCTACAATAAAATAGCTACGATACCTACGAATGCATTTTAATTCCCCTCTGGGACATCATCTATGTATGTCCTTCTTGATAACAATCAAATAACGACCGTCACTCCAGGAGGTTTTAATTTTTCTCCGTCATCATCATTAATATTTTTGTCCTTGAAAAACAATAAGATGGCTTCGGTGCCTTCGAATGCATTTAAATTCCTCTCAACAACGTATTTCGTTTATCTCTACCTTGATAACAATCAAATAACGACCGTCACTCCTGGAGGTTTTAATTTCTCTTTACCATTCATATATTTGTCCCTGACTAACAATAAAATAGCTTCGCTACCCTCGGATGCGTTCAAATTCTTCTCAACTAATACAGTGTACATAATTCTTGATAACAATCAAATAACTTCTCTCCCCGGCAACGTCTTTAACTTTACTTATGCCTATCATGTACAAATCTCGTTGAACAATAATCTGTTAAGTGCGATTCCTTCGGCTATTCTTAGTTTTCCATCGGCGTATTCCGCTTCGATTACACTGGGTTCAAACAAGATCACATCGATCACATTACCGTTTAATTTCCCCAAAGTCACAGCCGTTAATGTCGACCTAAATAGCAACCAAATAGTTAAGGTCCCTTCCTGTGCCTTTAATTTTACAACTTCAAAATATGTCACAATTAATTTGGACAAAAACTTGATCACGACCATCACTCCTGGAGTTTTTAATTTCCCATTGGCATCAGACATCTTTTTGTCTTTGAATAGCAACAACATTTCCAGCATTCCTCCTTACTTGTTTTCCCAAGGTAAAATGAATTGAAATGTTAAATCTATATTAAATATTAACTCTTACGGCTGTGTAGGTAACTACACTTCCATCGAACTACAAAACAACCAATTGAAACGCCTCGAGTCGACCGTTTTCAAATCTCCTTTGAATTACATGGTCATTGGTTCTTCTTACTATATATATATATAGACATCAGTGGAAGTAATGCTACTTGTTAATTAAAATTGAAATATTGATAACTGCTTAAACATTCAAACATTTAAAAACATAATCTTTAACAATAAAGGCTACTTGTTAAGTCTTTAACAATATTAAAAAATATCCTTGATACATATTTTTAAAACATTTTATTTTTTTAAATGGTTTTAGATCCAGTCGACTGCTTATCTGATCCTTGCCATCTAGCTTGGCTTTTTAAGGGCAACAATAGCTCTAAGCTGCAGAGTCGTCTCAGGGCAAATTGCGTTTGCACCAATAATACTGGCTCTCCCTTTTCTACTGTTAAAAATTTTGATTTCAACAGCGACTGTCTCTGCCGTTAGAAATAATGTTATATAAATTGATTGAACTGATTAATACGGCGCTCGTTTTACCGGGTTCCCCCGAAATTTTCGTAAGTAAATTTATGTAGGAAAAGCTTGAATACCAAGCAAAAATAATCAGCTTTAGAGAGAGAATTATTATTCAGTTCAATCTTTTTAAAATTGGAAGTTCAAGAAAATAATTTCATTCTTCAATATTATTTGGGGCTGAAAAATCTAAATTTTCTAATTTTTCTCATTATTCTTTTCAATTTTAATTTTTTTTTTTCCTTAGTCGCAGTCATTTTCACGATAATGTTGATATCGAAAATGGAATAAAATAAAACATTGGCATACATATCTCCATCTTTTGAATCAAGATATGAAATCTATATTTACAAAGCAGAAAACTTGTTTGTTGGCAAGACATTCCCGATTGATCTTAATTTCGAGCGGTGGGGCTTAGAGAAAGCAACGGAGCTTGGTTGTTTCTGGTTTGGCCGGATGCTTACACACTTTAAAGACAAATCTAGAAAGTAATTATGCACTTTTTTTTATTTCAGCAAACTCACTATATCATGTTATATTGTTAATTTTACTGCTTACATTTAATGAAATCGTGAAGAATGCAATTCGTAATTTTTATCTATTGATTGCCGAGTAGACCCAGCATAGTTCAATACTTTTTTATTCCGAGTAGACCCATAGTTCAATACTTTTTTATTCAATCATTTTTAAAAATTTGCTTTACTAGCGAAAATTAAAAATAGGGATATATTCTGAAGAATTGGTATTGAGTAGGTAAAAAAAATCATGTTTACCATTATTTCCCCATGCAAAACACTTGGAAATGAAGTAAATAACATAAACAAAAGGAAACTTGAAGGTTCACAAATCGGGATATTAGATCATTTTAATCCAACAAAACAAAATTGGAAACTATTTAATACTTGAAATAAAATAAATTGAATAACAATAACAGGGCTTTCAACGTCATTAAAAAAGCAAAATTATGAGTTAACTTTTTTTAAGTTCATTTGCGTTGCACGGAACCACCAACCAATAATATTCAGAGGAATCTTTACCCCTCCTTGTAATTTTAGTTAAACCGGTTCGAAAAAATAAATATTTTGAATTGCAATCAAACTATCGAATATCATTTCAGTTAATTGGGTTCAAACGGCAACTAATTTATTACAATATTTACCAGAAGCAAGTGAATAAAATTTTCGAAGAATTTATTCTTTCGTGAATATGAATTTAATTCGATTAAAACATTTCACTGGCGGAAAAAATGAATAACGCTCTATTTCCTGCAATTTCGGCTTGAGCATATGTATTTCGAAATTATACAGGACAAGAGAACAATGAATACAATTTGCAAAGCTATTTTTATAAGAATACTTTTGTGTTGGGATTAAATACACCTAAATTTATTATTTTTAATACTTCGAATATTGCATAATTGTAATCAGAAAAAGCAGGATGTTGTGAGATTTGACCATGATTTTTTATGATTAGTCAGATTTCAAGTAATGAACTCGAATTGATGAATTATACTTCTAAGTATACAAAAATCCTGCAAATAATAATAAATTGATAATTTTGAAGAATTAAAATATTTGTAAACAAAGTCTATGCTTCAATAAACTTCATATTTTCTGGGAGTTTCGAATGTCTAAGCACGCCTGTTGCATATAACTTTAACACTATAACAAAATTGTCTACTTTAGATATCAAGTAGTTTAATGTAGATTATATGGATAGAATTTAACTTAGGTAGCTGATGCCGCAGCAATGAACGCCAAGCTGATGCAGACATATATGCTTGAAGTTTTATCATTTTTTTATATTTTCATGAGATGGAATTCAGCCCGGCCAAATCGGAAAAAATGAATTATCATATAATATCTGCTTCCGCCTGAGCGCAGTAAGTTGGACCCAGAGAGACGTTGGTTAGTTCCCGGCCATCAAATCTCCACTGCTGTTCCGATTTGAAGGTGTCCGATTCCCTCATTACCGCTACCAAATCAATTTTGTGTTCTTGATAATTCGGTTTAAACATTAGTCCTAAGCATGCATTTTCGTTTTGAATGCAGAGGTTAATACTGAGGTTTGGGTCGGGCGTGTAAGTCCAGAATATTTCTTTTGAAAACGTGTCCCAACCATAGTGGCGGTAAAAATCCGGTGGATGATTTATATCTACATCATAGGAGACTACTCCATTAAGAATGTTTACGGCATCGGGATAGTGAAAACACCTGTTTTCGTTTCGAATTTTTAGTGCGTTCGTGAGGCTTGCGATTACAACTAGACAAAGCAAGATCTGATGGAGGAACTTGGCCAAACTAAATCTCGAAACAATAAAAGGTAAAAAACAACTTTTTAGTGGTTTTGAGGGGAGAAGAGTGTTGCACAGCTGTAACATTTAATAAAAAGAAAACACCTTTAAAATATCTTAAAATATTTGGTAAAAATTACACAGCAATGATTTATTTTCACACATCCTCCATCATAAATTTTTTTAGTATTTCAATACATTTTGATGTGTGGTCTCTCAATATCGGGCAAGTAGGTGCCCGTTTTTTGCGGCATGGCAAAAATTATCTTTATCTAGGATTGTCTACAAAAACTAAGTAAACCATTTGACACGAAATTCAAAGCCGGATAAAAATGGCGTAAGCCGCAAAGTACAAGTTAATATTTCTTGTCATTTAATATTTTTAAAGGGAAGATAGTTTGTATTTAAATCAACTTATCAGGTAATTTCGAACGTCCTAGCTTAGACTGTTTCTGCAAAGGATCTGAAACTTCGACAATCGACGAACCATTCCCTCTCCTATATAGTTTATTTTCAAGAAATGAGTAAGTTGAAACTGCGCAGTAAACACAAAATTTTAAGCACAGATGTTAAAAGTTCCCTTGTTTCAATATTTAAACCAGTCGTGAACCACCTGTCGAATTGCTTAACTAAAGCCTTTGAACGTTATTAAGGTTTATGTTGCTTTGCCCTGTGTTTTCATGGGGGTTTCTTTAGTACATCTTTTTGATTCCAGCCAACCTTTGAATATTTTCCCTCATATTTTCAAAGAAATGGATGAATTATTGAAAAACTGCAAAACAGTTTAGAAACAAGAGATACGGGTCTTGAAATATTGAAAAAAATGGTTTTTTTGCGAAATTTTCGATACTCGCGCGCAGATGGGTCCACATCTATGCTGGCTATTGAATTGCGTCGGAAAACCAATGATACCTAAACGATTTTCAATCTTGCAGAAAGTTGAATGTTCATAAACACGAGAAGATTTTGACATTTTTTTTTTAAATCTTAGAAATCCAAGAAATATGAAAAAATATTTTCTTTGAGAAATGTTGATAATTTCTCTGTTATTTATTTTTTTGCTATTTCTCAGATTAAAAACATCCGAAAAATCTCAGTTTCATGCAGTTACGTATTCGCAAGTTTGGCGAATACTCAAATTGAATGCTCAACTTAATGCTCACGAAAGTGAAGACGCTAATTAGTACTTGGCTTGGCTGAGTTTCTCAGGCGTGTTCGTGAATCCTTTTTTTCAATTATCTATGCCTTTTTCATGGAGGAGAAACCCACGATGTGAAGCTTGACAAAATGTTCCAGGATAACATATTTTTCTAGCTGACAATCTTAAGCGTTTGAAGGACAGACTTTTTGTTGAGCTTTCTTTTCCTGTCTTTAAAGGAGTGTGGAGAGTGCTTCATGCTAATCACGAAGTCGTCTGTAACTCGTTTTAATTTTGATTTAATTCATGCAACTTTAATACGACATTTTTTTTATTTTTATTAAAGGAAACAAGTTCTTCCTCAATCGCAACCATTCGTCAAAACGCAACAGAGTATAAGACGATGGTGATGACAGTGTTGAAGTGGAGAAGAAGGGCAGTCCAGTCAGCTACGATCCTGTGATTATGACGGTTTACCAAGATTCCGATACAGTGAAAGACATCCACTTCATTGCCGTCATATTACCCGGTGGAATTGACTATTCTTCGTTACGTTTTCCTTGGGTTTTGGAACACAGCAGTTCCACCGCCAAAATTACCTATTCTTGGCCAAAGATCGGGTTCGATTGGAAGACTATGTTTGATACGGAGCTTGAAAGTAAGGAGTTGCTTAGTTTCCACTCCCTAGTTGCCGCTTTGAAAAAAGAAATGAAAACCACCGTAATTCTGTCGATTCTACTCCACAATGTATGTTTAGAAATTCCCGTATAGAGAAGAAAATCCTGAATGCCTTACTGACTGAAACAGAATTCCCCTATTACAATTTCCCACAGATAATAATTGCCCGTCCCTCTCTCTCTCTATCTCTCTCTCTCTCTCTTACAAATCAAACGAAATATAAACGATTGGATTGGAATTATTTATATTAGATTAAGAATGGGAGGGAACACACACACACACACACACACATATATATACATACAAAATAATACTACTATTGAAGATGCACAAGGATGACGGAGATGATGATATAGATGGAACCACTATTATACAAATCATACAACAGTTGGATCGGCGGGAAATTCGGAATTCGGTAGAGATGATTGACACTCAACGTCTCGGTTCCAACTGTCCGGTCTAGGCCTGAAAATCTCTCTTCGCTCCTCCCTCTTCCGTGACGTCATCGCAGTTTCCACGGAAGGCGGATGGTGCGCCCTCTTCGTGTAGTTGTAGTAGCCGCCGGGCGCTGCTGCTCTTTGTGTCTGCTAATCGTCTGTTGGGGAGTCCCAACAGCGTGACCCGCGTATATCTTCCCATCCCGAGTCAAACAGCAGCTGATTCATCAGCTGATTCAGCTCAAAGCTGGACGGTAGTATGCTGGTGACTTTCGTGTTAAAGGGGCTATGAAACCACCTACACGTTAACAGAGGCCGACCAGCATATCAAATTTGAAGTTCAGAAAACTGATTAGCCTGAAAAACTCAGTGCAATAAACCTTGTTTTCACTGTTTGTTGTCAGAACTTCTTTTCTGCTGTTTATACGTCAAACAGCTGAAACCAAAATTAGTTTTATTTGAGAAAAAAACTAATTTTGCAAATTTTCCCGCAGCCTCCGGCTCGGTTTTTTGTCTTTTGCCGGCCAAAAAAGGCATGTGTGAAGGGACCTTTAATGCTCTCTTCGTGAGTCCTTTCAAGGTTTATATACTGCAGTATGACTGTGCACGTCTCAACTGAACACACATTGATGTCGTCCGCATATATATTATTTCGATCGACTGTTTCGTGCTTGCTTCAATTCTGATTTTTTATAAGAAATGTAGTTATACTTGGTGAGCGCATTCGCAGTAGCGATACTATTAACTTGCTCTGCTTTTCGAATAGCGAAAAAGGTTTAAGATCAAATGCAATAAATTAAAGATTTTTCTCTGTTTTTTTACTAATAAATTTATTTTTGGAAAAAATATCTTTAAAGTATCTTAATCAAAATAATATATTGTTTCATTCCTTTTTTTGTCAAGCTAAAAATTAACTTAAAAATTGTAAAGTAACCTTCTTATCTGATTTAATCCTTTTGAAGATATAAAAATACTTCACCTGTCAACGCATTTACTTTCACCCATTTTAACTAAAATTGCCAGATTAATAGCATACATGTATGATTTGAAATTTCATTTTATAATTTAATAAATTATTTCGATGCTAATGCAAAAAAAATTTACCTTTTGGTTCAGGTTTTTACGCTGATCGACAAACACGCATATCTAAGTAGCAACTTTATTTATGCTCATAAGAAGGCTACTGAGTGGATATTGCAACAATATTCTGTTAAAACATAATTTCCTAATAGCCTTCAATACTTATTACTGAATAACAATGGCAGCTCATTTCTGATTCCTACGTTGTATACATGGTTTGATAGTTATTTATTGCTGGTATGCTCAAAGACCCAATCACGTAAAAAATTTAAGCCAAAACAAAGGCATTTCCATAGCAACCCGTTGATCACAATAAAATTGAACAAAGCTTTTGCCTTGCATAACTCTAACCAATCGAATGCTGTTTTTGCGTTTTAAAGTTCTACAAGTATATGAAACGAATCCAAATGGCTATGTTCCAAAATCTAGCTTTCCAAGTAGTCGACGAGTGGTAGTATACAGCCTGAAAATGCCTGATCCTCTGGATTCCCGCGTACACTGTTTTAATTGCGCATGTTATATTTTACCATAGCACGCGCTATAGTTACATCAAAACTAAAGGTCAACAAAAGACAATTTCCATAGCAACCTTATTATGTTTCCCGTAATTTCATCAACCTGATATAATAAAAAAATCTTTGGAAAAGAGGCACACGTGTTGAAAAATAACACTTGAATAGTATGCCATTGTTTATGTTAATACAAAAAACGAAAGCAAATCTATGACGTTTCAAGAAGCACCGCATTGATACTTTTGTATTGTATTATATTGAGTACATTTATATACCGCACTTATTCATATTCATACTATTTTTCATATTATATACATTTCAGGTTGGGAATTCAGATATTCTATTACAAACGAATACCTATCGCACGTCAGAAATTTAAACAACTCTCTTGAAATCTCTCTGATTTCTCAGATGCATCTTACACACAGAATTTACTAAATATATATTATATATTATATGAAAAATTCAGTGTAAGTGTTTGAAACTATATCTCACTTATCAAGTTAACAAATTGAGTAAGTACATATTCATATAAGCAAAATACATTATATTAGAATACTAGCTGGTCCGTGTTTTGGCTTCGCCCAAAATGAATTGTTAATTTGTTGTGCCTGTATTTTAAAATAATGAAATTTAACCACGTACTGATTCTAGCACCTTGATTATTTAAACAACTGCACTTGGTTCATATTATTTGATATCTGCCATAATCACATCACATTTTCCGTTTATCTGTAAATATTTTACTGCTTTAATTTTGGTAATCACGTATTTTACATAATCGTCCATAAGTTCAACTAAATTAATTAGTTCTGAGGTAAATGCATTTTCCCAGTTTACCCATATTAAGTTATTACCTGTAATAACAACTATTTTGCTTTTATTGGACCCATTACCAATTTCTCTGGCGGCCCATGGCCACCTTCGTTCTGGGTTTAAATAAGGTTTCTTTGTATTACTTGGAAACGGTTGGAAGTTAGGTTTCGTTTTCTATTACTTATATATGCAAGTTAATTAATGGGTTGAAATCGTGGCGTGTGTTCTATAAGTACTAAAACTACATTTGCAAGTTGAAAGTTCAACTGCATTCTCTAAGCCCCTCCCCCTCCAAATTTGGACCAATCAGGGAATTTTTTGAAACATAACGATAACTTTTTGTTTCATACATACAGATAACTGCAAGTACTTACCCAGAACTCGGCGGCTCAGATTGAATCTCATGACCACCAATTACACCCTTACTGAAATGGCCCCTAATAAGGTGATACTTAATATCAACGGGAGTTGTTCTCTTGTGAAATTCGAGATTCTTACTATCCATATGTCCTTTTCTGTTATTCTGTCTTTGTTATAGAATCTAGTTTGAAACACGAAATAATTGTATCATGACACGTTTACGATCATTATTACTTAGTCCTATCTCTATGCGTCGAGGTTTAACTATAACAGTATAGGTATGGCTGCGTGATACCCAACTCATGAATGATGTCGCAGACACACCGATGATGTCGCCCGCTTATATATTATTTTGATCAATTTTTCCATGCTGTTTCAATCCAGTTTCTAATATTTCATGAATTCATGCCTGGCCAGCGCATTCGCGGTAGCGTTACGTTAAATTGGTCTGCTTTCCAAACAGTGAAAAAGGGTAAGGATGGAGACAAATAAATTCAGTACTAATCTTCTTCACTGCTGAACACCTGCAGCTTGTAGTGAGTGGAGAAGATCTCCCGCAATTGAATTAGGATCCCTTTGGCCACCTATCACACTCATATAGTTCTTATACAAACTTCTGCTTTTCTAAATTTTATTCAGAATGTTTAAACTTTTACTTATCATTTTGTTGGTATCTCTTGTTTTGACTCCCAACGGAACAGTGTTGGTTAACGGAACAGGGAAATCATTAGCAGACGATATTTTACGAGGAGCGCATTTCAAAGTTTATGCCTTTCAAGTAAATATTTCAAAAGTTTGCATGATTCGAAATTAGTGAGACTAAGTCTATGTAAATTTCAGTACCCGCCGTTTATGAACGCCATTAAAGATTCAAGTGGTAACGTCAGTTCTTACCAAGGATTCACAATTTCTTTTATTCATTATCTCGCTAAGCACTTCAGCTTAAGGTTGATGTCAAATTCGGCATTGTAAATTTATAAATATGTTAATATCTACATCCAATCCGTTTTCCAATCCATTTAAAGTTTGGAATTCGTTCCGGAGAATTTAACAGAAGTGAAAAAGGTTGGACAAGGAATCGCAAATTTTAATGCTATTCAAAGGAAGGCAAGACAAATGGATTATGCAATTTATTATAGTTTCCGCGGCAAACCAAACCGTTTTTATTCTTACTATAATTACATCAGGAAGTGGATTTTTCTACTATTCCTTTGATTCCATTTTGGTCGAGGATGTTAGTCGATTTGACTACAGTCGCCTATCAAGAAAACTATGTACTTTTGAGTAGATATCCGGAGGAAGAGAGTCGGTTGACGGCTGTTATAAGACCATTTAGTTTTACGGTAGTCACGTGAAAATAACAATAAATCATAGAATGTATTAAAAACCATCTTGCATGAAAGATTTGGATGATGATTTTCGCCTCAACCTTGGCAGTTAGCACGTTCACTTCTATATTGATTTTTCTCTATCACTATTGGAGAAAAGATTTTAACTTGCCACTAAAAGAAAACTGCTTTGGGTCATTTTGGAAAATTTTGAGGAATTCGACAACGTACACATTGTCCATTCTCGTCCAGCAAGGTATACCGTGCTATGCTATCTAAAAACTCTTTTGGGATATGTTGTCGTAACATAAGAGACAATGTTTGAATACTTTAGCAAATGTGTTAAATGGTGGCATACTTTTGTTCCGATTTCCACTACGTCTGATGTTGGGGCTCTGGCTTCTAATGACCATCATCTTTATTAACCTGTACGCGAGTACCTTGACGTCTTATTTGACTTTGACTAAGTTGAAGCCGATTCCAACCTCTTTAGAAGAGTTAGCCACCAATTTTGACCGACAATCGTGTCTTTTGACAATGCAGAATGGAAACACAGTTGTTGAAACATTTAATAATAAGGTAATGTGTCGTGTCGTATATTTATTGGTGTTCTATTTTTACTACTCTACACACTACTCTACATACAACAGGATTCAAAAAATGCTGTTAATAAACAAATTTATGAATGGATCACTCAGAATCCAAAATTTTATAAAACTACCAAAGAGTACAATGAAATATCTGATAACGTGATCATCCATGGATGTACTCATATTGGAGTATAACTAATTATTACCTTGACCTTCTTTCGAAAAAATATTGTGATATATAAATTTTGTGTGTAATTAAATTAGACACCAATTTCGAGTGGACTTCGCGTCGCCATCGATTACAAAACTAAAGGAAAATGTCGAATGACTATTTCAAAATCATTGGATTTAGTACCACTTCAGTTCCCATTCGAATTGCAAAAGAATAGCCCCTACACCGATACCGTTAACCGATAGTAGGTATGTATAATTGAATATCGTTACATATTTATAAAATGTTAACATACTATTAATGCATTTCACAAATTGTGAAGTCTTTTGAAGGCAATCGAAGCAGGTCTCATGGAATACTGGAAAAGACGGAGTACTACTTTCAACCTTAACGTGTGTCAAAGCAACAGTAATCGGAGAACTGAAAACAATTTGAAACCAATCAAGTTGGTCGAAATGTCGAGCGCTTTCTTGGTTTTGGGTTTAGGGATGGGTGCTGCTGCAATAGTTTTTGTACTAGAAGAGATAATGTGGGCCTTCCCTAAGAACAAGTAATCTATTTAAGTTTAGACTACCTATAAAAGCCTGAGTTAGGTATCTTTTGTTTGGCATCAGATAGAAATATGAAATAGATTACTTTTTCACATAAGATAAACTACCTTTTTAATGCTGGAAATTGGATACAGATACAAGAAATTTACCAGAAAAGATATTCTTTTTTAATATTATGTCTTAAAAAGAACCGAGTTTCGGTTACTATTTCTTCTTCTCAAATAACTTTCTATGTTTTTGACTTGTATACATATAACACACTTTCGATGATTACTGTTACTGTATTACAATTAAATAGACGTAGTTTAAATCACGCATTACTTGACATAACGTAATTTTTGTAGCGTGCCCTGGCTCATTTTAATAGTTAAAATACAACTGTTGGATAGATAGCATACCTGAGTTTTTTATTCGTAATATGGTCTATTATGTTTAAAAAAACTAATTGTACCATATGATGCAGTCTCTTACGCTGATAACAATACATACATGCATGCATTATCTAAGTAGTATCTTTTTCTTGCTCATGTGAAGGCAACGCTGAGTGGATATGACTGCAGTATATCTTCTGTTGAAGACATGTACCTTATAAAGTAGCTTTCAATATTTATTGCTGATTTAAAATCTCAGCTCATTCCTGCGCATTTGAAAGTAGTTCTGTGCAGATTGAAAGTTATTTATTGTAGGTATGCTCAAGGACCCAGGCACGTCAAAATTTAAACCAACACAAAAGCATTTCCATAGCAACCAGTTGACGATAATAAAATAAAACAGAGTTTTTTTTTGACCCATCGAAGGTTACGTTTTTTGGTGCAAAATTAAATAAACTTTTGGAGGAATAAAAGAAATTGAAATGGTTGTGTGGCAAATCTAGCTTGTCAATAGTAGTATGCATGAAATTGCCTGATCTTCTGGGTTCCCCATTGCACTGAACTCATTGCGCATTTTATTTTCTAGAATAGCATGCGATTTAGTTACAAAACAACTTCAATAAGTCAATAGAAGACCATTTTGATAGCAGCCCAAATATTTACTCTGGAAAAAGTAAGTTCACTAAAAGTAAACACATGTTATCTCATGGCCATCACAATGGTTGAGAATTGTTTTGATAGTCATCAGAGAACATGTGTTTACTTTTAGTGAACTCCCTTTTTCCGGAGTATCCCCTTTATTTCATTAACATGATATTTAAAACATACTCTCTAAAACTAGACAATTGTGTTAGGGAATAAATTTCAATACTATGTCATTTTTTATGTTAACATGGTACAAAAACCAGATCGGCCTTTGTCGTTCCAAGGAACGCAATGCATCATTTATTTGATATTTTCATGTAATATGCATTTCAGGTGGGGTCTTTGGATATTCTATTATACCTGAACATCGTTCGTACATGAATTAAATTCTGTGTAAAATTACGGCTTAGATATAAGGATTTTTTTTGCTATGTGTCTGTATATCTCTTTGAAATGATATTTTATTTTTATTTTCAGCAACATCAGGGTAACTTTTTAGCTCATAAGGATAAGCCATGGGCTTTATGAATATTGCTCCAGGATCTGTCACTGTTTCGAAATTATTTGCTCAGTAAATGCATTAGTTCAGTTAATTAAGTGACAAGTGAACGGTAATTACTAATAGTTCGTTCAAATATTGTTGATAGTTACCAAGTGGCAAAGCGTCGAGTGTTTTCCAGAATACGGTTATGTGCCACGTAAGTGAATGGTTAAGCCTATATTAATCGTCGATATGAAATTTCTAATGCAGCATTTTTCAATCTCTACGCCAATATACGGAATCATCAAGTATAAATTAAGGTATGGTTTTTTCCCGATGATTACTGTAGTTACTACCAATTCTTATTTGATTCTTTGTCTATGAAAATAAATTGCTCATTTAAAACTCTTGCGAGTGTCAATTAAGCTACCTGGTTTCAAAACCATAATATAGATAACAGAATGAATATACTTATGGATGCTACATTTGTTGTTATTTTATTTGTTTTAGACTTCTAAAGAATTTCCAAGAATAGATCTTGGTTTTAATCTGCAAAGTGAAATGGAGGGAAAACAAAGTCACCTAAGTTTCATCAATTTCTTTTTGGTATTGTTCTTTACCATTTTTATATGACATGTATGATGATCCAACTAGTTCATTTCCAAGTTATGCATACATTAATTACATATTTTTCAGATTTTTGGGATGATACTGAAAATGTTAACACCATTATGCGATGGCCAAGCGATGGCCAATCCTATTAGCTGTCCTAAGTTAACGTCAATTTCTCCTTGTAACTGTAGTCAATTCACCGGTTTCAGTGAATCAATTACTAACGGCATAAAAATTGATTGCACAGCAAAAAAATTGACTGATTCACAGTTAAGTAACGTGTTAAATTCTTTTTTAGCCAAGGGTTTGAGTCCGGTGCAGGAGATTTCGGCATCCTTTAATCAACTGACTAAAGTCCCGAATCAGTTCCAAAAATTTCCCGCTCTATCAGTTATAGATTTAGGCAATAACCAAATCACTGATATCCTTTGTAATAATGGGAAACCACCCATGAGTGGAAATTTAACACAAATTAAAATACTTTTTGGTAGCAATCAAATCAAGCGTGTCCCTTCAGGAGTCTTTAATTTCCCCTTTGCAATTAAAGTTGAAATAGATCTATCCGACAACAAAATACCTTCGGTCCCATCGGATGCGTTTAGATTCCCTAATGCGTCTGAAATTTATATTTGGCTTGAGAGCAATCAGATAAGTGTCTTCCCTGATGGTGTCTTCAATTTCCCTTCAGCCTTTGTTGTTGATTTGAGGTTAGGAAATAATACAATCAAGGTGACCCCTTCAGCTGCTGTCTTCAATTTTCCTATGGTAAATTCTGTAGCCATTCGACTAAATTATAGTAAGATAGCAACGATTCAACGGGGTTCCTTCATCTCTACGTTTAATGCGGAATATGTTTTCATTGACTTAACTGGAAATAACATTACCAAAATTCCTTGCGGGGCGTTCGTCTACCCTTCGTCAGTATTAGTTGGTGTCTATTTAGGTAACAATCAAATAACGACGGTCCCTTCGTGCGCTTTTATCTTTCCCTCTGCAAAGTATGTTTTTGTGACATTAAACAACAATCGGATCTCGACAATCTCTCCTGGAGTCTTCAATTTCCCTTCAGGAGAATTTATGGTCTTGCACTTGGGTGACAACCAAATCTCCGTCATCCCTCCAGGCTCTTTTGCCCAAGGTAACGTGTAATCACCATAAACGTTTTTACTCATAAAAATGTAAAGGGTGCTAATCCATTACATTTGTGTGCCAAAAATATGCAGGTATCTACCTTAACATTATACTAGAAAACAATCGATTGACTCGATTTGAATCAGCCGTTTTCAAAGCTCCATTGAATAGACCCAATGTTTTTACCTCTTTTTTACTGAACACCATAGTCATCACAGGAAGTATTAACACACAAATAATAAGAAACAATGAAATGTAATAGCTATCGTAATAATGTTTTTTCTTACTTAAGATCCGATCGATTGCTTATCGGATCCTTGTCATCTGGCATGGCTTCTAAAGAGTTCCAATAGCTCTGAACTGCTGGATCATGTCCAAGCGAAAGGAATTTGTTCCACTAAGACTGGCTCTCCATTCTCAGTTCTCATTCCTTTCGATTTCAGCAAGAACTGTCCTTGCTCTTATAACTACTGATTGGGAAACCCGGTTTGTTTACGGCGAGGCAAATTCCGATTTCATTAGAGGTTTTCAATAATTTCAGTATATTTTATCGGGGTTATTTTAAAAAGTGTTTACTTTTACCAAATTGGATTTAAATATTAATTTAGAATTACTTCTGTATTGTATTTCCCCTAAATGAAATAATATTATTGGGTTAATGGAAGTTACATGAATATTTAAACAAAAATATACATTACATGAGCATATATTGAATATTTCTGAATGATAAGTTTAGTTTGTGTTACGCTAAAATAGCTAGAATATATCTCTTTAAAAATTTGTGTCTTTAAAAACTTATGTTTTTATGAAACGCGTAGTCGAATTCTATAGTTTTACAAAAAAATGAATAACTGGGATCTTAAAATTACAAAGGAAAACCTGAAATCTAAAAATGATCTCCCATTATTTATTATGTGTAGGCGCTTTAAGTTTAGTACCAAGTTTTAAGTTCACTCAATCAATTTTTAAAACGCACAGCATTTTGTAATTCTTGATTGAATTAGCACAGGAGATTACTTGGCTAGTATTTTTTATTTCCACCATTTCATTATTTAGAAAAAAGTAATTTAGAGAAAATGTCCGTATTATTATTAAAGTACATTATTGAAGTGTTTAATAATAATTTTCACAATTCTTAAAATTCACATTGAAACGCGAAAGAAATTTTACGTACCAGCTGGAGTTAAGCTATAGCTACAACATCTCATCAAAGAGAAAAAATTACACGCACTTAGCACTTAGAAGCCATAGGACAAAAATAAAGGCCCCAAGACAAAAATCGGTGGCGAAGCTGTTAATTGTTCAGAAAAAATGGCGTGCTGTTACTAAGGGCAGTTGTATAGCCGTTGGGCATATTGTAGCATTGTAACCTGAGACTACGCTACAGGATGCCCAACGCTATGGAAATCGCCTTGGTAACAGCGGTGAATTTCACATTATTGTGGCGAATTCAAAATCGAGATTTATTGGTGTTTTATATAATTGGTCTTCATTGGTTGGTGTAAATTGATCAAACAATATTTATTTAGTTGAAATATAAGTAAAAGAAAAGCTGTTTTAACTGATAGAGGTGGGTGCTTAGCAGAACAGAGATCGGAATGCTTAATTAATATCCCCAGATGTGCCCTAGCTAAACCATGATAGAGAATTACTTATTTAAAACACTGAAAAATTTGCTGGATTTTCTGCGTGAGCATCGTGTAAATAAGTTTATTCAACAATACGCTAATTGACGTTTATAAAGAAGAATAGCTATTGAACCGGGGAAAATCCTCCGCCATGTTAAAGACAGGCAACAATGAAACACCCAAGAACAATACTGCGATGGAAAATAGATCTACATGCATACACGCAAGCGAGAACTAATTACTACAAAACGGTTCTCCATGGTTTCGATGAAAATATGAATATATAGTTATCATTATCATAACCACGCTAAAAGCTATTCTATCTATTTTAAAACAATATTTGACCACTCATAAAAAAAATCTGGAAATGATATAACGAACTATTCGTGTAGTCTTAGCGACGGGTTTGCCAAATGTATAGGCCTACGTATGTTTAAGTAAAAAAATTGGTCCAATGCACGTTTATTTAATTTAACTAACAATCGTTTATCTACACAACTTTGTTACAAATAAAATTACCATTATAAAACATAATTATAATCATTCACATCGAAAGAAAGTTTGTTTATCGAGAAACGGAATTCATGTTTAATATGACTATAATAAAATAGTGTTAAACAATTTGAAATATGATTTTACTTTTCAATTTAAGCATGAACCGTTGGATTTTTTTACTTTGACGAAAACATTTTATCCATAAGCGTTAAACAGATTGCTCTCGAATTGAAGCGTCATTGGTTCTAGTTACTTGCTCAGCTGTGTACTTATAGCCAGCTAATTACACGTCAAGTGAAAAGTAATTAGTAAATTGCGTTCAATAAAAATTGTTTATAGAACATTCCAAAGTGACAGAACGTCATATGAATATTCCATGTAAGCAAATCGTTCGGGATACATCAATTGTACATCGATGCATGTTAGCCATTCAGAGAAGTAACAGTAATAAGTAAGCAACATTTTCTATATCTCTACGTCAGTAACTCAGTATAGTAGATCACCAAGTTATTACGATACAAAACCATAGAATTATCATGATATTTTCTATTGGGTTGTTTTAATTTTAAACATAATCTTGAAAGAATAAAAATAGTATTCCTATTGTTGAGAATTAATTTTAGAAAAGTTTTCCGACTGCTTCTTTGTTTAATTTACCAATCTAATTCAAATAATAAGAGTTTTTGGAAAAAGTAAAAATTTTATTGCCATTTTTCCAGATTGGAAAGTTAAAAACTTGCAGAAAAATGACGGGGATATCAGAGCAACCATATTCAATCGCTTTTTTCTTGGTAGGTACCATATCTTTCAAAGAAATCAAAGATTAATTCGTCCTGGTTTTCAATATTATCATCGTTGCAATATATATTAATACTTTTTAGACTGTGGCGATAATATTGACAACAATAAAACTATGCAATGGCCAAGCGTCAATTGTTTGTCCAGAATTGAGGTTGATTTCTCCTTGCACCTGCAGCCAATACCTCGGCGGTTACAGTTCATTAATTACTAATGGCATCAAAATTGACTGCACAGGAAAAAGCTTGACCGATTTGCAAATGAGTAACGTGTTAAACGCCTGTCTCACCAATGGCTTAAGTCCGGTGCAGGAAATATCTGCATCCTTTAATCAACTTACTAAAGTACCCAATCAAATTCAAAAATTTCCAGCTCTAGGAGTTTTAGATTTAAGTAAGAACCGGGTCACAGAGATCCTGTGCGATAACGGGAAACCACCAATGAGTGGAAATTCAACACTCGTTAAGATCTCTTTCCGTAGCAATCAAATCAAACGTATCCCTTCTGGCGTCTTTAATTTTCCCTCTGCATTTAGGGTTGAAATTGATCTATCAGACAACCAAATTCCTTTGGTCCCCTCGGATGCATTTAGATTCCCCAATGCGTCTGAAATTTATATTTGGCTTGAGACCAATCAAATAAGTTCCTTCCCTAATGGCGTCTTTAATTTCACGTCTGCAGCGAATGTTGACTTAAGGTTCGGAAACAATGAAATCAAAGCGACCCCTCCTGCTGGTGTCTTTAATTTCCCTTTCGTGATGTTTGTCAATATTCGACTGAATTCAAATAAGATAACAACAATTCAAAAAGATTCTTTCAGCTCTACATTTAATGCGCAAAATGCTGTGATTGATTTAACTGGAAATAGCATTACGGCAATACCCTGTGGTGCATTTATCTACCCTTCTTCATTATTTGTTGGTGTCTATTTAGCTTACAATCAAATTACGACGATCCCTTCGTGCGCTTTTATCTTTCCCTCTGCACAATCTATCTTTGTAGAATTAAACAACAATCGAATCACTACCATCTCTCCCGGAGTGTTCAATTTCCCCTCAGGGGAATTTATAAACTTAAACTTGGGATACAATCAAATCTCTGCCGTTCTCCCAAACACTTTTGCCCAAGGTATTATGATAATGAATACCAGTATGTAAAGGGTATTAATACGTCATGTACTTGTGCTAAAAATATGTAGGTTTCTTCATGAACATTAAGCTAGACAACAATCAGTTGACTCGATTCGAATCTGCCGTTTTCAAAGCTCCATTAACTAAGCCGAAAGTTTTTCCTGGTGTTTTACAAAATAGTGTATCCATTCAAGGAAGTATGTTTGTACAGATATTTAAAACAAAATGCGAAGAGATAGTTATTGTTATTGTGAGTTTTTTTACTTATCTTATTTTAGATCCGATCAATTGCTTATCTGATCCTTGTCACCTGGCATGGCTCCTAAAGAGTTCTAACAGCTCTCAACTGCTAAATCATATCCAAGCGAATGGCATTTGTTCAATTAATGGTGGATCCCCCTTTTCTGCTCTCAATTCCTTCAATTTCAGCAAGAATTGTCCTTGCTCTTATAATTACTGATTTGAGATGGCTACTAGCCGATTAACAATTTCACCGAAACTTTCAAAAAAAATTAAATGGGCTACCTTTTAGTGGAGGGATTAAAAAAATATTTAATTTTTGCTTACACATAATGGATTTGAATATTAATTGAGAAATTCTTCTTTGTTGTCTTTCCTTGCCTTTGAAATCTAAAATTAATTGGTGTTTCCAAGTATTGCAATAGGCTGCTTTTTGGCGGAGGAATTGAACAAGAAGATTTCTTTATTTATCTTTCTTTATTGCCTTTGTTTGCATTGGAATACACTTATTGTGTTGGTGGAGGTTGTGTAATAATTCACATCATAAATACACTACATGATAGCCTGGGCACCGTAAATCGCGTCACCTTTCAAACAGCTTGGGAATCTTGGCCCGTACAAACAGGCTGAAAATAGTGCCACCTCAGCCCGCTGCCATTTTCAGCCTTCTTTGTAAAAACAATCTTGGAAGTATACCATAATAGTCATTCGCCAAGTTCACTTATCTTCCGAATTTATAGTTCACGTTTATTTATCTATGCTCATTTATGAAATAAAGTACATGGGTAGGAAATAAGTTAAGCGATTCGCAAATGAGCAGCATCTCAAACGCCTTCCTCGCCCGGAACGAGTCTGGTGCGAGAAATACTAGCGTCTTCAATCTGTTGACAAAGTACTCAATTGTAAGAAGAAACAAAAATAATTTAGCCGATCTCTTTTATTAGCCGTAATTCATAGCTTGTTCTTCAAAGTGATAGAAATAAGCCAACATAACATTGCGACGAATTGAATGATTTTTACAATGGTTAAATATTAACTAAGTATAACATATGATAGCGTACATAGGCAATATGTCCTCTATGTAGCCACAAACGCGTTCCTAGGAGATGGGAGATGGGAAACCAATCTACAAATCTAAAGATTTGTTACTTTGTAGCCAAGTTTTAATAATGCCCACACGAAAAGGGTTTGTACTTAACCTTTTCGAAATAAAGGGATAATAGGTTTACAGGTGTAGGAATCCATAAAAAAAGACTGCAGGCTACTAAAACATATGGCACTATTTCACCTTGGCTGGAGCATAAATAATATGAATTATTTTTTGACATGTGTTTTCTTGTCGAAACAGATTGGATTCAAAAAATGACGTGGGATATTAATTGAAAGGCGCTGAGGAGCCAGGCGATGGCGTTCGTGATCATCACACCCATATCAAATAGTACAAAACTGATTATTTTGACGTAAAGCTCGCTAAAATCCAATTTAAACGTAAATCGCCATTTTATACGCAGCGTCTTCAGATTTGACGCCTTCAGAACGAATAGCTTAAATTTTCATATCTAGGGTCTCAAACGCTTTGCCTTTATAAAGAAGAATAATTAATGGCTATATTTCAGCTATAGGTATCGTCATATCCACTCTTCTTTTTAAAGATAGAGCTTTTTAAGAAACTTATCCATAGCAGCTTTTCCCTACTTGATAACCTTCCATGCAAAGTATTTTTGTAACTGAGAAATCGTCTAATAAACCAATTAAAAGTGGTTTGAAATGAAGAAAATCTTTCATTTTTTCTGCTAAATGTTTGAAAATTGTTATCAAAGTTTGATGGGAACGATTCTATTAAAAATATGTCCACGTTAGTAATCGTGTCGACACCGTCGGCGCTTATTTAGATTGTAAATTGAATTTGTGTTCATGGTGACAATAAAGCTGGTGATCAGGGGTTGGTATTGGTATTTAACCACTAAATTGGTATTTACTTGTTATAATACACAGGTGGAAGCAGACGAAAGGTGGTTTTAGCTGATAGATCGCCTGATTTATTGAGGATCGGCGGTGTTTCACTTGAATTGATCGTTTAACTTATACAGATCGCAAGAATTTAGTTTTAGAAACTATACCAGCTTGGCTGCAAGTTAACCTAGGCCTAGTGTCTACCTTACGCCGTTCAAATAGTATGGTTTCAAGAAAATAAGGACGAGTTAGCGATATTTTCATAGCAGAAAAAAATTAAAGATTAACGTGGCGTCTACATAAAAGCAGGCATTTAAAAAAAATGCTATCACTAAATGTGAGATTTCTTGGGACTTTGCGATATTACTTTGATCACAATTTTTTGGAATTAACATAATAATGAATGAATTCTCATTGAAATGATAGTCAATGTTATCTATCAACAATGAATGGTTCTCAGTTTACAACCGTAGATTGTAAATTGAAAATTTTACATACCCGTTCTTTAACACCTTTCTCCTGTCCTCAGGATATTCTTGTTTACTTTTGTTTGTATTGACAAGATAAAAAAACCTCTATCTGACCTTTTTTTCCTTACTATTAATTTTTTATTGACAATTATCGGATCCAATCCATACCCCCGCAGGTTGATTTGTCCTTTTATTCCGATCAACGGATCAAGAATCGCCCTTATTTATACGACCCTAATTAATACGATACAAATTTTAGATAGTGTGAAAATACAAATAACTGACGTAGACTTTTTCCTAGTTAGCAGTAAGCAACAATGCTTATTATTTATAACTCATAAGTGCACTCGGTTGAATAGTTGAATTAAAAAATATAGGAAATAGAAAGAGGGGATTTGGAAATGAGGAATATGCGCACTTCCAACCGATGCAAATCGAACAATTGGCGCTATTGAATTTTTTCGGCTTAATTTTAAACTTCGTAAAACAGTACTATTTTTCCTTAAAATCTCAAAAACAAAAACTGTTTTTGTTCCGTAGTAAAATTGTTTTTAAAACATTTTGACGATTCTTATTAAAAATTCAATGAAAGTGATCAACAGTTTAACAGTAAAGTCATAAAAGCGGATTCCGGATCTATCGTCAACTCTAAACTGTTTGCTCAGTTGCGTGAGTAGTTCTAAACTAATTAAGTTTTGGGAGCTAATTGGTATAGGATTCGTTCAAATACATAGTTTTTGGAAAACAGACCAATTGCGTTTTAACTGGTATTCGAACGTCAGAATCTGCCACGTAGATCGACGAGCGCTTCCAACTACATAAATCAGTTTCGAAAGAACCTTTCAAGTGTAGAAATTTCTGTACTCGTTACAGCACCATTATCTCTAGATCTCAAAATTTCGAGGTATTTTCATTTTAATTGTATATAAGCTCTATATCGCTATAGCATGTATGTAGCATATATGATTATTGTTTTTCCCATATCACTTAATTTTTACTTCTTTTAAAAGCCTTCATGAAAATTAAGATATTTAAATATTTTAAAACTGTTCCAGTCCAATTCATTCTGAACTTTTCTGCAAGGGGGGGGGGGGGGGGGGGGCTAAAATGGGTAATTGTAATATGTTATAATATTTTGCAAATCATGCAACAACCTTAATTTGGAAAGTCATTTTGGTATGCCGTAGAAAATGTAGAAACAAATGAATAATTAGGGGAGACCGGAGCAATATGACCAAAACGGTAAAGTGAAAATTTGCAATTCCCAGCCAATCTAATATGAACGATAACAGTTCCAAAAAATTATAAAAGGTTATTTGTACTACTTAAGTACCACACACGTGGATTGTTGGAAAAAAGAATAATTTATCAAAAATTTGATCTGCCAATAAAGCTGTGCTAGTAAAAATGACCAAAAGATAAAGCAGGATATGGAGGTTAAACGTCAAAATGATTAGTCAATAGTTAAACTTTTTTTCAAGGATTTTTTTTTATAAAGGGAATATATAATGTTACTAAATAATAAAAACTGTGTTGTGAGCTATGAAGGTTTGTCTCAGATCTGCATATAGCAGAAAAGAAAAAAAGAATCAATATATCTCTCTCGCTCCGCGTGGGCCATCCCATGGTATTTTGGCTAATTTTTGCCGCTAAACCTCTCATATTTTAAATTTAAAAATCACATGTATTGAAAAATTGGTTTTTAGTAAAAAGGAACGGGCGATCTTAAAAATCGCAAAACAAATTTTTCACGCTCCACTTGAAGTTTGATCGAATGTGCCTTTTCTTATAATTAAGTATAATTTTTGTAATAAAATCTGAGACAAGAGCGCGGCAAAATTGGACGAGATACCGTGGAGTGACCCGCGTGCTTTTTTATTTTAAGAAATGCTTCAGGCGATACAAGAGCTATTAGGAGGTAGGAAAAAGCATGTGAAATAAAAGTGATACTTCTTTTTTAAAAACTCGACTCCAACATTATTTTTTCCTGTAATGGCAATCCCGGATTTAGTTAAGTATTGCCGTGCCACTAAAAATAGGCCTTTTACTTGCCCGACATTGTCACCTGTTTTTTTCGACTATGTATTTTAAAAATATACGTTCGTTTTCAGTTAGGAAAGATTTGACATTTTGAACGATTTGCACCAAAGGGGCTCATCACATACTGCGTGAAAATAAACAATGGAAAAATTAGAGTTTCATTACTTCATTTCTCTCTTAATGGTACGTACTAAATATCCTGTATACAATTATTCTTTGTACATATAAGTTTCCGGAGACCGCATCAATTTGTATATATTTTTAAAATATTATTCTTGCATCTCAATACTTATACAGATTGTGGTGATATTAAGACCATCATGCTGCGATCTTATTTGTCCCAAGTCGACATCTATTTCTCCTTGCAAATGCCTAAGCAAAGACTCATACAATACAAGCATTAGTATTGACTGCAAATCTAAAAGCTTGAACGATTCGCAACTGGGCCTCATCTTAGACGCATTTCTTGTCCCGGGGTTGAGTCCAGTAATTTCTATAGATGCATCTTCTAATCTATTGACCAAAGTGCCAAACCAAATTTCCAAATTTCTCTCTTTATCAATCGTCTCTTTATCTTACAACAATATCAATTTAATCCCACCAGGCGCCTTTAATTTGACCACCGCAACATCTGTCTCAGTTGATTTAACTGGTAACTCAATCACAGCCATAAATCCAGGATTTTTCTATTTCCCTTCTGCAACATCCATCTCTTTGAATTTGAACCTCAATAAAATCGCTTCGATTCCTTCAAACGCATTTAATTTTCCCTCCGCGACATCATACATTTTTCTGTCTCTTGCTGGCAATCAAATTACGACTATCAGTCCTAGATGTTTTAATTTCTCTGCGCCAACATCAAAAATCTATTTGTATCTGACCAGCAATGGCATTGGCTCTATACCCTCGGATGCATTCAAATTTCTCGTGGCGACATCATACGTTTATCTCGATCTTGCTAACAATCAAATAACAACTATCAGTCCAGCAGGTTTTAATTTCTCTTCGTCATCATATTACACAACTTTGTCCCTGGACAACAATAAAATCGCCTCGGTACCTTCGGGTACATTTAATTTTTTCTCGGCGACAACATTCGTTTTACTATCTCTAGATAGCAATCAAATAACAACCATTAGTCCTGCGGGTTTTAACTTCTCTTCCTCAACATCATCCATCCTTTTGTCTCTGAACAAGAATAAAATTGCTTCGGTACCTCCGAATGCATTTAAATTCCTCTCAAAGACATTATCTCTCACTCTCCTTCTTAATGGCAATCAACTAACAACCATTACGCCAGGAAGTTTAAATTTTTCTTCTTCAGCATCAAACATCATTTTGTCCTTGGCCAACAATAAAATCACTTCTATTTCTACGGATTCTTTTAAATTTCCCCCCGTGACGTACTCTGCTACTATCAATCTTGATAACAATCAAATAACTGTTATTCCTGACGGGGTTTTTAACTTCACTTCTGCTATTGATTATGTTTCTATTTCATTGAACAATAATCAACTGGGGGCAGTTCCTTCTGATGTCTTTAGCTTTCCATCGGCAGCGTCATACGTTGCGATTTCACTTGGTTCAAACAAGATCACATCGATCACAGCGCCGTTTACTATTCCTAAAGCCTCGTCAGTTTATATATATTTAAACGACAATAAAATAACAACGATTCCTTCCAGCTCCTTTAATTTAACAAGTGCAGCAAAAATCGAAATCCGTTTAGACAACAACTTGATAACGACCATTACTCCAGGAGTTTTCAATTTCCCCTTAGCATCATCAATCTCTTTGTCTTTGAGCAACAACACAATCTTCAGTATTCCTCCCAACTTGTTTTCCCAAGGTAAAATAATATTTTTTTTATTGATTATACTTACTTTGAAAAATATAAAATCTTAAATCTATATTCTATTTAACTCGATCCAAAAATATGCAGGCAACTACACTTCGATTGGACTACAAAATAACCTATTGAAACGGTTTGAGTCGACCGTTTTCAAAACTCCTTTGACTAACATGGTCAACAACCCATATTATTCTACTATAAACATCATTGGAAGTAATATTATAAAACCATTTTTCAAAATAAACTTTTCTGTGTAATGAAATCATTCAAACAATAAAACAAAAATCATCTCCATCCTTTAACAAAAGCTGTACAACTAATACGCTTTAAATGCTCTCGATAATATTTTCACATCTTATTTTTATTGTTTATTAGATCCAATCGACTGTTCGTCTGATCCTTGCCATCTAGCATGGCTCTTGAAGAGTCCAAATAGCACTCAGCTTTTGAGTCATGTATCGGCGAATGGCGTTTGTACCAGTAATGATGGCTCCCCCTTTTCCGCTCTCAAGAATTTTTCTTTCAGCAACTGCTACTGTGTCTGCCCTTATAATTAGTTATTAGGAATTCTGGTGAAACTGTTGAATACGGTTCTCAATTTACTTGAATTATTTCCCAATTTAACTTCAATAGAAAAAGATGGATTACCAAACAAGTACAATCGAATCAGTAAAAGCGAGAGCCCTATTTTACAGTTTAACCAAAATTTTATTGGGAAGTTCAACACTAATATTTCATGCTTTAATTATTTTTGGGGATATATAATCTACTTTTTTCTAATACAATAAGAGTTTTTAATTTAGATTTTTGTTTTTATTTACCATTTGTCATTTGGACGCTAATATTTTTCTTATGGAATCTGGAATATAATAATACAGAAACTATTACATTTCCATCTCTATCAACCGTCTCTTTATCGTAAAACAAGATCGCTCTGGTACCTTTGGATGCATTTGAATTCCTCTCAAAGACATAATCTAGATCTTGATAAAAATCAATAAATAACAATGATCCCGTAGTGTCCAGTTTCAAGAGAAAGTTACATTTTGTTGAAATACAAAATGTAAGGTTTTTTGTACATGTAAGCATAGTACGCGTTATATCTGAAAATTATAATTTTAATTATTTCGACCACACTGGTGCTTGTTTAGATTGTAAATTTAATTAGTATTTGTGGTGTTGATGGAGCTGGAGTAATGGAGCACGAATAGTTCTCAGCTGCTGAGTCTCGTCAATGCATAATGGCACAGTATCATTGTTGAAGGAGAACTACCACGATTGCTGCAATATTTTAAATGCGTAAAATTGGCCCATAAAGTTCATATAAATCAAATGCTCTATAAACTTATGTTTTCTAATATTCAGGTTTGGTTTAATCGTAGGTGTCTTGGTCTTAACCAACAAAAGTGGCATTTACGCCACTTTTTACATTATCTTTTAAGTACTATTTTTCTATCTTTGGAAGCTTAAAAGACTAGGCTGTATTAGTATTATAAAAAAATGAAGATAACGTAGAAAACAAACAACCGCTTACAAAATTCAATGGGATGACGAGCACAATTATTTCGGCACGTGGCTTTGTCCTCACAGCAGTTTTTATTTAATTAACATGGTTCAATGTGAATTGGTACACTATTAATTAATTTTCTGTGTGAATTGTTCAAATAATATTTCAGTTGAAATGTAAGCAATACAAAATATTTCCCTCCCTCCTTCATCTCAGATTTGTCCTATCCCCACGTAAGAGCATTTTTTTGTTAAAACCCCGAATAATTAACTAGATTTTATTTCTGCGTGGGTGCCAAGTCAATAAGTTTATATAACTATATAATAATTAATGTTTATATAAAAAATGAAGTATAGAATGATAGCTATTGAACTGGAAAATTCCTCAATAGTCTTGGTTAGGCAGAAATGTATCACTTGAGATTATTAATGGCCCCTACATAAACTGCAAAGCGTGACTGAATGAAGGAGTTGTTTTGACAATATTGAAGCTGTTATTATTTTAAAAATTATTTTAGAAATAAATATAATTATGGTTATTTTAGCTGTGTTAATAGTTCCTCTTCTTCTCTATCTATATTTTGTGTTAACAGTGCGAGTTCAGAACAAGCTTATTGGTAATTAGATTTTGTTGGTATTTAACTTGTTTAAATACTTACGTGGAAGCAGACCAGATTTTGCTCAAATTGGGCAGAACATAGGAACTAATGAAGCATAGGAATGAGCCACGTCGGTGGATGGTTCAAACTACATAAATCGCAAGCAGATCGTGGGAAAAGTATTCCATTTTTGGAGTTAAACGTAAACTCACCTCTTCAGTTGCCATTTCTGCCAGTGGAATCTCTCTCAGGTAAGCTTAATGGCTTATTTCTTGCACTTATTTTTAATTTAGAATTAGAAAATGCCTCCTTATTGAAAAGTACGGTTTCTCATTTGCAATATACTTGAAAATCTATTAGTATGTGTCTTAAACACTTAATCTTTAACATAGTTTGGTAGTGTTGTAGGCTTCTAGTTTGCTATGCAGTTTATTTAATAGTTAGGCCCTTAGACTTTTTTCCAATATACAATGATGTCAAAAACAGTTGCAATGCAAAAAAACTTAAAAAACAGATTTTGTTGATTTGTATAGCTTGCTGAAAGCTTGCGGGGTTAATACTTGAAAACGCCACGCAGTAGTGGTTGCGTTTATACTGGAACATTAACAGCTAATTATGTTTGAATAATTTTTATGGATTTTAAATATAAGTTTCATAACCCAGATTATTTGTGCCTCTAAACCCAAATTGCACCAGCAGTCATCCTTAGTTCCAAAAAAAAAATTGGCCAATTAGGGTTTAAGACTTTAAATCCTTTTAGGGCCTAAAGCAATGTTTAAAAATAAATAAATGGTATAACAGAGTGGTGCTGCATAGAATAAAAATACATGTAAAGCAAATTTGTATATTAAATAATTGTATATTCCGTTTTGAATTTTTGAATAGTTCAATACCTTGTCATTTACAACATCAATAATAAATGAGGAAACTACAGAATCAGACAATCATCACTTTCCTTATGGTACTATATCGTATATATACTTCTATGAAAGTAGTCAAATAAAGTACCCAGTACCCGCTAGGCTAATAGTACACCTTTCATTTTCCGATGAGAGCACTGGTTTCTGCCGTTTGTTTTCTTATAAAAAGTAGCTCATTTAACGATGAATTTTTTTCTGATTTTCTCTTACTCTCAACATGTTTATACTTTGTTAGGGCTTAGTACAACTTTAGGTACCGGTACAGTTGTTTTCGTGAAATGAAAATCTTGTTGTATATTTTAACATACGTGAAAACAATTGCCCCGATACCTACAGTTGCACTAAACCCTAACAATGAGGACTGGTTCAAAAGCCTAAATGACAACGCTGCTCAAAGTGGAAACCACCCTTTAGAAGGAACTTGTTGATACAATTTAAAAATCTGAGACTTTTTAGTATTGTTTAACTTTTATGCTTCAACTTATAGAATAGTGCAATCCCTTTAAATTGTCGTTAGTCTTATCATCAAGCGTCCTTCCGTTCAAAAGTAATGATTGTCAGAACACGGCACTGATAATCCGTGCTTAAATAGAGAAAATACTGGAGTGTACTGGTAGGTAACCTTATCATTTACTCGAGGGGGGAATGATAGATTTTTTTTTATAATTAAAAGTGATAGACAAACATGTTGGGAGAAGAGAAGAAGGAAAAAAACCCACGTCAATATTAAGTTTCTCTTTGCAAGAAAATTGGATGCAGTTAAACCCATTATCTTATAGTGAAATGAAAGGTGAAATTATACGTCCGGTGGGTACTGTATAATTTACACATAAGTCGATCTGTAATACAATTAAAGCATATATTTTGCTTTCAATAATTTAAAATATATTTGAACACAATATGCAGATCGTGGTGATTTCAACTACGTTAACACCACTGTGCTCCAGATTGTGCTACGCTCAGGATCCAAGTTCATTTATCTGTCCAAATCCAACGTCCATTTCTCCCTGCACTTGCATTCCATTTACCGGTTATCGACAATCCATCAATAACGGGATAAAAATTGACTGTGCAAGAAAAAATGTGACCGATTCACAAATCAGTCGAGTCTTTAACGTCTTCCTTGCCCCTGGATTGAGTCTAGTGCAAGAAATATCCGCACCTTTTAATCAGCTTACCAAAATACCCAACCAAGTTTCGAAATTCATCGCTCTCGCAGTTCTAGATTTCAGTAACAATAGAATTTCCGAAATTCCATGCGACGACGGGAAACCGTTTGTTAACAACCGTTATCCCAATGACACTGACTCAAGCATCAAGATATCTTTACGAAGTAACCTAATCAGGCGCATCCCTTCGGGAGTCTTTCATTTCCCTTCTTCATTTAAAGTTGAAATCGATTTAACGGACAATAAAATCGCATCGGTTCTTCCAGATGCATTTAGATTACCCCAAGCAGTGGTAGTTTCCCTCAGTCTTGAGAGCAATGAAATTAGTGCTTTCCCAGATGGTATCTTTAACTACCCGAAAGCAATTTATCTTACTTTGAGGTTGGGAGGTAATCAAGTGAAAAATATTCCATCAGTTGCTGTGTTCAATTTTCCTTCAGCAAAAAGTGTAAGCATTATGCTCGATTCAAATAAGATAACTTCAATTTCAAAGGATTCGTTCAGTTTTACGTTTAATTTGGAAGAGTCAATTTACATTGATTTATCTAGAAATAACATCACGATGATTCCTTGTGGTACGTTCAATTATCCTTTGTCAGGATCCGTCTATGTCCATTTAAATTATAATCAAATCAAAACTGTCCCTTCGTGCGCTTTTAATTTCCCCTCTGCAAGATATGGTGGAGTTGGATTAAGCCATAATTTAATTACTACCATCTCTCCCGGTGTGTTCAATTTCCCGTCGGGAGTATTTTTGTCATTGTCCTTGAAGTATAACCAAATTTCCACGATTCCACCAGACACTTTCGCCCAAGGTAGTACACGTTCTATTTTCCATAAAAAAAAATTCACATTTTGTGTGAATTTTGGGGAAATCACATGGGACTTTTGATTTTTTTCATGTTCAGGTGTCTACTATTCTATTGATTTGAGCAACAACCAGTTGAAACGCTTCGAGTCGGCAGTTTTCAAATCTCCTATGACCAAGCCCAACATTTTTACAACCACAGATAACTACATACTCATCCAAGACAGTAAGAATGGAAAATAATAACTCAGCATTTTAGTGCTTTGAAATTTTGTTGGACATGTATTTTCAATTTTTACGAATTATTTACCAATAACTTGTAAAAAATATTTTTTTTACCTTTTTACTTATATGTGTTTTTTTAGATCCGATTGACTGTTTAACTGATCCGTGTCATCTAGCCTGGCTGTTGCAGGGTGCGAATAGCTCTCAGCTGCTACGCCGTGTCAGTGCATTTGGTGTCTGTTCTAACATGAATGGTGGCACTCCTTTTTTACTTCTAAACTCGTTCGATTTCAGCAAGAACTGCGTCTGCTCTTTCAATTAATTTAGAGAGATGGAACGAATGGATTTCTTTAAAACTTTCTAGCAATTAAAATTTCCTTAGCAATTTTGGGGATAATCTAATGGTACAATAATAACATCCCTTACAACTACATCTAATCAATGGTTTTACTTTATTGGGCGGTGTCCTATGTGTCGTGGTGTTAGTGTCTTAGCAGTATCTGAATGCTGAATTGTTTATGACAGTAATAATAACCGCGTTTATTCCAATAATAAACTATAATATTGGCAAATATAAAAAAATACTTTATTAACATGAAGAAGATGAAGTAACTAGAAGATTTAAAATGACTTATAGAGACTTGACCATTAAGGAAGTCTCATGATGAGTTTTATTAAGGGCCATGAAGCAATTAGCATCCAATATTATTAGGCCTACACGTTTTTTCTATAGTATTGTTTGATTTTTTTGAAGCAATAAAATCATTTGAAAGTATAACTGTACTGGAACCCGGCTAACGTAATTTTAAATCACTGCACTTGTGGGCGCATTTTAAACTTGTGAAAGATTTCTTTAAAAAAACTATACAAGCTGCTACAGATTGAACTTTAAAAAAACATTATTTGCTCTCTTAAAAAAATAGTCAACAAACATTTGTTCAAAAATAATATTTATGGTATAGAAGCGCAGGAACTTAAGAACTTTTAATGAGCGATATCCATGATAAATTTAGTAGTCAGTACTCTGTGCACACGCGATTTTGAAAAATGAAAAAAATGCAGGCATATATTGTATAATAAACACTATCATAAATATTTCGGCACGTGTCTTAATTGCTCATCGTAGCTTGTCCATATTTAATTAAAAACGATCGTGTTAAACTGAGATACTAAACATTAATTTATTCTCTTGGGTGGATTGTGTTTCAGTTGAAATAATATAAGTAAACGAAATGTTTTTTTAACTGGACAGAATTGAGGATATTTACTTATTTTTTTTCGGGTGCGCTCTCGTCTTCTTTGGTGGAATAATTCTCGATTTTGTTTTTCAATGGTGAATAAAATTATAATTGTGGTTTTGTTTATATTGGAAAAATAAGTAAAACAACCACTATCAACCTTACATATTATAAGGCTTTTTCTTATTTTTACCATTGAAAATTAAAGAATAGTCTCAAACTGACCACTTTCCGTTTTCGAATATTTTCGTAAATAAGGAAACCAATTTCGTTTCGAAATGCATTTGCGTCGTACCTTAGTTTTAATTAGATTTGAACAAGGGCTGATGTGTACATAATCGCACGCGAACCGAATTATCTATCTACTTTGCTTTACCTTCAATTTCAGCTGCACGAGTGCACATGCACATATCACGTAAGGGGAGGAGATGAATTAAAAAAAAAATTAAGGAACAAAAAAAAGGACATTTCGGCATATCCAGTAATTTCGTCGCTTTTTCATATTGATTTTAAAAATTGAATTTATACAACAATAATGCATTTAAAATATGGCTACCGAATCTATCATTATTTCCAACGAACAGCTAATTAAGTTGTTGATAAAAGAGTTAATTGGTAGCAGTTCGATCCCATGTTTTTGGGGAAACCACCCAATTGTTGTTTAAACCAGAAAGGACGTCAGGTATTTTCAAGGATGTTCACGTGACACGTGGGTATTACAACCTATATAAATAGTTTGAGCCAATCTGTTCAAAAAGTATATAGCACGTACATATTTTCACTATTCACGCCATTATTATACGTCACCATCAAATTACTCATCAGGTATACTTTTGAGGTTGCATATTTGATTTAAACTCACTTGCTATTTCTAGTTTTGAAAAAATCCTTATCGTGAATAGTTTTTTTTTATTCGGTCTTAATTTTTATATTCTAATCCCAACTTTTCTCACTTAATTGTTAAATGACGGATGATACGTTTCTAATTAGACGAATTATGAATTGCGCTTATAAACTCCTCCTGTTTAACCTAATATGTAATTTGAAAAATAATTGTTTCCCTCGTTATTGCATTTTTGTGCTTAATTTTCCGCCTGAATTTTTTTTGTTTTGCTATTCAAAAATTAAAATCCTCGGGGAGAATTTTTGTTTGAAATTTAAAAGTGACAAACCATGGAAACCCGTGTTCTAAGATCAGTGGTTTTAATTTCTGAAATCTCAAACCTTTTTCTTTTATCATCTATGACATTTTACATTTTATTGATTTTTTTAAAATAGATTTTTCTTCGTTAACATCAACGCTACAAATGAAAAAATCAGAGCGACACTCGTTCATCTCTTTCCTGCTAAAGGTATATTCTACTAGAAAAAAACACCTTAAAATTTTCATTAATCCGTATCAGATGTCTTATTTTATCATATTCTTTTGTCAAAATATTTCCTAGATTGTTGTGATGATAACAATTTTCTTACCATCGTGCTTCACTCAGTCTCCGGGCTCACTTATCTGTCCAAATCCGACTATGATTTTTCCCTGCACATGCAAACAATACTACCGTTACGGCGAAAACTTTAATAATAGCATTACTATTGAATGCACAGGGAAACATTTGGACGACTCACAAATGGGCAGCGTTTTAAACGCCTTCCTTGCCCCTGGTTTGAGTCCTGTACTTGAAATATTGGCGTCTTCCAATCAGCTCACCAAAGTGCCTAAACAAGTTTCAAAATTCCCTTCTGTATTTGTGGTCGATTTTAGTAGTAACAGAATTTCTGAAATTCCTTGTGATGATGAAAAACCGTTTATTAAGAACCGTTTCACGAATGGAACCATTCGAATTCTTTTGGGTAGCAATCAAATTAGGCGCATTCCTGTCGGTGTTTTTCATTTTCCCTCTGCGAAATTCGCTTACATCGATTTAACAGAAAACAAAATCACTTTGGTTACTTCGGATGCATTTAGATTTGCCTCTGCCACCCAGTGGATGTCAGACTTGACAGTAATCAAATCAGCCTCTGCCACCCAGTGGATGTCAGACTTGACAGTAATCAAATCAGTTCTACAAGTTATATTTTCATAAGATTGTCAGATAATCAATTCAGTTCGATACCGTCTGCTTCTGTGTTCAATTTTCCATCGGCTTATGTTGTAGCGATTCATCTAAATTCAAATAAAATTATCGAGATTCAACGGGATGTGTTCAATCTTTTGTCACGCGATGCAAATTTGATTGGCATGTATTTGTCTAGAAATAGCATCACGACAATTCCTTGCGGTACCTTCAACTACCCTTTGACAGTTAACATTTTAATCAATTTAGATTACAATCAAATTACTTCTGTCCCTTCTTGCACCTTCAATTTTCCCTCTGCACAATCTATTTTTCTTAAATTGGAAAACAATTTAATTACGACCATTTCCTCTGGGGCATTTAATTTCCCAGAAGCAAAAATTTACGACTTCAATCTGAATAATAATCGAATCTCCGTCATCCAGCCAAACACATTTGCCCAAGGTAATTTAATAAATTACTTATTACATTTTATTATTATTTATTACATATTTAAAATAGTTTAGTTCATAATTATTAAATTTTAAATTCCAATTTTGAGCTTTTAATAAAAATTGCGAATGTAAAGGTTATAAAAATGTTTTACACGTAATGTTTCAAAATTTACGCAGGTGCTTACTATAAAATCCAACTAAGAAATAATCAATTGAAGCGTTTCGAGTCAGCCGTTTTCAATTCTCCATTAAATAGACCAAACGTCTTCGTCGGTCAGGATAACTTCATAGACATCAGAGAAAGTATTTATGCATATTTTTATTACGCTATAACTTAAGTATGATAATTAAGTATCTATATTTATTTCTAATTAATGTAAAATTTAAGAAATATTTTTTTTTGCTTAGATCTGATTGGCTGTTCATCTGATCTATGCCATCTAGCCTGGCTTTTACAGAGCACCAATACCTCTCAGCTACTGCGTCGTGTCATATGGCGTTTGCTCCAATACGAATGGTGGAAATCTCTTTTCAGTTCTAAATTCGTTTGATTTCAACAACAATTGCGCCTGCTCTTTCAAATGATTAACAAAGACTGAAAATTGCTAATATATAACAGATTACTTTCGGTATTTTCGAAATTTTTAGCTAGGATTATTATTATTATTACTATTTATTTATTTATTATTATTTATTTATTTTTTTTATTTTTTTTTTTTTTTGGGGGGGGGGGGGGGTCAATGTTATCTTCCGACATCTACATTTTCCTGTTCTTTTTAAGAAATGGTTTTATTTGATGGATTGCCAATCGGAGTTTCCTATCAATATCAGTAATTTACGTTGGTGATGGCATAATCATGTTTTATTTGAAAAATCATAAAATATACTATTCGAACAAAGAAGATTTAAACAAGAACTTTCTTTCTTAACAGACTTGTCTTATTTTAAATATACCTCGAATTTTATAATTATTTGATTGATTGATAATAAATGTGAGAGTTATATATATAGCAATAGCCAATAGGCCTATCATATGACAGCTATAATGGTTTCCCATTTTATTATAACTTTGATACCCTTGTTGGGAATTTTGATATTTAATTGTTTTATTTAAAATTTTATTATTTTATTTTCCACGTGCCTTAACTTTTTGAAAAAGTGGTCAGTAATTTAAACATGAATTATATATTTTTAAACTAATTTCTTTACGCCAAAAAATCATTTATTTATTCTTAATGCTATTGATCGTTGTTTTGTTTAACAAACAAATAGCATTTACATAAAATTTAGGCAAACAGGCTTTGTTATCTAGCGAAAGGATTAAATTTTAGGGCAGCTCGGTGGACAGTTTCATAGATGGAATTAGTAAACCTATCATATAGGATAAAGGTGATAATACTTAAAATTAATAATGAAAAAATAAATAGCTATTCAATTTCAATTAGGTTAATTCGACTAATTATTCCTGCTTTTCTTGCATACAATACATTTTATGCGAACAGAAAAATCTGATTTTAGTATTGCAGCTTTGTGGAACATTAATCATTTCTATGTAGAAGATAGCTCGGCATCATGCTATCTAATAGCATAGCACATGAACTGAAACTTATGAAAAACGAGGTAAACATGCAATAGACGTAAATGATCATTATTTCGGCACGTGCTGTTTTTCTCACTGCAGCTTTTCTATATTTGACTACCATCCGTGTTCAGTGCTTCTGTTACCGGGAAACCGTTGATTCAACAAATTAATTGTTGTTTGACATGAACAAAATGCCGGATATTTTGCTTTCCTGTTTGATGACAGTGAGATGAGTGCTATCATATCAGAAATGGGTAGATAACATAGCTTTTTTTGTTAAGAATCACCAATAATGGAACTATGAAAACAAGCTTAGTTTTACATTCTCAAAAAATGGCAGGTATAGTAAATTGTAACACAGGAAAAAAAATCCCGTTCTGATACATGATAATTATGAAAAATATTTTTTTTATAACTAATGAACATGAATATAAAACGTAAAAAAATTGTTGTAATTTTTCAACCCCAAGCACCACTTTTACACTTTTGGATCGACCTTAATTATATCAAGTTTCTAAATTTATTTGAAATTTATCATTCTGCCTAAATAATAGGGGACACATTTTTGTTGCTGCGTGGGTATGTCGTGTGATTGTGTCCATATATTTATGTACACATGTGATGATATGTGATAGGTGTACTCTATAAGTTTATATAACAACAGAAAAAATCACTATTAACTGGAAAACACTAAAGATATATCTGTGTTGCATGTTGTTGATGAAAATAGGCTCTCTTACCCAATTTTTTATTAAAAGTTGATAGCTAAACTTCCCATTGAGTTACATACGAACGGTTCTTAAGCATATAAGGCCGCGTTTTTTGTTTTTTTTTTGCTGGTTACACGCAATTAAAATTTAAACGAGTTATATTTCGACATCAATGGTGTTTGTTTAGATTGTGAATTTAATTAGTGTTAATGATAATAATACGAATGGAGATGAGGAGGGGAGGGGAAGGGTGGTATTTTTTACATTTAACTAGTTCAAATACATACGTGGAAGCAGACGGAATGTGGTTTGAACTGGACAGATCGCCGGATTTTTTCAAGGGTGGGAATGAGCCACGTAGTTATAGTTAAAGCAATATAAATCAAAGCGAAAAGTTTTTAAAAGTATACCAGTTTTTTTTGTTTTTTTAGACTAACCACCTTGCTTTTTTTGCGGCGCAGCATCAGGCTCGGGTAACTTGTACTTTTTAATTTAGTTTTAAGTAAAAAAAATTCTGCTGTTATTCTTTAGAGTTTTTTTCTTTATAGTAGACAGGTTTTTACCAGATAGTATACATTTCTTATCGGTTTAGGTATATTGTCAGTCCTTAGAAAGTTAATAGCCATATAATGTGTAGAAAACTACAGTGTGCAATATAAACTAAGAAGACGGCATACTTTATTTATTCGAATATGACGATGTAAATGCTTCTTAATATGAAAAGCTGAATATAGCTTTAAAAGAGCTTACAGTGTTGTAATAGTGTCTGAAAATATAGAATTGAAGCTACTTTTAGAATCCGCTCTTTTCGTATTTAAAAGCCTAAATTTTAACTCAAACCCATCACACTCCGTGAACCATGGTGTCCGTAGCATATTCAAGGCACACTGTTAAGGAACTGCATCCAATAATTTTGGTACATTACTTTAGATTTTGGCCTATTGTTCGACTACTTTAAAAATCCCTCAGCGAGCATTCTTAGTTATGAACGATAGTAGAAAACCCAAATACATAAATGAGCTTTTACCATTTAAACTGACTTACTCTAATTTCTTAAATATTGTAACGTAAATGATCTTGTATTATACGTTCTCGCCTAAAGACTGACTATTACAGAATTTTGGGGGATATATATATTAGTTCAGAAGGTGAGTCAACAGTTCTAGAACATTCTAAAGTGTAAATTCGGGATTCCTGGAACGGCAGCTGGGCGATCCATCTGCTCTGGGACGTGTCGTCGTCATGGTTACGGCTGCGGCTGGGAGGTGCGGAAGGTTCCGCTCCACTTGTCACGGGAGGGAGGTCAAGTGGGACAATGTTATAGAGAGAGAAACTGAGATAACCATTCAATATCGTTGCAATTCCCCCTTTTTTAATGGGTGATCGTCCCGATCACTTCCCATCCTCTCAGTTTCTTCCTTTTGGACACAACATAGTTCCAACATAGACAAGATACAGCTGTCACATCATACACAAACGATTGAACTAAAACTGTTAGTGAACACATTACACGCATACAGATTTCTTCCCCAACGAGTAAAAGTGTATACTCATACCAATTCAAAAACCAATAAACCTTTCGCATGCAAATCTATCGATCAAAAGATTTCACTTGTACTTTCTTCCATAGTACAATGACCATCAACAAAAAACTCTTACCATCATCACTTATAGAACCGTTCTCGGGTGAAGTTCCGTAAATATTTGAAGTGTCCATCTGTCACAACAGATGATGTCTGACAGTTCAATCTGACCTTACTTTGAGTTCAGCGTCCAGGCATTTTAGTACGCCAACTCTTTAGTCCACCTCCGTTACTTCCATTAGAGAAGGTTGTATAAAATTCATCTTGTGTCACTTAATGACACTCAGATTCCAGCAATAAGGGGAACTAGTCGTGATCCAAGTTATCAGAACTAGACCGATTATGCATCAAACGATGAATGATAAGACTCTATTCTAGTCATTCATCCCACAGAACCAAGTTATTGTTTATTCTTCTATTTACTTTCTTCCCCTTTCCCCCTTTTTGACCACACGAGTACTCCGTAGTCGTAGTCAATACACCGGACGTGGATTCACAAGAAGAATAAAACAATAGCTTTCGCTTACTAACCAGGTTTTTTGTCATTATGGTCTCATACATAATGGCAAAACCTTTTTCTCCATTTGGACCGCAATGCCAAATACTATTCACTTTTTAAAACACGATTCAGTTGACTCGGACTTTTGTTTCCAAAAGGACAGTCAAGTAATCAAGATCAAGTAACATTATTAATTGATCTGACAGGCACAATTTTGCTCCCATTAGCAAATGAATGATTGATCATCACAAACCGAAAGATAGAACCAGGGATAGGGTAGTATCTTGTCATAAGACATAAGTCTCCAACTATGATTATCATTCGTGCCTCTTATACTCTTACTTTTCTTGGATTATTTATGCCCACTATTACCATCATTGAAAGGAGCAAACAAATGTAGCATAAATATCCTTATTGACTTTCACCAGTCAATATACTTCTCTTTGTTCTGTAGAATTTCCATGATTTACTAGAGAGAGAGAGAGAAAACTGTCAGTTTCACAACTGAGACTGTGGTAGGTTCCGTACCACTCATTTCCATCATCTACTAAATTTTTTCCACTTTAACTAAGCGGCATCAATGTCTAAATTTCAGCGCTTCATCCAATGAATGCTGTTAACATTTCTATCTTCACATCAGGGTTATCCCTTGGTAATTTTACCAACCCTATCCGACATAAATCATGTGACAGATTTTATCTTTTGTGTTCATCACGGTAGAAAGAGTAGTATCCAATAAACAGGATAGTAAAGTTTCTAACACTTTCGTAAACGTTCGGTGGCCAGCCGAGTTGTGTTACGATTCCAAAAGATTTAGACTGGTTCCTTTTTCCGGAACAGGAACCACCAGACATTGATTTAAGAAACAGATCCATAACCAGACTTGCACCCGTGGTATCAATGTTGTCGGATCATTGATAGCTGTCTGCTGGAGAGAAGGTATGTCTCTCACTGTTCCTTATACCTCCTGTGATTAATCTTAATCTTACTTTGGGCAGATGAGTGATGCTTAGTCAGCCATGTGTCCTTGATTAAACACAGCCATAGCAGATGAGCCGTCAACTTAATGACACTTTCCATCGTCAGGATTTTTGTTCTACATTAAAGAAAAATCCTGTTATGTCTCTTTTCTTATCGCACAATACGATTTCTGACATAAGTTATTCGGCTCCTTTTTACTTCTCTCATTATGTCAGCAAGAAAAAACCACATCCTGGAATTATGTATGAGCTTGATTCCTTCCTCTGTCGATTGATCGTGGTGCAAACGATCCTCTTCGCATCCGTTTCATACATAATCCCAATCAGGTTACCATTATTTTCATAATGAACCTAGACGAACTATCGTCCATTCCCAAACATCGAGTCACCTTTTCCTCCTTTTCAGCTCAGAACAATACCAGCTCAATAAAAGTTACAGTAAAGGTCGACTTAAATCGTTAAACTTTCTTTTCTTCTTTAGCAGTAGTTTTGAAGGGTATACATCCATTCCTTCTAAGTACTGGCAAATCAGGGACTACGCCTGGTGAGGGCGTACGTAGGCTTATTGTGATTGAATCTTGACGAAGAAAATTAAATTCCCTTTCACAACAAGCCGCGTCTTTCTTGGCTATCACTCGAGGTCTTCCTGGTCGGTAGACTCTTGACCAGAAGAGGACCTGTCCCCAACCTTTCCTTTAGCCGGTGGCCCTTTATCATGTGGACAGAATCGCTTGATGTGTCCAGATTGACCACAGCCGAAACAGATGTACGGTTCATCTGATTCGGTCTCATTAGTTTCATTTTCCTGCTCTAAACGACTTAACTGGCTTTTGAGATCTCTAATCTCTTTCATCAAGCTCTCTATAGTCGTATTAATCAAAGAGTGCGTTCCCTCTTTCTCTTTTGCCGTTAAGACACCGACAAAAATGCCTTTCTTCCTGGCTATATCGCCAGCTTCCGTGTGCAATTTTAGTAACTCTAGAAATTTTGCACAGGTATCCGGTCTCTCCGTATAAATTGGAGTAAACAAGGATCTTTTGAGTCCTTGGTACAAATAATCCAATTTATTTCTCTCTGACATGTTGGGATTTATCACCCTACATAAGTTCATCACATCATAATAGTATGACAAAGGACATTCGTTCTCGCCCTGCATCCTATTACGAAGCTTCTGCTCCTGATAAAGAGCATACGTTCCTTTCTGAAACTCTTTCAAAAAGATTTCACGGGCTCCATCCTGATCTGGCTGCCTCTGCCCTTGGATGAGCTCTCCTTCACGTTTATTCCAATGATCAGGAATCGTATCAGCATTACATAAATACCAATTTCTTGCAGGTCCATCTAAATGGATGACCAGGAACTTTCTTAAGTCTGCATCTCTCCATCCATTATATGCCCCGATCGTTTCATAGCGATCAATCCAATCTAGTGCATCTTCGTGCGGCTTTCCATAGAAAATGGGAGGTGTCTGTAGCTTTACCCTAGCCATTCCTATTTTATTTTAGTAGCAGACGAATTAGAAGTAGTACTGGAACTTTTTGATCAACCTGAATTGACCCACTTTTGATTAATAAGATAAGTTATTAACCCACTTCCTGATTGATCAACACTTAAGTTGACCCGCTTTTGATTAATAAGATAAGTTATTAACCCTCTTTTCTGGTTGATCAACACTTAAGTTGACCCGCTTTTGATTAATAAGCGAAGTTATTAACCCTCTTTCCTGGTTGATCAACACTTAAGTTGACCCGCTTTTGATTAATAAGCGAAGTTATTATCCCTCTTTCCTGGTTGATCAACACTTAAGTTGACCCGCTTTTGATTAATAAGATAAGTTATTAACCCTCTTTCCTGGTTGATCAACACTTAAGTTGACCCGCTTTTGATTTATAAGCGAAGTTATTAACCCTCTTTCCTGGTTGATCAACACTTAAGTTGACCCGCTTTTGATTAATAAGCAAAGTTATTAACCCTCTTTGAAAATGAGTTGATCAACTCTCAAGTTGACCCACGTATGATTAATAAGCGAAGTTATTAACCCTCTTTAAAAGTGAATTGATCAACGTTCAAGTTGACCCGCGTCTGATTAATAAGCGAAGTTATTAACCCTCTTCAAGAGTGAATTGATCAACGCTCAAGTTGACCCACGTTTGATTAATAAGCGAAGTTATTAACCCTCTTTTAGAGTGAATTGATCAACGCTCAAGTTGACCCGCGTCTGATTAATAAGCGAAGTTATTAACCCTCTTTCAACACACACTCAAAAGAACACTCTTAGAACTTTCGCACCCAACAGAAATTCAACTCTTTCAAAAGATCTTACTTTGGGTCGGGACCGAGTCTTCTCCACCATGTAACGTAAATGATCTTGTATTATACGTTCTCGCCTGAAGACTGACTATTACAGAATTTGGGGGGATATATATATTAGTTCAGAAGGTGAGTCAACAGTTCTAGAACATTCTAAAGTGTAAATTCGGGATTCCTGGAACGGCAGCTGGGCGATCCATCTGCTCTGGGACGTGTCGTCGTCATGGTTACGGCTGCGGCTGGGAGGTGCGGAAGGTTCCGCTCCACTTGTCACGGGAGGGAGGTCAAGTGGGACAATGTTATAGAGAGAGAAACTGAGATAACCATTCAATATCGTTGCAATATAGCTTACCATTTACAACGCTAATTTGGGAAATGAGAAATTTACTGCAACATTCGTTCATCTCTTTCCTGATGGTATTGTAACAGATTCTTTATATGTAACGTTAATTATATACTCCACAAACCAATCCAAATAACAGCTTATAACTACTTTCACTTTTATTATTTCAAATTATCATATAGATAATGACGATGGTAATGATATTAACAACATCATGTTACGCTCAGGCTCCAAGCTCAATTATCTGTCCAAGTTCGGCGTCTATATCTCCCTGCGCCTGCAAACAATACATAGGAAATGGCTTTCCAGAATTCAACAATAGCATTAAAATTGACTGCAAAGGGAAACAATTGTGTGATTCACAGATTAGCAGGGTGTTGAACACTTTCCTCGCTCCTGGATTGAGTATTGTCAAAGAGATATCGGCGTCATACAATCAGATAACGAAATTACCCAAGGAAGTTTCAAAGTTTCCAGCTTTACTTCTAGTCGATTTCAGCAGTAATCGAATCAACGAGATCACATACGAAGACGGGAAACCATTTATGAAGTCTTCTACAAGTGAAAACATCTGGATCTCTTTAGTTGGCAATCAAATCAGGCATATTCCTTCCGGCGTCTTTCACTTTCCATCAGTTGTTTATGTCACCCTCGATTTTATGGAAAATCAAATTGTTACGGTCTCTCCGGATGCATTTCGATTCCCCTCGGCGAAATATGTTGATCTCAGATTTTATAGCAATCAAATTAGTGCTTTACCTGATGGCGTCTTTAACTTCCCTTCGGCAAAAAATGGTGTTGCAATTTTTTTGCAAAGAAATAAGCTCAGAGCAATCCCCTCAGCTTCTGTATTCAATTTTCCATTGGCGAATTATATATATCTAGGTCTCGATTCAAATTTAATTACTTCAATTCAACAGGGTGCGTTTAGTTTTACTTTTCAAACGGCGGGATCAGTTACTATCGACTTGGTTGGAAATAGTATTTCGGCAATACCTTGTGGTGCATTTAACTATCCCTTATCATCATATTCCGTTAACTTAAAATTGAGTTACAATAAAATCACTTCGATTTCTTCGTGTGCTTTCAATTTCCCCTCTACAAAATATATAAATCTGGAACTAAACAATAACGTAATCACGACCATCTCTCCTGGATCGTTCAATTTCCCGTCGGGGGGGGGGGGGGGGGGCAGGCTAGATTGATCTTGAATAATAACCAAATCTCTGCTATTCCACCCAACACTTTCGCCCAAGGTAATTTTACTACTCATTTAATCAATATGATTTTATGGTTTGTTAAGAAGTATAAATAATAATAGTATAAAATCTGTGTTTAAAAATTCGCAGGTATTTTCACTGATATCAAACTAGATAACAATCAACTGAAACGCTTCGAGTCGGACGTTTTTAAAACTCCTTTAAATAGACCACGCGTTTTTGCGAACGTGGACAACAATGTTAACATCACAGGAAGTAACTTGTTTTCATCATTTAGCTAAGTTGTATATGATTTCACTTATTTTCAATTAGATTACGAGACAAATCTTAGTTCTTTTGTTTTTATTTTTTATACTAATACCTATATACTGTTTTTTACACTTTGTCCTAGATCCGATTGACTGCTTCACTGATCCTTGTCACCTTGCATGGCTATTGAAAACCACCAATAGCTCTCAATTGCTGAGTAAAATCACCGCGAATGGCGTCTGTTCCAACAACGGTGGCTCTCCATTTTCCGCTCTTCATTCATTCGATTTCGCCAACAATTGTCTATGCTCTTATAACTAATTTGGCAAGATCCAACGTTGAAAATGCGAGACAAATAAGGGTCTGATTAGTACTTTCAAAGAATTTCAATTCTTTATCAGTGGGGATTTCAGAAACAATAATAATAGAATCAACATTTTGTGGTGTTTTTGGATAATACATTGGTTTCAATTGGTCACTTAGAATTTTTAGTTTCTTTAAAATTCATTCTAAGACTTTGTACAACTATCTTAAGTTAGTGAAAATATCTCCTTACACTAACCTTACAACCCCTTTTACAATTCCACATTTTATAGGATGAAAAGCCATTAAAAAGGTTTTGTATGTATATTCTCCCTGTACTTACAATCATTTTCCATTATTCATATAAGGAAGTTGTAAATTAATTTTTTTAAAGTCGAGGTTTTAGAGTGTTCCTTACCCACACAGCACCGGGTTGTCCAAAGATTACCTAATTTTTGTTTTTTACACCAGATTTCATCCCTGTACTTTTGGCTTATTTTAAGATGAGGGGATTCTTTTTTTGAATATTATCGTTTTACTCCTGAGACTTTGATCATTTCTGAATAACCAATTTTCAACTTATTGAAATTTAATGTCATGATTTTACTCCTTTGACTTGGACGATTTTCGAATGAATAATATTAGTCTAAATTTTATTTTCCTTTGGTCTACTAGTCAGAATTCTTCTGAATATAGGGCTGTTTACACCCTACCTACGCGTCAGCTGACAACGCCGCATTCGGCTAACCGTTTGTGCACGAAATTCAAAAAAGAGAGCTTGAGGGCATCTTTTTTGAATTTGGTGCATAGACGGTTCGCCAAGGTCAGCGTTGTCAGTAGAAGCGCAGGTGGGGTGTAAACAGCCCTATAGTATGAGCATGAAGGTAAAGTAATTATCTTACCCAAGAAGGAAAAAAACCTTTTGCGCCCAGAGAGATTCGAACACAGATTCTCTAGAGTGCTAGGCGCACACTCTAACCACTACACCATGACAGTTATGAAAACTTGCAAAATTTTAAGAATATATATTGAAAGAGCACATGTACCACGCTATACACACACGCATATATAGTCATTCACTAAAATTAGTTGTTTAAAAGCTTATTTTTTATTATTATTTATGTGAAACGCTATCATAATAATTATTTGGAAAGTGAACTTTACTCTCCAATACAATTTGAATTTCATTGACGCTACTATCATTCAAAGCAACTGGTATTGCGTACGTAACAGTAGCTAAAATGTTGTCAACATAATCTTATCCTACAGTTACTGACGTTGTATAGTACTCAAGCTATACTAAGTAAAAAAGTTGGCTCTATACATTCACTAGTGGCGCTTTGGAACAGCACTCGTCTCCCATCATCAAGTCTTCAGGTTCGAATCTCGGTATGTCTCAAAAATTCTAATATCGTGTAAATGTGTGTATGTATCAAATAATGTGCCAAACTGTCAACCAAAGATGATCAGTGGGAAATGGAGAGGAAGAAGAAAATTATTTCAATTAGATTAAAATATTTAAAAAAATAATGAGATTGTCTTATTAAACCCCTGCACCGTAGCCAAACCCGCATAAAATTTCCTAAAAAATGTACATTAATCGGTTAACTTAAAGTTGGACCGAAGGATAAAAAAAAGTTAATCTAAAGATATCCTGGTGCTGTGTGGGTAGCATTATAGTTATGGTGTTGGTGGTTTTGGTACTTCAAATTTTTTAACAAGAAAAATACATGATATTGGTAAACGAATTATGAGTTCGATAGCATGATACAAAAGAATCAGCAAAAAACACGGGCAATAGTACGTATAAGCGAATGGAAACAAAACCTTTGAGGCCGAAAATTACACGCATGCGGTCTCCTACCTCTTTTTAAATGGTGTATAAAATAACTAACTGGGAAAGGTGGAATGCTAAATGATCCCAGGGGGCCGTAATATAATAGTTTCAGCAGACATTAATGATCAAATATCCCGACACTTGATCAAACATCGAGCGACGCTGAACATAAGGCCCTATAATAATGTAATTATGTAAAATAAATTGAACGCAATTTCAACCCTAAACCGTATTTGACATAAGACAGAACGCCAATTGAATCTCAATCGAAGGCCTGTATAAAACTTTAATATTATAATTATACCCCGGCCAATCTAGTATATGCTAACTTTCTGACATCATTTGGAATTTTCTTCTTCCTAATTGGCTTGCAAATCCAGCGTTAAATTAGAAATGGGCATCAGGTTTTAAGTCTTAAGGTTACCATAAGTATGTCTGTAAGGAATATCTTACATTAAGTTCTAGAGTTTTCGTTAGGTTTCACCTTAATTGAATGTCAACCGATGCACAGCTCTCATCTTAATTTTAGCCGAGTAAAATTTTAGTAGTACCTCTGAATAAAATGTTAAGAACACATTTTTTCAATTATAACCATAAATTATGAGTGGTTCATAGTCTAATATACGATATTCGTGATGGTAGAGAATTTTAAAAAAATCGTTTAGAAATAAAAATATATAAAAAATAACAAAATAAGAGTGTAATAAACATGTTGGCTAGCCGCTAGCAATAATCATTTTTTCGGCACGTGGATCTCCTCATTGCAGATGTTTTATACTTAATTACTAGTGCTCATGTTGCATCGATGGACTCTTGGTAATTATATTAGTGTAAACCGTTCAAATAATATTTTAATTGAAATAAGCAAATGAAATGTTGTTTTAAATGGACAGAAGGTGGGATGCTTAATTAGTTTTCCCGGATGCACCCTTTCCTCATACCCAGAAACAGCTACAGATTTAATTAATGCAGGGGAAACATGTAAATATCGTGTTTATACAACGATTTTTGCTAACGCTTCTATAAAATAAAAGATTAATATAGCAAAGCGCGCTTTGAAGCTCGCCGGGTTGATATGAGTAATTCAGTTCCACTGAATCATCTTTAAAAAAACCTAAACATATTACGCATGTGCTGGTTAATCGACCGGCAAGTTAGTCGGTTAAGTAGGCGGCAAACTGAACGGTATATGGTCGGGTTTATCGGGCCTGCGGCCGGCAAATTTGTTGGTAAAGAAGCCGGCAGATTCTCGGTAAAGCAGCCAGAAAACTTGTCAGTAGCCGGCAACATGATCGGCTTTGTATTCAACGGGCCTGCGGCCGGCAAAATGGTCGGTAAAGAGCCGGCCAATTGGCTGTTTCAATCGGGCCTGCGGCCGGCCAATATGCCTTATATAGGTGTGATCAATTTAAGTTCATTTGCAACTGTTTATCCCCATAAGACTACTTTGATACTAGCGCCACCGCTATTTTTAATCACATCTAAACTAATTTCATTAACTTTAAATCAATATTTTTTTACCTGATTACATCACATTGAAAGAGCCAAAAATTCTGCATCTTTAGAGCCCTAATTTGTCAAATTTAGTTACGTAAGACGACGTTGACACTAGCGCCACCGCTAGTTTTAATCACATTTTAATTGATTTCATTAACTTAAACTCAATATTTTTTTACCGGATGACAAACCATAGAAAGAGCAAAAAATTCTGCATCTTTTAAGCTCTAGTTTGTCAAGTTTGGTGCAATTGTAATCGAGTTCTTAGCGACACAAACACACACACACACACACAGACAGACAGACAGAGCGCGGTTAAAATTTCCATGCTACCGGATTAGAAGCTCCGCCTACGCGTCGTTTTTTTCGCTTCGCTCAAAAAACGACGCTGGCTCGCAATTAAAATACATATGAAACTGAAAATACAGTAACAAAGTCAACAGGATTCTTATGGATACTTATGATATCGCTCATGAAAATAGGTTTTTCTATAAAAAGGATGCAGTATTTTTTGTTAAATTTGCATACATGAGTTTTTTTACAAGGTTTTCCTAGTAAAATAAAAATGAATGTATCGTTATTTCGACAACAACTATACTTTTCCATTTTTTCATCTAATTAGTGTTTACAGCAAAATTGGAAAATGATGTGTATTGGCATTTACCTTGTTTAAATACGACATGAAGGTACACCAGATGTAGCTAATAAGCTGGACAGCTCGTCGGATTCATTCAAGGACGATAATGAGACACGTACGCGATTGCTTAAACCTTTATAAATCGCAAGCGGTTGGTTTTTGAAACGCATATCCGTTTTTAAGTATACTTTCAACCCGCCACCTCTTTTTTTTCTCAGCAGCATCAGGATCAGGTATCTTGTCATTTTAATTTTATTTTTGATTGAAATATTGTTGGTTATTGTAACTTGTTTCTGTTTTGTAGTAAACAAATTAGATGTGCCTACTTATTAAAATAACCTTATAATTTTCAATATTATTCAGTGTATGGTATTTCAATGAAAGAAATGAAGAGCTTTAGTAGCATATAGAATAGCATGAGTTATTGATATGAATAGCGACTCAATTAGTTTTTCCCAATCACTAGCAGATTATTAAGGCTTCAAGGGCAACACGTACCATGAAGAAATTGCATCCAATCATTCAGCATCTATTTTCTAACGGTAATATATACTTACTACTACTATTCCAATCTGTCTTAATAACTTTAATTAATATAAGCCCTTTTTTTATCTGAAAATTAAACAGATATTTGTAATTGAAACAGTTTTTAAACCAGCATGCAATGATCAAGCTCCAAGCTCACTGATTTGTCCGAGTTCGGCGTCCATTTCTCCCTGTATATGCGAACAATATTTACCCCAATATGGCAACCTTGGATGGTACCTTAATTAAATAGCCATCAACTGCGAAGAATTTAACCGATTCAAAAATAAGCCACGTCTTAAACGTCTTCCTTAATTCCCCTGGTTTAAGTCCTATTATTCAAATCCGAGGGTCCGTAAATCAGTTGACCAAAGTGCCAAGTCAAGTTTCAAGATTTCCTGATCTATTATTTGCCTACTTTAGTTACAATCGAATCACCGAGATCCCGTGCGATGAAGAGAACTGTTTTCTTCATCAAAATCGTTTTACGAATAGAAGTATTGAGATATACCTGATTGGTAATAAAATAGCGCGTATTCCTTCGGATTCTTTTCACTTCCCCTTTTCAGAAAACGTTGTGATCGATTTGACAAACAACACGATCGCTTCTGCCCCTTCAGATGCATTTCGAATACCCTCTGCGAAAGTAGTTAGAATCAGACTTGGGAGAAATTAGATAAAGGATATCCCAGATGTGTCTTCAACTTCCCTTCTATCGATTTTGGCTGACATCGGTTTGGAAAAGAATCAAAATCAGGACAACCCCTACAGCTGCAATTTTCAATTTTCCATTGGCGTTTAATGCAATCATTCGACTTAATTCAAATAAGATATCGTAGATCCAACGGGACTCGTTCAGTTCTACATTTTATGCGACAAATATTGCCATTGATTTATCTTATAATAGCATCACGAAAATCCCTTATGGTGCTTTTTCAGCTTTTAACTACCCCTCGTCAGACTACGTTCACGTCTATTTAAGTTACCATCAAATTCAGGCGGTCCCTTCTTGCGCCTTCAATATTCCCTCTGCAGAACAAATCAGTATTGATTTGCAAAATAATTCGATAACAAACATTTTCTCTGGAGGCTTCAATTTTCCTTCAGGAGCATACATAAATTTGCAACTGGGTAACAATCAAATCTTCCTTCCTCCTATCAATTCCTATCGTCATTCCTCCTAACACTTTTTCTCAAGGTATTAATTATTTTTTTTATTTAAATAAAATAACAATTATGTTTCTATATATGATAAAATAACTGTTCGGCATGAAACTTATTATTAAACTTATCTATTAAATATTGTTATTTTAGAAATGCAGGCATCTATAATGGTATCAGCCTAGAAAATAATCAACTGAAACGGCTCGAATCTTCCGTTTCCGTAAAAAAAATATGCCTATCGTCGCTGAGTACGCCATAACCACCAAAGGAAGTAATATTAAATGATGGCACATTTCCGCTTAAGTTATCCTATCACAATCTAATTTTTTTAAATAATATTAGTTCACAGTATAGCTAAGAATCTTCGATTAAATATCCCACAGTGTTAGTTCGTAATCAAATAGATAGCTCATTGTCCGGCTATGCAATATTCTTGGCTATATGCCAAGAACGATAATTTAGAAAAAAAAAGTAAGAGTGAAAGCACGAGTGAACCCTACAGGGCGACTGCTCTTCTACTGCAACCGCAACCCCTTCTTTGGAAAAAGATCGTTCAAAGTTCGAAGATCTTGCCTCTCGGCAGAGGTGTGCTTTTTAAATCGGCTTTTTGATCGATCATCACATGACCGCGGTAAGATCCTTAACGACGATTAGAAAAGGGTCAAATAATCGAATAAAAGTCAATTGTTTCCCGATTAAAATCGGTAAAATTTCCAATTCTTGAACGGATGCCGCGATGATTCCAGTCCAATTACCCCTTGGGTCAGATACAGCATGTATCCTCGTCGGATGCAATTGATTATATTTCTGAGTGTCGCATAGCGATGCCGCAATATGAAGTAGGTTAAGTCCCATTAAAGCGGAGGGGGTTTGTTCCAATACGGACAACCGAAAACCTTTTTCCGCTTTTGATTCGTTCGATTTCAGCAAAAACTGCCCTTGCTCTAACAAATAGTTAAAACAATTCAGAATCCAATAGAGCATCATAGGTAAGAGGCCGGTAGTGAAAATGTCCTTATTACCATTGCTGTTACCAAAAATTGGTTTTTAAGAGCCCCCTCTTTGTTTTTCGCGGCTGTGTAATAGTTTTTTTTATGTTGATTGCTAAGGTCTTCAAACACTACTATTGGAAAAATAATACATAAAATTGGCACATTAAACGGTATCGTAAATTTTTTAGTCTTTATAGGGCGTATATGTGTAATAATATGATGTTGTGGCGAAAATAAAAGATATTACTAACCACTTTTCATTTTACAATAGGTTTCGTGAATTTCACTGTTTGTCAGCTGTTATCTATAAAAAAAATGCCGTATTATGCTTGATAAAGATTAACTAAAAGTATTTTCCGAAAATAACTGTAATTTATATAGTTATTGAATTGATGAATTACCTAAATATAAGGATGATAGAGATGTGGCCCTCTTTTAGCATATAAGTCTGCCCTTTATTTATCAATGTCTTCTTCTCTTTAGCTTACATTAAACGCCAATGAGTATAAACTGTTTTTTAATCTTTCCATGAGTGTTTTCCATTCGATGTTTTTAGCTCGCAAATATGACGACAGTAAACAAGCACTAAAAAGGATAAGGTATTAAAACAGCTTACTTTGTTTCAGCCTGGCCGGAGCGTAAATAATTTTAACCGATTATTATTTTATGCGCATGGTTGCAATCAGATCGTTATCTGGCAGTCAATATAAATTATTGCAGTTCATTTATCACCGTTCATTTTCTTGTTACATAGATGAGCCACGTAAAGCGACGTAGCTGAAGGGCACAATCTAAAAAAAATCGTGCCTACGTGAGCACTGTGAGATGAAACCCAAAGCGTAGCTAAATCTTTTCACTTATAGAAATTGCACGAAGTGGATCACTTGAACATAACCACTCGTAGAGTACTTTGTACTTGTATGCTACCATTGCTTACTTAAGTGACACTGTCAGAAGATTCAGGTAAGAAACACTTTTTTTCCCCTTCCTATTTTTCAAATGTATTATCCTTGGACGAAATACTAAGACTATATACAGTATTTACTTGCCCTGTAAATATACCTCTGATTGATCATTTTTTGGGGATCCGACTATTAAAAATTTGTAACACAATATTTAAAAAGTAAGGCCTGACAAAAAAGTTTCAGATTTTTTAAGTTAGTGAACGTTTTCCCTACACCCTTTTAAGAACCAAAATTCAAGACCACTTTTGTCCTACAGAGAATACAGGAAAATGCTACGTATAAAACTTTTAAATTTGAATTTGCCGGAAAAACTGTTGAAATTTCAACAGACGTTCTCTTCGAAAAGTTGGTCCCAGCTTTAATGGAGGCATATTGACAGTAATTTAAAATAAATATAAGCCTAATAAATAACTAGAAGGCCAAAGCCGATCAAATGTGAAATAATTCCTAGGAATAGTCAAACATGTTAAAAGTAGGTGGCTTATATCCCCCCCCCCCCCCCCCCCACAAAAAAAAACTTTAAAATTTCGGCCTACTCCGATGCACCGTATCAGTGTCAATATCAATATATAAGTAGAATAATTATCAATATATAAATAGAATTAACTCAAATGTTAATGGAATAGTACGGCCTACTCCCACGCACCGTATCACTATCTTTGTTAAATTAATATCTTTAAAAAATTGAAACCAATTAGATTTTTTTTAAAGTGATGGAAATATACTGTGCATCAAATAAATTCTTATTGTTATATTCTTCTTCTTGAATTAAAAAGATTAGATTTTGAGCTTACTTAGAGTTGTAGACTGACTTATTTCATTCTACGCATTAGAAGTATACCTAATTGACAACGTGAACAACAGAAATGTGCAAATCCCAGAAAAAGTCGTCCATCCTTACTTTCCTGACGGTACAGTACACCAACTTTTTAGTAAACTCATAATTATTTTAAAATCAATAGCTATATAAATAGATAGCAATAAAATATTTTATTCAATAAACCATTTATCCTCTTACCACAACAATTCCTGTCTATACCTCTTATAGATTTTGGCGACGGTGACGATATTCAAACCATCTTGCTACAGCCAGGCAGAATTTATCTGTCCAAATCCGACGTCTATTTCTCCATGCACCTGTGATGGTGCAGACGGAATCAGCATCGTTGTTAATTGTGACGACAAAAATCTTAAGGATTCACAAATAAGCCGGATATTAAATACTTTCCTTGCTCCCGGATTAAGTCCGGTAGCTTTTATGTCGCTGAAGTACAATCAGCTGACAAAAGTACCCAAGGAGGTTTCAAAATTTCCTGATCTCCTATATTTTGACTTCAGCAACAATAAAATCGTAAATATTTCAAACAATACTGGGGAACCATTCATCAAAAATCGTTTAACAAATGGAATGATTTGGATCTCTTTTGCTGGCAATCAAATCCAAACTATCCCTTTAGGAGTCTTTGATTTTCCGTCAGCAAGAAGTGTTTACATAAATTTGTCGGTCAACAAAATCGCTTCGGTTCCTTCGAATGCTTTTCGATTCCCCACTGCGTCGTCAGTTGAAATCCGACTTGGGAGAAATCAGTTGAATGCAATCCCTTCAGCTTCGTTTTTCAACTTTCCACTTGCATTTGAAATGATTACTATTTCTTTGGAGTGGAATAACATAACGTCGATTCAACGGGGTGCTTTCAATTTCATACCCGATGCTGCAAAATCTATTGACATAAATTTGTTTATGAATAAAATTAAGACAATCCCTTGCGATTCATTAACCAACCCTTTATGGTCAAATTCAGTTAAATTCGATTTGAGTTACAATCAAATAGCGACGGTTTCTTCGTGTGCCTTTGTTTTACCCTCTGCAAAATGGATATCTGTTATTTTGGGCAATAACTCGATTTCGACAATCTCCCCTGGAGTGTTCAATTTTCCATCGGCCACTTTCATCTCTTTACAGTTGAACAACAATTACATCTCCGTCATCCCTCCAAACACTTTTGCCCAAGGTAAGCAATATAATATAAACATAGTACTGGCTTAGTTAAAATAAGACCACTCTGGTCTCTAAGCACTAGATGGTCTTATAAGTAAAAAAAGTAGGAATGTGATTTAGAGGGTCAGAGATGAGATTTATAGAGTTGGAGGTTAAGTTGAAATGAGACTCGAACCTACACTCTTCATATATATATTTTAATTTTTACTTTTGCTCATGTTATTTGTGTGACGAAGAAAGTGGTCTTAGATAAATTGATGGTCTTATATTCGAGTGGTCTTATAACTGAACCGTCGGTGTTAATGTTATTCGAAGTTCGTAATTTTCAGTAATTTATTGTAAAATTGTCAGGCAAATACTACGACCTCGACCTAAAATACAACAAATTGAAACGCTTGGACTCGGCCGTTTTCAAATCTCCTTTAATTAACTTGTACACATTCAGCTATATGGACATCTCAGAAAGTAATTCACCATATCAAACAATAAATATCAATGACCTTAAGGTTTCTAAAATATTTATGCTTTCTTTTTAAAATTAAATTTAGATCCAATCGACTGCTCAACTGATCCATGTCATCTAGCGTGGTTGTTAGAGGGTCCCAACAGCTCTCAGTTGTTGAGTCATATCAGAGGACTATCGGGGTCAGGGCCCCCACCATGTGCCAAAGGCTATTATGACCCTCCATTTTCTGCTCTCAATTCTTTTGATTTCAACAAGAAGTGTAATTGCACTTTTAACTGATTTGGGATAATTTGTAGCAAAAAAAAATCCATACGAGAAATGAAGTAAAAAATATTGCTCCAATTTTTCCCTATCTTTTCACATTAAACACCCTATTTTTTCCTTTTTATTCAAAATGTAACACTATATCACCAGAAAATTGTTGTGAATCGTTATTCGATTAATAAAGCAAATACTATTGGCATATTCGAATTATTTAGAGTTTAATTAAATAGAAACTACTTAGTCTATATAACTTAGTTTTTAGTAATATAACTATTTTTCGACGATGAGAAGTTTATTATCCATGTCACCATGTGTAATATATTTGAATATAATATTTATATGTAATGTATTTGAATACTACCCCATAGACCCATAGGCACCGATTTGAAAAATTTCAGAAGGGGTGACGGCTGGGTTGGTGTTGCGAAAACTAATTTTGAAACTCTGAAACCGGAACTATTCAAAATATGAAACGGAAATGAAAAAAAACTAAATCTAAAGGTTTTTTTTATTATAATCAAACATCTGTATGTTCTGCTGGTAAACTGTATTTCTCATACACAAGGTGTCTCTTTGGATATGCTTTGACATCATGATGACATGATATGTAATTTCACAGCAGTGTAATTTGACGATGGTTATGTATGAATATTCGAACAATAAAGCATATATTATAATAAAAAAAATGATGGAATTTACAACTAAGCAAATAGTATTATATTTAAGGTGCTAAATTGTGGGAAACTGTTTTAAAAACGGGCTTAATTAATTATTAATCAATTAATCGAACGGTCACTAACTCTATAATAACTATTTTTCAAGATGGGATAAAAACGATATTGAAGTGCAATATTATTATTTTTTATTTGATGGAGTCCTAAGAAACCTTTTGATAATAGATATTACATTACATGTAACATGTTTTGATATTTTGTAAAATAAAAATCATACCCAATTGATTATAAATAATTTAAAAGTCGTGTCTATAGATTAACTGTACGTAACCAATGCTCATGACCATGGGGCCATGCACTATCATAGGGAGGGTTGAAATCTTCTGCTATCCACGTCTCATTATCTTGACCAAACTTGATCACCTTACAGGATGCATCGTGATGCCACCATTGAAGCAAATCCTTCTTTACGGATACCGGTTGAGATGGATTATGCAGCCTAGAGCAGAGCTCACAAGCAGCGTTATGAGCGCTTGAACCTTCTCCAAAAACGTAATGTCTCTTCCACCAGAAGTATTCATTGTACAAAGTGTCGTTCTGGTCCAACACTTTGAGATAATCTGCTAATCCTTTAACGGTTGGAAAATCAAATGCGTTGATGTAAGATTTAGCAGGAACCATCTTGGCGTAATTCCCATGAAGGTCCATAACAATTGGGATGGTGTTGAATATGATATTTGTAAAGTACTTTTCAGTTATGTAATCCAAACACATTGAATTCTCAAAAGCGATGACAAATTTGTAGTCACGTTCCATCGTGGTACGACAGCCATGGTCCTCTTCACGGGTACAAGTGAGATTTCCGCATTCACCGTAGATGTCAACGGGGATGTGCCTCTGGAGCTGCTGAACGTACTCAAGGCGACCATTCTTGGCTACACAATTAGAGACGATCCAGACAGCCATCTTCTTCTTGCCTTTAGCGTAGTTATCTATACTTAAGAAAACACTTTTTTAAAGATAACTATAAGTAAAAATTACTTGCAAAAATAAATCATTGAAAATCAGTTTTTATTTCATTAAAGAAATGCATTACCTTTGATTTCGCCTATTATTCTGTGATTGCGGATATCACCTGAAGTAATGGGTCTAAACGAACCATATGGGTCAGTTATATCCGAGTCCCATCTATACGACCAAGTTATGTTGAATAAGTTGGCCGACTCGTTCCACTTTTTCAAATAGCTGTGAAAACCAGGAGCCTCACAGCTATACCAGACGTAGAGCTGACGAGGAGATCTTTTCGCTGGTAGGCTCTGATTGAACCAAGTGGTTTCGAAAAAGTAGATGGCGTCATATTCTTCAACAGGAAGAGCCAAGTTGGCATTGTTTTCACGACCTGGACCACGACCAGTAATTTCACAGTTCCAGATCGGACAACCTATGTCTCGAAACCAGTCTGGTCCATGTGGAACACCTATAGGACTTTTAAATAAATAGGAAATTGTGAAAATTTGATTTGATTTTTGTTAAGGTTTGTGTTTACTGTAGACCGCCGTAGAAGTCCTTGTTCCAGGCGAGTATCTTTTTAGTTCTATCTTTGGTTTCCGAAAGAGTTACTTTTATATCCTTAAAATATTTGGACATTTTCTCTTCGAGAAAAAATGGGTTTTCAGCAAATAACAGTGACGAATTGTTTTTGACATTTATTGGTTTTTGCTGCTCATTATTGCTTATCTCATATTTGTAGCTGCAGATGATTTCATTATCAGGTTTAAATGTGGCGATGTCATTAGTATTACTTGTAGTAATATTGTTGGTTCCTATGATTGATTGGTATAAGAGTTGATTAATGATTCGACTGTAGAAAATTATTGTTCCGAAAGAAATTTGATAGATGACTAGGACGCAGATGCATACGAAGAAAATCGCTTTGTAGTTGACATTTCTTTTAATAATGGAAGTCTTTGGAGACTGTCTCAAATAAAAACACATGGCTAAAAACATCGAGAATAACAATGTTACGTTAAAACTATATCTCTATCATTTTCACGTTTACAACTTACCGTAACTTTCGATTTAATTCAATGCTGTTTGATTTTATCTTTGCAAAAAAAGGAGAATTTAAAGCGAAATTTGTCTTTACGATACCCAAAAATCAAATGAACTTGATCCGTTTTGCTGACGAAAGTTGATACGTATAGTACATACAACGGACTGTGGGCTACCTCTCCATAAAAGATCCCTATCTCGGTTCATGGAGCTACGTGGCAAATGTGGGCATCGATTACCAACGAGATAATCGACGATTTATTGAATTGAAAACCGATTGGTCAATTTAATAAATTTATAATCGATTAAACTATCGAATAATTTGATAGTTTAAAAAATTAGTATTTACAGCTGTTTTTCTTCATCTTGTTAAACCATCGGTGGACCACAGAGAGAATAAAAATGACTTAGCTACACGCTATTTTTGTGTGTTTTGTTAGAAAGTCTCATGGTCACAAAGGTAGTCAGTGTTATCGTAACCAATGTTTTCTATTGGCATTGGATAGTAATAGGGAAAATTACTTTTTTAAACTATTTTTTTTCTTGAGAATCAAGAATATCAAAGTTTATTTCAGTAGGCAAATAATGTAACCTTTTACTCCAAAAAAATTTCAAACTAATTATTTGTCACAGTTAATATGTCGAATTTCACAAGTTATAACATTGGCGACATAAGCGAATGTACTGACTCACTCAATATAACCCAGCCATGCATCATATAAAGGCTATTTTTACGTAATTACTGAAATTCAAATCATATTGTATTTTCGGTCATATTTCTTATATTTGTGGGTATCGGCCGTTGTTTAGGTAGTCCTTAAAGTAGACTGTATCGTACTCATTTTTATAGAATTCGGTGTAACCGGGCTCTCCTTCCATATATTCGGTCAGAACTTTGTCCCCAGACAAATTTTCTTTAGGAGGGATTTTCAACCATTCTAACCTGATAGCCTGTTATCAATAAAAAGCAAATGAAATATCTTTATTGGTGAAAATTTTATACTGCTACGTTGATATTAGCTATACTGATAACTGATAAAAATCAGCTAAATATTTAAAACTATGGGATACCTTAATATCAACTCTGTCCCAAGGTATTGTTTTCAGAATTTTCATTTCATGACCCTCTACATCAAGACTGAGGTAATCAATAGTTGTGCGATTCGAGGCTAGTAGCACCGAGTAGAACGGAAAACATTGGACTTCAACAGTCCCTTGATTAATTTGGCCTTCTTTCTTGTCCCAAATTTGGTCATATTTCTTATTGCCTTTTTCATCCGTTTCTACAATGTGAAATGAGCCTGCACCTTCGCCATCTTTGGAGTCAACAAAGAGCACCTTTCCCACACAAATTAATTAAAACCAGTGTTTAGGATGCTGTTATTTGCCATTTAAATTAAAAATTACCTTGGTAGGGTAAGGATCCAGGCTGAGACAGATTGGAAAAGTCCAAGCTTTTCGTTTTTTGCTCATCAACTTCTTGTAGTTTTGAGGATTACCTTCAATAAGGAGTCCAGTCCAATCAAAGTTCATCTCCATATCCAAAGTGTTGGACCAAGTTTGACCATCAAAGGCTCCACATTCCACGAAGAATCCTTTTCTCTAATTTTATAAACCAACTAAATGAATTCAAAAGAGTCAGTGTACAAAGCAAAAATTAGTACTATTACCTTGTTCTTCAATAAATGCTTGATCTCAGTATCGTTCATCAATGCTATTTTTGAAGCATCCTCTAGCTGGTAAGGGACATTACGGGGGACAGGTGCATTCATAAATTGGTTTCGAATAAGGTCGAGAACGCATGGATGATCTTGCGCCAGCTTATTCGTATTTATGTAATCTGCAGTATAGAAAGTTATATCGAAGTAGAGTCAAATAAAAATAAACAAAACTTATAGCGTTTTCCAATGGCACAATTTTCAAGAGATTTCGTAGATCCAGAGTAGATTTTAAAAAATTGTTCCAATGGGAATACAGGGTTGTTCCAATGGCCGACATATTTTTTTTCAGATCCGCCAAGGAGACATCAAAGGTAATACCGGATGTACGGGGTATTGGAAAAGTTGTTCCAATGAAAAAGAGAGAAATTCGAAAGATCTGCTCTGGATGTTTGGCAAGATTTTTCAAAAAATATCTGGAGTGGATTTTTTTACCGAAATCTCTGAAAAATCTTGCCATTGGAAAACGCCATTATTTTTAAAGTTTCGTTTTGTGATATACCTAGAGTACATTCTTTGATCTTCTCTGGATGTTCTTCAACTAAATTCAATTTTCTCCTATATTTTCGTTCAAGTTCAGGATTGTTGTAAGAGGAGGATGGTGAAAACGCTTGGAAGTAGGAATTCGGCTGTATAACAGATGTTGGGTTTAGAAGAATTTGTATCATCACGATGAAGAGCAAGGCGAATATAACAATCAAATTAACTTTATTGCAAGAGTAAAGCATTTTGTTGCCTGAAATAACAAGGGCGATACCGATTTCAGTTAAAGTAAAAAAGATATATTAAGTTACAGTATGAACATTGGGTTTACGTAGAGGAAAGAGTGTTCTGCTGCACTGTCGATGCTTGAAACACTTCAACAATACATCAGCTAGCCATTAGAACAATCTAAACTAACAAATGATAATTTTGAAAAGAAGTATAAAGGGTTGGACGTGGCATTCTCTTGTGGAACGCCACAGCTGCCAAATAGTTTTATTTTTATCTGAATTTATACACAAATATATGAACATATATTTACGTCGGAGGCCGACAAAAGCTTTAGGGAAGTAAATATGGTCATAAGAGCTGAGACTTGTAACCAGATTCCCTTTGACTATATTCAGAATTATGTCGAAAAATTTCGAATTATGAAGAACAATAACGCAAAGTAAAATTATTTTTTAAAATAAATTTTTATAAATGAACGTAAAAAAATCGTTTACTTACATCAGTAAAATGGCGATCTTTTATTTATAGTACAAAAAATGAATTAAGTAATCATAAGCAACCATTTATTCCCACAAAGTAGAAATAAATTACAGAGAGAAATGTGTGTGATAAGATACGCTTTTGTGAGTTTCAGCCTCGCCGGAGCGGAAATAGTTCGAATTAACTTAATTAATAACTTATATTTATTTTATCCCAGAGGGATATCGTATATATACCGAAGGTTTAAGGGCTCTTCGCGTCGGAAAAACAGGTGTGGGCTATTTAACGGTGTGACGTTTTCTCACGCTGCCGAAAAGGATTATACCTTGGATGTCATTTCATATTGGACTTAAACATTAATACAACAAAGCGCGCTTTGAAGCTCGCCGGGTTGATATGAATAGTTCAGTTCCACTGAATCAGTTTTTTAAGCAACGTACAAACATATGACGCATTTGTTGATAAACCGGCCGAAAAGTTAGTCGGTAAAGTAGGCGGAAAACTGGTCGGTAAGTAAGCCGGAAAACTTACCGGTATATGGTCGGATTTACAAGGCCTGCCGGTAAAGAAGCCGGTAACCTGTTCGGTAAAGAAGCTTGCAAACTGGTCAGCAAGGCAGTCGGCAGCATGATCGGCTAAACTGTAATCAACGGGTGTGCGCCCGGCAAATTGGTAGGTTAAGCAACTAATAAATAGTTCTTTAATTTGGCTTGTGGTCGGCAAAATTGGCTATTTCGATAGAGCTTACGGCCGGAAAATATGCCATAAATTAAAATTTATATGATCAATTTTAGTTAATTTGCAACTGTTCATCTCCATAAGACTACGTCAACACTAGCGCCACCGCTAGTTTTAATCACAAGTAGTTGATTTCATTAACGTCTAACATAAAATGAGATAACCTCAGCATATCCCATCAATATCTAAAGAATGTCCAAAACAAAGCCCGGTGCTGCGTGGGATTCTCTTCTATCTATATCAGATACTGCCGCAAATGCTCAGAGAGAACGTCATTCTCGATTTCATCGACAAAAAATATTCGAGACCAAAAGTGCATGGGAATTTCCTTGAAAAAAAAGAAAACAAGAATCTTACAACATTTTTAAAAGATGCACATATATACTTCACAAGCGTGAGGGAAAAGATTTGAGCATCATGGCATGAGCTATGGTTGCGATCCAGTTGAAAAAAAACCTGGCTTCGCTTTTTTCAAAGAAATGGATAACCCCCTAACTGGAAATTCATATCCACTAGATAGATTGGTACAATAGCAAGCATTTATTGACGTGAATGGTAAAATCCTTTTGTTAATAAAAAAAGAAAAGAAAAGCGAGTTGCCTTACGGCACCCCGTACTTTGCTTGTGACGCACAAATTTGGAAGACGTCTATTTGCTCCAAATAATATAATATAACTTCAATTTTATAATTGAAAACAACAAAAAATATGCCTCGTCAGAATTATTCACACAAAAAAATTCATATTCAATGATGCACAATTCGAAGGCGACTGGTTTCAACAATAACCAGGAAGTATTATTGTTTTTAATTTTATGAAATATGCGTGATAAGTAACAGCTGATTGGAATCGTCATCACACGTTAATGATGTATATCAAAACAGAAAGAAAAAAAACCCGGAAAAATGTTCGTTGGCCTCTTAAAAAAGTATATAAAACTAGCTAGAAGTTAGTTTTATTCTATTATCTCATTTCCCGCGTAGAAAACATTTAGTAGCCTCGTTTGAAGCGAATTAATTTTCAAGTCAAGGTACTGTCAATTTTGCAATTGTTTATTTTAATTTAACACGTTTGCCTGAAATCGATTATTTCCCATGTACTATAAATCCAATTTCTCTGTTTTACGCTGGGGGTTACATTACAATTTTAAACATCTTCCTTACAAGAATTGCGAGACAAATAAATTTTTTTGTCATAATTTAATTAGAAAACTTTGATGAAAATTGAATTTCTATAGACGAAAGAAAAAAAGGTATTTTGGAAGGTTTACAGGGGCAAGTTTACACAAAGAACGTTTTTTCTCCTCAATTCATACAGAAAAGTAAAACGAGAATGCCCATAATAAGGGAGGAGGCAGATTAAAAAGAAACACCCTACATCGAAAGGTTCCATTTTTAAAGAGGATTGCTTTCGTTTTAGTGTTCATTTGAAGAAAAAAAGTTAAATCCGTAGCGAAAAGTCCTGAGAAATCTATTTTCAATGGAGGACAGAATGATCATATGCAAAAATGACAGTTTTTAGGCAAATGCCGTGTTAACTAGTTAAAGGATAAATATTAGTGTAAGTGGGAAAATAAATTATTTTTCAAAATGATTTTCAGAAAAACACTTCTCCACTGAAGAAGAACTTTAAAATGTCATTTGCTCATCCCATTTATGTGTCCTTGCTCTTATTATTTGTGACCGGGACGATTGGTGCTCAACTCTACACCATTACCAATTATAAAAACCAATGCATGTCCTATTACCCTAAAATTCGTAATATCACTGGATTCAAGACGTGTGATTCTAAGGATCCTACACAGGCGTGGCAATTTGTTTATCTTCCAAATTCAACTTATTTGATCTGTGGAAATAACAATTATTGCATGAGCGTCAACTACGGAAACCTCTGCTCTTTTGCATACTTGGCAAAGAAAAATATTTCTGACAAGGCTCAACAATGGAAAAACCCGACTGTTTCTAGTTACCGTATCAGCAATGTATATTTGACCTCTATCGGCCTTAATTTTTGTGCCCAAACTGTCTTGGGTTTGTATTCAGGTGTGATAGTAAGCTACATCAACATGATGGAATGCTATAGCATGCTATCTCAGAATTTTGTTCCCACTCCAGTAACATCTGGTTGATGATCTTGGTTTTTTTAAAATGCATTTGACAATACACTTTTCAAGATCACCAGAAACAGTATTCCCAATTTATTTTGAAATCGAATTAATTTCAAATTCAAATTCATTTTTAAATTCAGTTTAAAAATCGAATCATTCAAAATTAATTTAATTAACAAATAACTTGAGAATTGCCAGAAAATTCACTTTTGATTCAAATTTATAAAGATATATGTATGTTTCATACTTATTTGTATTGAAAAATCAAAGTATGATACTTGGTTACTTCTCTGAGTATTAAAAGTGAGATATTTTTCAAATAGAACTTCAACTTAGTCCTAGTTTCTAGATATCGATCTTCAAAAGTAAGAAAGTCTTCATCGGAAAGTAGTAAAATAGCCCAAACTGGGGGATTACTGGTGAATCAATTAAAATGGCAGTTTTATATTCAACTAGCTGGCCCTTGCTTCGGCTTTGCCCGAAATGACTTTTTAAAATTTGTATTGATCTAAATCACATATTCCCAGTTGGCACATATTGATCGTATAGTGTTAAAACCCGTAACACCAACTATTTTACTTTTTTATTGTGACAATTTGGTATTTCTTACGGCCACATTCGTTCCATGGCTAAAAAAGGTTTCTCCATTACTTATGAAAATAGTTGCAAGTGAATTTTTTTCTCTAAAAGACATATATAGAAGTTAATCACCGTGTTAGCGTTAATAGCGTTAGCGTTAATAACCTATCCCATTTATTCCTCAAATACTAAAACTACATTTGCAAGCGAAAATTTCAACTGCATTCTCTAAGCCCCTCCCCCTAGAAAATTTGGACCAATCAGGGAATTTCTTGATACAAAGATAACGACAATTTTCTTGTTTTATAGATATAGATACTGATTCAAGTTCGCCAAATTAAAAAAACGAATTCTTTCAAGATTCAAATTCGAGAGAAAACCGAATGATTCGCAAATCAATTAAAATTTTAATTGATTCACAAGTTAATAGGCAAACACTGGAGGCGAATTGATTTACGTTCAATTATTTTTTATAGTTTTGAGGATTGTCTAGCTTCTATGAGGAGTCCATTTCAGTCAAATTCATTTTTATATTAAAAGTGTGCGTTTCGTTGAGCGTCGAAAGCTCCACTTTCAACGAAGAATCCTTATTTCTTATTAGAGAAGAAATGAAATGAAACCTATTAAAAACCAATTAAGACCGACAACTATAGGATCGACTTTGTTTTTCTTGTTTTATAGATTTTCTTGTTTTATAGATATAGATACTGATTCAAGTTCGCCAAATTAAAAAAACTAATTCTTTCAAGATTCAAATTCGAGAGAAAACCGAATGATTCGCAAATCAATTAAAATTTTAATTGATTCACAAGTTAATAGGCAAACACTGGAGGCGAATTGATTTACGTTCAATTATTTTTTATAGTTTTGAGGATTGTCTAGCTTCTATGAGGAGTCCATTTCAGTCAAATTCATTTTTATATTAAAAGTGTGCGTTTCGTTGAGCGTCGAAAGCTCCACTTTCAACGAAGAATCCTTATTTCTTATTAGAGAAGAAATGAAATGAAACCTATTAAAAACCAATTAAGACCGACAACTATAGGATCGACTTTGTTTTTCTGCCTTTTTGAGGTGAAGCACTTGCTGAAAAACTTTTTCAGTCTTTTTGCTCGAAAATATAAACTACAAATACAAATAGGAAATTTTTATTTACGTAAATTGGATTTTTAGGAAATTATTTAAGTTTAAAATTGAAATTAATGAAAGAGCGATCAATCCAGAGACACATATGTTTGCAATGGCATAAGATAATGTCCGTTTTTGTGAGTTTCAGCCTGGCCGGAGCGGAAGAAATTTGAATTAACTCATGCTGGGCATTATTTTCATTTTAGATAATTCATAAGAACAAATTCTTAAATAATAATAAAATATTAGTGGAAATGGAACGAAAATTGATATAATTAATCTTTAAAATTTTATTTTCGTTCTTTCCGCTCCATTTCATTCGGGTCTTCCTATGTCGCAGAACGGAAAGTGGAAATTTTATTAAATCTAATTCGATGATTCCCATATTTTTCAAAATAAAATTATAAAAAAAGAAAACTTTAAAGCAATAAATAATAAAAACGAGAATCTAAATAGACTTACACCATAAGTATACAGAATAGCAATTACTGCCTTATTGGTCAGCCAATGGTTAATGATATAAAGTCAGCTGATAGCCCAATCAACTGCCTGATAGCGGTAATCAACTGACGAAATAACACAGTCAAATGATGTAAAAATTCTTGGATCTATCATCTGTGGGCTTAAGTAAAAAAAATATGAAATGATTTATTTGTGTTAAGATTTACGAAAAAATAAGGGTTTTTTATGTGCAGAGGAATAGTAGTAGGTATACTATGTGTACATAAAATTCAAGGTTATAATAAACATATGGCTACGGATTATTTGCTTGGCCGGAGCAGAAATAATTCGGCTGCTCCATTTTATTCTCGTAAAATATATTTATCGTTCTAAAAAATATACTACTTTCTTTAAAATATTTTAAAGAGTTAGGAACCAAATGAGAATTTGTGTATTGGACTAGTGGTTAAACCAAGTTATTAACACATAAATGTACAAGTACCAAGCACAAGCAATAGATAAACTACAAGTTGGCCATACGGGATAGTAGCATGGGCACATATTAGAGACTCAATTAGAGCTAAATTACTTTAATGCTAATGAGACGTAATTCAGAAAATTTGTATTCAGAAAACGGGTTGTCAATCAGCTTTTTTTGTAAAAAAAAAAAGTATTAAAAAAATTCAAAATTTCGAAACATAAGTTTTTGGTTTTGATTCATTTACTATGCTAATTTTTAGTTTGAAAAATAATGTTTTTGAATGAAGTATTGTCTTGGTATTTGCAGCACAGCGATAGCGAAGAATAATTTGCTTTTACATCCTGCTATTCTCTTTCTATATTACTATTTAATACTTTGCGTCCTTGCCAGTTTGACGATATAATCCAAAGACAAAAGCATAAAGTATAATAATAAACAACTGCACTTATTTCAGCCTGGCCGGAGCATATAATTCGATTAGGTTTTTGTTTACGTAAAACAATCATGTAGGAAAGTAGGATAAACTCTAAGCACCCAACTTTTTCAACAGTTATCTTCAATTAAATAACTAAATTCTGTTAGTAATTTAAATAACGATTCAATTTTTGGTGCCGACGGCGATGCTAAATCTAAACTTTAAAATTATATTTATAATTTTACGAATATAGATTATTGAAAAGACGAATAAAGGCAAATTGTTGAAGGCATTTGTAAGTTGGTGGCTATGAAACACAGAAAATTATACAACGATTTCAAACTGAAGGTGCATAACTATGAATTTTGTGTGATTAATAAGACTGCCTTTTTAATGGCAGTAATTCTTCATATTTTTTTTCTCATCGACGATCTAATAAGTGTTCATAGTATACGATGGGTGAGATTGTGTGGGTGGAGGGTGTTAACAGTAGTTTAGTAGTTAACAGTAGTTAGTAACAATTAGTTTGTTTAAATGTTTTCACGGAAGTAGATCGAATCTGGCTTAAGCTAAGCAGAACTTTGGATTTATTCAAGGCCATTTTGGTGGCGTACGTGCGCCAAATGGTGGACTACGTGAATTGTTCGACCTATATAAATGATATGGAGCTGATCATTTAGACCAGCATAAGCTTCCTGTGCAACACTTTGGGCTCTCACCCCCATTTTACGAAGCATCAACAGAATCAGGTAAGATGTAGTTTATACAGTGTTCGGTACATCAATATTTTTCGTGATGTATATGTTAACATCAACATCAAACTTACATCAAAACGATTTTGATGTTTGATGTTGATGTACACATAAATTTTTTTCAGATGATGTTTACATCAACATCATACATCAAACATCACATCAAACATTAATTTATTTTTTGGTTTTCCGACATGCGATAATCCGTATACCACTTTTTTCGTCCAAAATTTAAAATTTGGTCTTGATGACCGAACTGATCGAAAGTAAGGTAGAGAAAGTGGTTTATCATTCAGTTTCGTCTATTTTTGTAAGATTTTAACGCCTGGCGAAAAAAAATTTATTGATGTATTTTTTTCACATCAATGCCGAAAACACTACATCAAAAATTCTACATCAAACATCACGGAAAATATTTTGATATGATGTTGATGTTGATGTAACATCATATATGATGTACATGATGTATGATGTACCGAACACTGAGTGTATATATGTAATTTCTTAGGAATTTTACTTAAAAAGGCTTTCTTCCTATTGCTTGTAATATTCAAAATGGAAAAAATCAGTAGGTAGGCAGATGTGTTTGTTATTGGCGTTATATTACCTTCACATATCACCAACATCAAGTATAAATAACTTCTTTAATTGATATTGATCTGAATGTGTACCTACATCAATTAGTCTGGGGTGCATTTTGGTATATGAGAGCATAGAACAAAATTTCTTTCAGTTAACCAATTGGTTCATAGGCTTATGTCAGTTAGTTAGACTTTGCTCAATCTTCAACTCATGTTCTTAATTTTGTAAATATTATTTTTTTTTCTCAATTGGTTTCCAATGTAAAAAATTTTGAAAATCTAGTTAACATCGTCTTTCGTATGCCATCTGTATAAAAATTACTAGCTTTTACATAAATACCTAAATTTGTTTTCCTTAATTTGGTAAGTCTATTACATTTTATTCTCCATAGCAACATCGGTCTTTTTCTTCTAGCTTTCACATAATTACGTACAATTGCTTCTAAGACAACTCGGTATCCAAGTACTAGTACCCTATTTGGTACTTCTACTGAGGCTTATGGGCAATGCACGTAGTGTGTGTACAGCGTTGCCAGGTTTACACTATTAAACCAATTTAATTAGAATAAAATAAAATAACCTAACCTAACCTAACCTAACCTAACCTAACCTAACCTAACGTGACCTAACGGGACCTAACGGGACCTAACGTGACCTATCACCGCCCTAACAATAACCTAACCGTAAAAAATCCTACCAATCGCCTATCCGGGGCCTTTTAGTCGCCTATTGGAAGCTAGGCTCATTATAATTAATTTTTAATTATATTAAATACATGGAAACCCAATAGAAATGCAGGAAAACCCAAAACCAATAAGAATTCAGCAAAAAAAAGCCAATAAGAATTCACCGGGATAGGGTCCCGGCAGGCACCGGGGGTGGGAAGATCGGCACCGGGCAATGGCTGCGCCGGCTACGCCGGCGCTCCTATCCACTGCGCCACCCCGTCCCCTCTCCCAATGCGAAGCATTGGGGGGTATATGCAGTGGAAGCAGCGGTGGCGCGCTAGCGCCACCGCTATCCCATAAGCCTCAGTCGAGGTACCAAATAGGTAACTAGTTCCCGGATACCGTGTTGTTCTAAGATTGGGTCAATTTATTGCAGACTCAAAGCATAGCATCCTGCGAATGAGAGGGGGGGGGGGTTTGTTCTCATATTACTATAAAGTAGTAGCTACTCAACTATAGGAATATTTATTACAGAAACTGTTTGTTATATTAAGATTAATATGATTTTAAGAATCTTTGATGCCTGTTATCAATAATATGATTCTAAATTGTGATTCCAATACATAATTTAGGTGTTAGAGTTAAAAGAACATGAAATGAACATCAAACTTGGATGGGTAATAAAACACCCTTGGTGACATTTATAGGACTTATTATTAAGTTAATAGGTGCGCTTTTAAGATTCACATTGTTTATTTTTATTATTTTAGAGTTAGGTTGAAAGTTTTGTTGAACAATAAAGCTAAAAGGGTGCATTGTTCTTCAATCAAACATTAAAATTTTTTATGATCTAGCCTACAGCTCAATTTGACAATTTCAATGCAAAAGTGTTTGCGTTGAATGATGAATGAACGCTTAAATAGCAGATGAAAATATTTTTATAGATAAACATCATAGGAAGAGTAAAAAACACGGTAAAGGAAGAGGGAAGAACGAAGAAGGAAGCATATTTTTAGCTGGTGTTAATGTAAACTTATGTTATTGTTTTAGTACAGATTTTTGTCGTCATAACGTGAAGATTAAAATGGCAAATTTTCAGTTCAAGTCCTTCATTTCTTTCCTGATGGTAATATATAGTAAAACATAAAAAAACATTGTTATTATACTGATCTCTTAAGTATTAAACAAAAAATTCACATTCTTTTTTTTTTTAAACAAATTTGATTTTATTGGAATATTTTACAGATTGTGATGATGCTTAGGCCATCATTTTCCGCACTCATCTGTCCAAATTCGACGACTATTTCTCCCTGCAACTGCGTTAATTACGACGCATATACTTCAAACATTAAAATTGACTGCTACAATCAAAACTTGAACGATTCGCAAATAAGCCGCATCCTAGACACTTTCTTTGCTCCGGGATTAAGTCCAGTGGTTCAAATAGATGCGGCCTCCAATCAATTGACCAAAGTTCCCACTCAAATTGTAAAATTCCCATCACTATTCATCGTAAACTTAGCATACAATCTCATCACAGACGTAAATCAGAAACCGTTTCTTAATACCAGTATGGCAAAAGACAGCATTGCCATCTATTTAAATAGCAATAAAATCTCACAAATCCCTTCGGGTGTCTTTAATTTTCCCTCAGCAAAAAGTCTTAACATCATTCTAGATTACAACAACATCGTTTCGGTCCCATCGGGCGCCTTTAATTTTACCCTTGGAACATATATCGTAGTTGGTTTAAGTAATAACTTAATCACGAATATCACTTCGGGAGCTTTTAATTTCCCCTTGGCGTCAACCGTCTTTTTGTCTTTAAACAACAACAAAATCACTTCTGTCCCTTCGGATGCGTTTAAATTTCCCTCCTTGACATCATCCATTTCTCTCACTCTCGATAACAACCAAATTAGTGTCCTTCCAGATAATGCCTTCAACTACACTTCTGCTACCGGAAATATTGTTATCTCCGTAGTAAATAACCAGTTAGTGGCGATTCCTACTAGTTTGCTCTGTTTTCCGTTAGCGGATTCTGTTTCAATTTCGCTAAATTCAAATAAGATCACATCGATCAAAACCCCATCCAATATGAATAAGGCCACAACCATTAATATCTTGTTAAATGACAATCAAATCACCACGGTTCCTTTGGGCACCTTTAATTTTACAATTGCAAGATATATCGGCATTGCTTTAGACAAAAACTTGATCACGAATATTACTTCCGGAATTTTTAATTTCCCCTCTGTATCAGAAGTCACTTTGACTCTGAGCAACAATAAAATTGTTTCGGTACCCTCGGATGTATTTAAGTTTCCCGCCAGGGCACAATTCATTACTCTTAATCTTAATAGCAATCAGATAAGTGCCCTTCCCGATAGCGTCTTTAACTATTCTTCTGCTGCGGGTCAGATTTCAATCTCGTTGACAAATAACCAATTAGCGACGATTCCTTCTGCCGTGCTAAGTTTCCCACTTGCATACTCTGTGTCGATTTCCTTGGGGTCCAATAAGATCACATCGATTACGTCGTCGTTCAGCCATCCCAAAGCTACGTCCGTTTATGCCAATTTAAATGACAATCAAATCACAATGGTTCCTTCCTGCGCTTTTGATTTTACCAATGCAAAATATGTCGGAATCAGTTTGGACCAAAACTTGATCACGACCATCACTCCAGGAGTTTTCAATTTCCCTTTGGCATCAGACATCAATTTATCCTTGAACAACAATAAAATCACCGCTATTCCTCCTAACTTGTTTTCCCAAGGTAATAATAATATCAATTCATGCAAATTGTATTAGCAATAAGTTGAATTATTGATTTTTTTTCTACTCTATGACATTCCTTCTGTTTGAATATGCAGGCAACTATTCTTCTATTGAACTGCAAAACAACCAATTGAAACGCATCGAATTAGCCGCTTTCAAATGTCCTTTGAATAACATGATCTCCCGCTCTTATTCTTACGTAGACATCAGTGGAAGTAAGATTACTTATCATTTTCAAACAGGACCGTGATAATAGTTGTATATTATAAAATAACCATCTAGGAATAATAATCTTAAATGCCTGTTTTTACTAAGTGTATTTAAAGGAAAAACTTTAGAAGATCCCCACGGTATACTCCACCTAGTTTGTTATCTCACCAAAAATCAAATTTTAAAAAGCCCATATGGGGAGTAATGGGATTACATTTTAATTTTTTTTTATAGCACTTGTACAGTTCAATAGATATCATTATTTATATAAATTTTATGAAATTGATTTTTAAAATTGATCAAGTAGTGTAAATCCTTAAAAAATATTGTCACTTCAACTTCCGCGTATTAGAAACACCCGATTTTACGTTTATGCGGTGTTAATAGGTTTGAAATTACATTCAACATAGTTTTTAAGTTGTTTTTATTTCTATTTAGATCCAATAGACTGTTCCTCTGATCCTTGCCATCTAGGATGGCTTTTGAACAGCCCCAATAGCTCTCTTCTAATGAGTCATTTGAAGGCGTATGGTGTATGCTCCACAAATAGTGACGAAACTCCCTTTTCCTCTCTAAATTCTTTCAATTTCACCTCGAGCTGCCTCTGCCCTATGTAAGTGTTTGTAAAACTGTTTAGTACGGCTTTCAATTCACTTGTGGTTCTCCATGTGAAATTCAATAAGAAAATTTAGGAAGAATAATAATATTTGATTCAAATGAGAGCCCTACTGAATAGTTTAACAAGGTTTTCATTGAAACTTCAATACAAGCATGTCAAAATTCAGTATTTCTTGGGAAATAAAATCTATATTGCTATCCTTTTTAAATGCATATTTTTAAAATTGCCATTGTCATGACAATATTGATAAAGAATATTTAAAAAAGTAAAATATTGGAACACATATCTCTTATTGTACAGATTCTGCCTATTTTAAATAACGCCTCATCAATGTGAAGATAGAAACCAAACACCAAGAAACGAAAGACAATAATAATTAACATCTGGCTGTTTTTCTGCCTGGCAAGAACATTGATAATTTGAACTGCACTTGAGTTGTTTTAGAAATTATCAAATTACAATGGTGTGCATGGGAATAAAGTAATCAAAGAGAAATTCATTAAAGGAAGAAAAGACAAGAGTTATAAAAATGAAAATAAATTATAAATAGAATACAGGAGAGAATTTAGAAAATTATATTACGATAATTGATTCACGTGTTCGCCATCAGCTACCAATCCCTATAAATTCTAAAATATTTTCCCTCTCTAAAACTATTTCTTGAAATCTCGGACAATTTGTCGGAAATCGTCTTCCAACATTGATTGTTTTGTATAGTACGGGCCAGAAATATCGATGTGTCGACTGATTTTCCATAAGAGCTTGTGAAAAAAGTCTCCACAAAAAAATTCAAATAAAAAATAAACTACTGGGAATAAAAATATTTACTTTAGTATTTTCGAAAGAAAACATTCTGGGCTTAAATGCTATGGAAGGAGAAAAATTGTGTTATGATGACATATTTATTGAGGTTATTGTTTTATTTTCCTTCAAATATTTACGTGTTAAAAGAGGTATTAAACACAGGCTTTAAAAAAGTAAAAAGAAAATAAGTTCATTCGATTGTAATTTTGGTGCTGGAGGCTATGATATATCATTAAATATAGTTTTAATTGAATCCTTTAATAGAATATCGGTCAAAAATATATGGGCAATTCATACATTTTCTTGAACGTTGTATTTCCATCCGTAGATAGTTTTACTTAAAACTTTTATTTCTGTTTACTGGTAGGCCTATGCATTTTTTTTAAATCGCAAATCATTATTGGTTATTCATCAACCTTTTATAATTGTTATCATCTAACATATTAGTATTAATCGACACTCAGTTTTCGGAAGGAGCCCTCAATTCCAAACAGCTCGCGAGATGTTTTCGGACGACCGGCTCGTTTAGATTCATCTGCTTTATTTGTCTTTTCTTCACGCAACAGCAGGTCCCGATTATCTTCAACCTTTTTCTTCCAATACTCTATGTACAAGTATAAAGATATTTTCAAAAAATGGATTGCTTTTGTCCCAACTCAATTATTAATTTATGTAAAACAAAGAGCACCATATGTCAATTAAGATATTTTTATCAATTCAATATAATTTAGTGGCTTACTTGTCAATTCTGCAAGAGACATTCCGTCACCGCCATAGTCTTTAGGTAAAAAGCTCTTCGATACTAGTTTATGCAGGGATTCATAATTACCATTACCAGCACATAGAATAGCCTGTAATCTATATCTATAAAACAAAAAGAGTACGGATCGTTCTGTTTCAAGAAATTCCCTGATTGGTCCAAATTTGGAGGGGGGAGGGGCTTAGAGAATGCAGTTGAACTTTTCACTTGCCAATGTAGTTTTAGTACTTAAGGAAATATGAGGGAGCTAATCAACGCTAACCATATAACACCTAATCATAAAACAAGTTGATCAACTTGCAAATACATGTTTTTTAGAACAAAACTTAACTTGCAACTATTTTCTCGAGTTGCGAAGAAACCTTAGTTAAATCCTTGAACGAAGGTGGCCGCTTAGGCCGCCTGAGAAATGCCAAATTGGTAGAAAAACAAAAGTGAAATAGTTGTTATTACGGGTTGTGACACTGCGAATAATACGTACCAACAGCGAATATGTGAGCCAAGTGTATAGTTGTTTAAACTGGTGATGTTTATTTGAAAGATGGAGTGACGATAAATTAAAGAAAAACCAATAACTCAAAATTCAATAGTTATTTCGGGCGAAGCTGAAACAAGGGCCAGCAAGTAATTAATAAAGAGATAATCTTTTTGATGGGAAGAATTTTTTTAATTATTTTATTATACCCTTCTTTTCATCTTCTCCTTTAGGAAAGGACTCGCCCATTCGTATGCCTTTTGGAATATCGGAGGTGTATTGATGTAAATAATATGTTTTACTCGTGAAGGATATGTCCCCTATAACATCGTTTCAGGCACCAGAATTTAATTAAATTACAACCAACTATTCAACAATATACAAGCCTACCTCAGAAATCGAAGTAGCTTGGATCCCAAAGAGCAAATTTGGGAAAAATGTGCAAGACTAAATTCTGCAAATATAATATTTTTAAATTGTAATTGCAGAGGCATATAAAGTTATGATGGCTTTATACATAAGATAAGCATTTCAAACTAATATACTAGACGGTTACCTTTCATGTCCAATATTATAACTTGTCTGGTAATAAACATCTGTTCCTCTTCTTCCAAAACCACCCTTCCAACCATTCCACTGAAAAATCAAAATAATCCCACACATTACACATGTATGCATTGGGCGTATACATTTATACACATTCAGTACCCAACGGATTTATCAACAACTCGATGGGAAACGACGATAAAAATCTCAAATAATTCAGAGTAATAGGCGTACATGTTTTCAATGTTGGAAAAATCAGAAAAAAATTCAGTGTTAAAATACTTTTCCCAAGAAAACTTGCGTCACTTTAACGGCAGGTGTTCATATATTCCGATGGGTACTGTAATTATTTTTAAATAAATAATAACCAACCTTACCTTACTTTCTTTTTCTTATTGATTGATCAAACAATTACGTTTAGTGATTTACAATTTAATTTATGTACAAGAGATTTAGTTTACCTTTCCTCCTAGATGATCGTAGCCAGGTAGAAAAAGGCAAGTTCTATTTTATTGGGTTATCATAAAATATTTGTTAGTACAAGTTATTTATATAGAATATAAGATTTTACCCGCAACTAAGAATTGTTTGATTATGCGACTCCATAGGATCCCATTGACCATAAAATTCAGGTAAAGCATCTATTAATATGAAAATAAATTAAATTTTTTTTAAATGTTTGATAAACTGGTTCATGTACTGTACTTACTTTTAAATGTCATAAAAGATTCCAATTTTCGTTTGGTCTCTTCCAAACTGAATTTACACGTACGGAGAAATGCAAGCAAAAATACAGCATCTAATTTCAATATAAATATGTAGAAAATGCGAGTTAAATCTCTATATCTTGTAACAAACAATATTCAAAATCGCTTATTTATTTATAAAAAGTTCGTAAGCATGGTTTTCTACATGTGAAATAAATAAATGGTAGGCTATAGTTCGCTTTTTAAAATTGAATTAAGCAATATTTTTTTTAATAAACAAGATGTGACATATTAACTGACTTTCATCCTACATTATTTAGGCTGATTACCTGTGCAGGCTGATTTAAGATGAGGCTGCTTTTTAAGCCATTGTCGGATCGCTTTGATACTTGATTCCCTTAAGTAGTCATCCTCTCCCAATTCCTCTTTAGCTATTTTGAGCATTTCGGGGTTTAATTTAGTGACACAGTCAAGTTTCATAGTTGCCATCTTTGCTAGCTAGTTTTCTCTTTTAAAAAGAGTTGATTTATATTATTGGCGGTTGGAGAAAAACTTTATAATTATAAAAGTTTAATTGTTTATCCAATACTGTTAAAAATTAATTGTCTAAAAAATACCGTTTTTGTACCTAAATGTTTAATCAATTCAATCGAACTTTTTCTGTATTTTTCAATACTTTCACTTAGAATACAGAGTAAAAATTGGTTCTTTTAGCGTGTGCGACTTTCTATGTACTGACCAGTTTCGTGTGTAATGTATGCGTGCAGCCGATGGTATAGAGAAAGACGGATAGAGGGGAAAACCTGTTAATATGCCCTGTTATTCAAGTTCTTGTGAATATAGAAAGTTCATTTGGTGCCAGTAAAACAAGTAATAAGCACTAATAAGTTTAAAAAAAATAAAGAGAAAGCGGTGTGATGCTGGATATCAATATAACTTTTGACGCAAATTTACCAGTACATCCTTAAATAATATTTGAATGTTTAAAAAGTTACTGATCCAGTGTCAGGTTCTTACTCTCAGGTTCTTTTTACCAAATATATAAATTTGCACGAAACATAAACATTATATCTAAAAGGGCACTAAAAAATAAAAATCAAGAAATTGAAAAATTAAAAAGACATTTCCTTACAATCCGTAGGAAAAGATGTCGACATGTGCCGTGGCTTCATTTTTTAAACCAAAATTATTCATAGAGTCATTGACTCTATTATAGAGCTAACTATATGATTGATCTAGATTTTAAAAGGAGTTTTAGGGCGTATGGAAAGCTATAGTTTTCAAATGCTATAACAATAGGGAAGTAGTAGATAGTTCATCAACCTGCTTGCCAGATGTTTATTTATTATTTATTTTTTCATATATCTCTAGCTCACCAAGTAGGTTTACCACAAAGGGGAAGTTAAAAACAACTGACTTTTTGTTTCAGCCTGGCTAGAGCTGAAATAATTGATTGAAACTATACTTTGGAATCGATAAGACTTTCATTTACCAGCACATTATATTCACGTGGAAGGGATAATGAACCACAAAGGGACGTCATTTTGGAAGGTACCTAAACAAATAATGTCTACGTGAGCGCTTCTCAAGAGACACGTAGTGCAGCTATTAGTCGAATCATATACGATCTATATAAATTACACGGAGCGGACTGTTTGGGCCAGTGTTTGGGCCAGCTTGTGTTGTAGAGTAAATACTTGATAAAACCTTTCCATCGATTTCCATCTTTCAGAAAATTCAGGTAAGCTATACCAATTCTAGATTTAAAATCTTTTCTTCTCATGTATAATCGTGTGCAGCATTACCCATTTACATCAAAATAATGCGATTATACATATTGGTTATTCTGTACATTCGAATCCAATTGTGTTAAGTATTGATTGCGGTCTTATTCATTATACACTATTAAAATTAGATTAAACAATTACAACGATAAGGTTTAAAAGTAACGATTCGAAGACATCTTGAAAGTAATGTATGATCAATTATTGATAGAGCTAAAGACTGACTTGTTTTATTTCACATTAACAGTAGCCCTCACAACACGAACATAAGAAATGTCGATATCGCAGCAACCATCGTTCATCCATTTCCTAACGGTAAGGACTACGATTGACATACTACTAAAAAAATAATTGAATTTCAAATAAGTAACGATAGGTATTTATCTTATTTCTACTAATACGAATGATCGCTAAATAGATTGTGGCGATAGTTATGGTGTTTAGCTACGGTCACGCGGCCGTTGTTTGTCCTACACCGACGTCCATTTCCCCCTGTAGCTGCGGTCTAGACGGTAACACCACCCTTATAGCCTGCCCAAGCAAAAATTTGAATGACTCCAAAGCAAGTAGCGTATTGAACGCCTTCCTTGCTCCAGGATTGCGTCTGGTTACTTCAATATGGATGGTTTCCAATCAATTGACAAAAATACCAAAGGAAGTTTCAAAATTTCCTTTTCTATCCTCAATTGATTTCAGCTACAATAAAATTAAAACCATCCCTTCAGGCGTTTTTAGCTTTCCAAAAGTAAAAAAAATTGAGATCGATTTATCGGGCAACCAAATTGCATCGGTACCTTCAGATGCGTTTAGATTCCCCTCTGCGACGTCAGTTAAAATAATACTTACCAACAATAAATTAAGTTCAATCCCTTCAGCTGCATTTTCAAATTTCACAACGGCAATTGATTCATTAATTATTTATCTCGATTGGAATAACATCGCTTCAATTCAACGGAATGCGCTCAATTTCATATCCGATAATACAAAAACCATTTACATTAATTTGGCCAGTAATAAGATAAAGACAATCCCTTGCGGCCCATTTGGCAACCCTTTATGGTCAAATCAAGTTGTCTTCGATTTTAATTACAATCAAATTACGACCATCCCTTCGTGTGCCTTTGTTTTTCCATCTGCAAAGTCCATCACACTTTATTTTAACTATAACTCGCTCACGACCATTTCTCCTGGAGCCTTTCATTTTCCATCGGCCACTCTCGTCATTTTAATGATGGACCACAATAAAATCTCCTCCATCCCTCCGAACACTTTTGCTCACGGTAGTAGCATGCAAATATAATTTACCTGCATTTATGTCATTTTTAAGTATATCAAATTTTTTTAGGAAAATACTATGTGTTCAGCGTTCGATACAACCAACTGAAACGTTTCGATTCTGACATCTTCAAATCTCCTTTACTTAGCTTGCATCAATTTAGTTTTCTGGAAATCTCAGCAAGTATTGCCCCACATCATATTATAAATTCTAAATGTCATGGTTTTCTTTATTTATTTTTTAAAAATTGAACTTAGATCCGATCGACTGTACAACTGATCCTTGTCATCTGGCATGGATATTATCGGGTGCCAACAGCACTCAGATGCGGAGTCGCATCCTTGGACATGGAGCGGATGGTCAGCAGGCAGGAGTATGTGCAGAGTACTCGTACCAACCTCCTTTTACCGCACTAGATTCTTTTGATTTCAAAAAGAAGTGCAACTGCACTTTCAACTAATAGTTTAGAAGTTTTAATTCTATTAATAATGCCATACAAAAAAATGTATTTTTCATTTTTCAAACAATATTTATAATTTTATGATTTTTTTTTCTTATAGATTTTGATCTTTGTTTGTATTTGGTAATGGCTATATATTGTTTATTCAACTAATAAAGGATATAGTATTGGCATATTTGAATAAATTTATTATAATTAAATGAGTTGCAAAGAATTTAGGCTAAGCTATAGAATTCGACTGCACCTTCCCGTCAACTAGTTTAATCAAATCACTTAAATCTCTTAATTAGTATATTGAAAAAAACATTATGATTTTGTGTAGGAAATAGTTAATTAACTTTAATCATTGAAATAACTTAAATTCTTTAAAAGAGTTATTACTTTAATTCCGTCAAAGGAATTGGAAAAAAATCGTTAAAGGACTAAAATTTGAAATACTGTAGTATTTGAAGTAAATCAATGGACGATAAGAGCCTCCTTAAGTATTTTTAGTTTAAGCGCCGATTCTGGAAACTCAATTATAAAGAAGCTATGATGACGCAATCATAAAAATTCAATTTTCAAGAAACTTTGAGGTCGTTCCTCGATATCCAGATTTCATTTTTTTTTAAATCTATTTTTCGGTTCAAATGTTTTTCTAACCAGTTGGAACAACATACTAGAGCGCCGCTTGGAAAAAAAATTGATTCATTTTGAATCACCCTAATCTCTACCGTGTAAGGAATAGGTGACATTTTATCCTTATCACTCGAGGGCTTTCTTTTTTTCTTTTTTTTCGTTTTTCCTAACTGTTTGTTTTATTTTTAGAGTGGTCTATCCCACGGGCATGGATGAGCCACGTAGTGGTCAAGCAGGAAGGTTCGACTAAATTATTAAGCAATTCCTTCCTACGTGAGCATTGTTGATGAGACACGTATACACCTTAAAACCTATCGCACATAAAAAATTGTATGGAAAAAATTGCTTTGGCAAGTATAGCTGCTATTTAGTAGTAGTATTTGATTTGACCATCTATATTTGAAATAACACTATTGCCACATTCAGGTAAGTTGTACTTTAAAATAAGAAATAGTTTTTAAATTATTCCTTTTATGCATCCTTCCATTTAATCTTTACGAAATACAATTAATACCTTTAAATGTTTCTTTTATTCGCTAGACTTGAATTGAATCGTTTTATCTATTGCACAGTATTATCTGTTAAATCAGAAATTTAAAATATCTAGTAAAGAATGAATGAAAAAAATAAAAATATTCTAATAAAAAGTGAAAAAATGATAAATGATTAAAATGACTTGAAAGTTGTATTTTGATATAAATATCGTGTATGTTTCTTTAATAATTAAAAATGCTTTATATTTTCCTGCTTCTGCGTAAAGATGTGTACTGACACGCTTTTATTACACATTAGATGACTAAAGCAGCCCTCACAATGAGAACAGAAGAAATTTCGAAATCGCGACAGAAGTCGTTAATAAACTTCCTTACGGTAAAATTCCACAAAAGGCACACTGCTTCGCTAGTTAGTGAAATTAATACTTAAGTGGGTGCCTAAAAAGTCTACAAAGTGTTGTTAAAATCGGTTACGTGACTCGATGGTAAGGCATGTTAATGTTCAAATTCGTCCGTTGCCTATAGTAAAAAATTTGCACTTTGTAGACTTTGGACCGTGTGTAATGAACCGTCCTTAAACTAGTAATATATTATGACCTAATAAATCTGAAAACTCAATTTAGATCGTGGTGATTTTGACGCTATTAAGCAACTGTCAGGCGGCCGTTGTTTGCCCAACATCAACGTCCATTTCTCCCTGCAGCTGCGAACCAGACGGCAACAACATCATCATTTTCTGCAGCGGAAAAAATCTGGACGATTCCAAAACGAGTAGCGTTTTAAACGCCTTCCTTGCCCCAGGGTTGAGTCCCGTGACTTCAATAGTGATGAGCTCAAATAAGCTGACTAAAGTGCCATTGGAAGTTTCCAAATTCCCTGCTTTGTTATCTATCGATTTCAGCTCCAATCAAATCGGCGAGATCCCGAACAATGCTAAAGAGCCATTATTTAAGAACCGTTTAACAACTGGGAGAATTTCCATCTCACTCACTAACAATAAAATAAAAACTATCCCTTCAGGTGTTTTTGATTTTCCCTCATCAAAAATTGTTTACGTCGATTTATCGGGTAACCAAATCACATCAGTGCCGTCAGATGCGTTTAAATTCCCCTCTGCATCGGAAGTTGAAATAAGACTTACCAACAATCAACTGAGTTCAATCCCTTCGGCAGCTTTTACGAATTTTCCATTGGCAATTGATTCATTAATTATTTATCTCAATTTGAATAAGATCACTTCGGTTCAACGGGGTGCGTTCAGTTTCATTCCGGATGGTTCAAAATCCAGTTACATTAATTTGTCCGGCAATCAAATCACGACGATTCCTTGTGGTCCATTTGGCAACCCTTTATGGTCACATTCAGTTAACTTCGATTTGAGTAAAAATCGAATTACGACTATCCCTTCGTGCGCCTTTATTTTTCCATCTGCAAAGTCCGTCACACTTTATTTTAGCCATAACTCCATCACGACCATTTCTCCTGGAGCCTTTAATTTCCCATCGGCCACCACCATATCTTTAATTTTGGAACACAATAAAATCTCCTCCATCCCTCCGAACACTTTTGCCCAAGGTAATAAATATGATAGAGTATATGTATATTAATCAAGTATGTATGGTTCAGTAGTTGAAAAATGTATTATATTTACAGGAAAATACTATGTCTTCAACCTACGGTACAACCAATTGAAACGTTTAGAGTCGAGTGTCTTCAAATCTCCTTTAATTAGTTTGCCTAAATTCAGCACCTTGGACATTTCAGCAAGTACTAAGCCACGTCATACATTTTTTTTATTTCATGATATTAAAATGTGTATATTTAATTTTTTCTTAGATCCGATCGATTGTACAACTGATCCTTGTCATCTGGCGTGGCTATTAACGGGTTCCAACAGCACTCAGATGCGGAGTCAAATCACTGGGCATGGAGCGGATGGTCAGGAGGCAGGAGTTTGTGCAAAGTACTCTTCCGATCCTCCTTTTACCGCTCTCAATTCTTTCGATTTCAACAAGAAGTGTACCTGCACTTTTTAGTAATTTAAAGAAGAAAAAACTTCCCGTAATTTAATAAAATTGCGAAGGTGATTTCGTTTGAAATTGTCGAAGATCTTTATTGTTTTTACACATATTTTTTATCTTGAAGATTCTGCTTTTTTAGTATACAAAATGCTATGTCAAATTCAAAGCATATCGGTGATGGTTACATATTGTTAATCGAATAATAAAGCATATCATAATTAAACTTTAAATTATTTACCATAAAATAAATGATACAGATTTTTAAGAAGTCAAACATCTATCCATATTATTTCTTAAGATGAGGAAAATAGTTACACACTGGCATTACTATGCAATTATTTATATTTGAATAATACCACCCCCCTGATTGTAGTTTTATTGGCTCTTAAGCTAGCAAGAGTACTAAAAAGATCAACTTTATTTCATCTAATATCTAGTAAACAGATTTATTTCAATTGAGAAAGTTTTTTTTTCTTATTTAATTATTTAAACTGCTTTATTTTGTCAACCTACCCATTTAGTCAGACTGATATTTTTCCATTTCATTTTGGGTGGAACTATGAATCCCCCAAGCCCCGCCTTTCACTCTTTTCACTTGTTTATTTACCCACGTTGCGTTAGTGTTTTTCTATCATTTATTCTTTGAAACACAGAACGTGCATGTGTGCGTCAAGTGATCTCTTGTATACTAACATGACCAGAGATCGCCTGACATCCTAAATTGTGGCATTTTGATTGTTTTATCTTGCGGGAAATAAAAAAAGGACAGTAACTAATACTGCTTATTTTTTAAATTATTATTTTTCTTGGTAATAAAGGTCGAGCCCCACCTGTTTGTCAACATGACCAAGGACCGTATGCCATCCCTAATAGCGGTATTCTCATCTTATTTATCATAACTGTTAAAAATCTTACACTAATCAACATTGACTGTTCTTATTTTAAATATATTTTGTGGGAATAGAAGGCTGGAAACTCTACGAATGGCTTAGACACAGTAGAGTTCAGGGATAACAACTCGAATGTGGAGTGCGAGGATTTGCAAGAGTTTCTTCGAGAGGTTTCACTCATTTCCTGATTCGAGATTTAATATAAAAACCACTTCCACTGAAAAAAAACCCCTGATATCTTTTGGTTGGCAGGTGGATGTGGTTAGAGCTATGATCCAAAGAATCCGGAATCTTGTGGGAGATATCAACAAGAAAAACTCGGCAATCCTTTCAGCATATAAAATTGATGAAGGTAATTTCAATGAAGTTTTGATTTTTTATGCAAACGAAAATTATCGTTGAACGATTTTTTTTCCTTAATATAGCCAATTTTTTTAATTCAACAAATGTGTGTTTAAAAAATGTTTTTTAGGAGTCAGAAAAGACGTAGAAACTCTTTCACAAGAAATAAAACATCTGGGAAACAAAGTGTGGCATAAATTAAAGAGTAATATATGCTTTTATTTAAAATAAAATTTACAAAAAAATAATTGTCTTATGTATACTATGCAAAATTAGAAATGGAGAAGAACTTAGATTCAAATATGAAAAATGATAAATTCCCAGCGGAAGAAAAGATTAGAAATACCCAACATTCGGCCCTCACAAAAGTATTTCATGACTTAATGACTGAATATAACTTGGCTCAAGTCGACCATCAGGAGCGTTGCAAACGTAGATTCCAACGACAACTTGAAATCAGTATTGGTTTAAATAAATTGTTTAGAATATTACGAAAATCTAACGTTTTAATGAATAAACAGCTGGAGTAAAGAGTGATTCGATTGACGAAGACGAAGTAGAAAATATGATGACTCCAATGGGGTTATTCACCCATCACTACGTATAATATCAATACTCGATCATAAAATTCATAATTTTTCTGAAATAAATCTTAAACCGTTTTTACAATTTAAGAAAAAATTGGCACACGTTGAAGCTCGCCATGATGACATTATCAAGCTGGAAAAATCAATAGTGGAGCTCCATTCCTTATTTATGGAGATGGCAAGACGCGTAGACACTCAGGTATAATTATTCATCATTATTCAAATAAGTATTGATTATTGACTTGTATTAAAAAAAGGGCGAAGTAATCAATCGGATTGAGACACATGTAACTGGGTCAAAGGCTTCCCTCCGGTCTGCTTTAATTGAAACAAACGAAGCCCTCGGTTATAAATAATTTTCTAAAAAGTGTAATGCCTTAGAAATGAACTCAAAACATAAATGTATCTTATGATTTCAAAACAATTATCTTTTCAAGTAAAACGCCGTGTTTGTATAAGACAGTACTTTTAAGCAAGTAACAGCGAGAGGAAGATTTTGAAACATTAATATGTATCTAAATTTCTACAATAACATCGTTTTCAACATTTGATTTTTAAACTTCGTTTCACTGCTAATGTAAAAACAATGAAAAATATACAGTGGCTCCATTGAAACAAATAAGCATTTTACATACTAGCAGCAATACTCCAACATAGATTCCAGAAATGTTGAGTGAACTTATTTTTGGTCAAAAAATAATATCCATATTATTCTGGCAATTTTCATTCCTTTTTTAGGAAACGGTAAGAATATTCAATGAAATTACAACTTAAAAATTAATGATCAGTAAGGAATGTTTAAAGTTAGACTTAGGGGCGGAGTTATTAAAAAAGTTACGCCTTTTCAATATTTTTATTCTGTTATTATTTTTTGTGATTCCTCGTAGTACGTTGGTATCCAGCATTAATATTGTTTAACAAGTGCGCAGTAATTAAAAATGACTAAAGATCGACTACCCTCCTTATTAGCAGTGAGTTTAACGTGATTATTTTTTTAAAATAGTAATTTCAAATTATAACTTTGTTAACTTATTTTATTTTTTATTGGGCATTAAGGCTCGGAGATTGAATAATGAAGAGGGTGAAGCCTTAGGTTTTTGTTTCATCGAAAAAGAAGACTTAGATTACTGTTTAATCGAAGATGATGATTTAAATTACAGCAGTTTGATCATGGAGCGGTGCACTTATCTTAAAGTGTTTCTGCAAGAGGTCTTTCTTTTTTAATATTATTTCGTCATAACCACTTCCGCTGACTAGTGACGACAACTTTTCGAGGATAGGCTAATGCGGTTAGGATTCTGATCCAAAGAATCCAGAATTGTGTTATGGATGTCAACAAAAAACATTTCATAATCCTTTCATCAGAACAAAAAATAGACGAAAGTATTTTTAATTTAAAATTTTTTCTATTACGTTGTATTTTAATTTTCCTAAAGTTTTAATGATGCACTTTTTTTTAAATTCTTTACTATATTTTAGGAATCCGAAAAGACCTTGACATTTTATCATCAGAAATTAGAGACTTGCGAAATAAAGTGTGGCGCAGACTCAAAAGTATTTTAGTGAATTTAAGATAAACAATATAGTATTTTATTGAAAAATAAGTTGCAATAATCGAAATAGATTTCCAAAAGAAATCCAATTTAGAGAAAAATAGAAGACTTTTTGCAGAAGAGAGAATCAGGAATATTCAACATGCTGCCCTTTCTCGAGCATTTGTTGAAATTATGAGGGAATACAACTTAGCGCAAGTCGAGTATCAAGAGTGTTGCAAACGTCGATTTCAACGGCAATTAGAAATCAGTAAAAAATATTTTTTTACAAAATTTATTCATGTTTAACTGGTGCTTCGTAATATTCAGCTAATGAAGAATTTGAAGGGATTCTGACTCCACGTGGACAGTTAGTTCATCCTTGCGTAAATAATCCAAATATAAAAATAAATATATTCGAAATAAATAATTCATTCAATCCCTTTTAATTGATGAAGAACAATTTAGCAGACGTTGAAGCCCGTCATGACGATATTCTCAAACTAGAAAGCTCAATTTTAGAGATGCATTCCTTATTTATGGAAATGTCAATGCTAGTGGACACTAAGGTACACTTTAGATTACCTTCAAATTCCCTGTTTTTAAAGAATATTCTTTTTTAAATCAAGGGAGAAATAATGAACCGGATTGAGGCAAACGTAACGGCATCGAAAGATTACGTCGAATCGGCTCATATCAAAACTGACAAAGTGTTTGATTACATATTTTAAAAACGATTATGTTCATAACTTGGTGGGTAAAAGAAATGCATTTTTAAAGATGCTGAAGCATATGAAAGGAGCCGTGAGAATAAATCGTGATATTTTACTTTCTTGTATTTTCTCTTCTTCCAATGTCGTTTGAAATTATATGTGGTCCTGAATCCTGAATTCAACATGGTGAAAAAAAAAAGCTGTGCTAGTGTGGGAGGGGGGTGGGTTGGCTTTTTAAGAAAATTTCCCAATTTTAGCGGGAGCCTTTGGTTGTAGCTTGGTTTTTGTGGTAGACGCATTTCTTTTTGCTAGAATTACAGTTAGCCAAGGAAGTGCTAGAGCCCAGAGGATCTGAATAAAATAAAACAGCTTGGGCAAAAAAAGTGGAATCCAAACATTCGACCATGGCATTTTGCCTAACAACGAATGCGGGAATCGCGTATTTTCTCTTCTCTCAATTTACTTTCAACTGCATTGAGGGAAAGTGATTCAGCAAAGTTAATAGTGGTGATGTAGCTGACTCGCTTCTTGTGTATACTGTATATATGGCCAGAATAAGTTATAGTTCGAGAACTAACACGTAACATGTATGAGTAAATATGGATCATAATTTTTTTCATAATTTTTAATACGTGAAAATTTAATAATAAAACTGTATTAAGTCCTTTGCTTAGAGTCCCAAGCGTTAGAGAACTATAAATCATTTCTTTTAAATATTATTATTATTGAATGTACCGTTCTCGCAAAAATTGAACGAGAGCTAAAAAGTAGCCAATGAAAAGAATGATGAATGCAACATAAAACTGCTCCAGTTTGATTCGAGTATTGTCAACCAATTTTACTGATTGACCTTGGGTATTATATTTAAGCATGCACTGTGGGGCTGATGGTAGTAGCTTTTCTGTCCAGAACATTTGAAGTCCAAAAGCATGCCACCAAAGTGATCTGATAAATAATTTGTTATTGTCGCCTTGTTCGGAATCGTCGGACTCGATTTAAATAACACTTAAACTTACGCTTGATTGAGTTCCTGAGTATAAGGGCTGTTTTTGATTAGCATCATGAAGTAATGGCGGTGCATGATGACCTCTTTGGCCATTGTCATACGACATGTTTGATTTTCTAAGGTTTGAAACATGTAATTCTTACCCGAGCCTGAGGGCTGTAAATAAAAGGTAAAAAATATACATACATGCATCTATTTTAAAATTGCAATTAGTGAAATACCAAAACTGCGACAGTATGTTTGTTCTCAAGGACTCTTTTAGTATACAAGTCCATATTTTTTAAACTACAGCTTTTATCGCAGCGTCGCAATTTTTCCCCTAATTTTTTCCATGTCCCGTTTTGCGCATCCTTTTACATAGAATGAAAAGATAAAAAAAGATTATCATACGAGCTAAAAATAAATAAAAAGTAGTAGTTAAATAATTTTTATCAACCCAGTTTTGGTGAGTACAATTGACTTATTATAGTAAGCAACAATAATAATCATATCCACGTGCTATGTCCAAGTGATTTCCAGGTGTTTTACAGTGACAAAAAAGTTAATGATTTTCTTATGTATCAATTGTTGTTTTCTATGAAAAATTGGATCCTTTAACCATATAAATCCTAGATGCCCATTCTTATAGAGACTTTTTGCGGGAAATGTTAAACTTCAAGTCAAGTTACATTACTTTACCCTCTTTTCTTGAGTATAAATACACAAGAAGTTTGTTAGAAAAGGAAGCCTAGAATTCGAAAAGCTAAGTTGGTGTCTTTGTATAAGCCCACTTTTTGTATAGTGCTCAACTAACTCAACCAGTAACTATTACCTTCAATGAAGTTCTTCTATAAGAATTTATTTCCCAGCTATAAAGTGCGTGCTGCGTTGGTAAGTGCTGTCATAGGAAGAAACTAAATTTTTATTTCACCTAATACCATACCAGAAAGTTAATTTCGGCACTGCTTCCTGTAGTAACGACCATTTGGTGAACGGAACTGATCGCCAAATCATGAAAGGAAACTATGTCTGGCCACTGAGTAGTTAGTGACATGTATGTCGTAATGCAAGAAGTATAAATATTGACGACGGTAAAAGAGGCTAGACACCACACAGTGACCATAATTCCGACAGCTGCGCCTCCACCACGAAAATGCCAACCTGTAATTCAGTTGTAACGCTCTAATTATTCTTCAGAGTTCAGTAATAAATGGTGAAAAAAACTATGTTTACCTTGATTGGTTAGGGTTGAACAAACGTAAATCCATACGTTACTAAGACCAGTAAAATTCCCTATAAGATTGTGTTGGTTAACGTAATTTTGTCCAATATAAATTATCAGCTTGAGGACGCAAACAAAGGCCAGAATTGAAATCACAAATGCAGCCCAAACCTGTAAAAAAAATTCATTAAGGATGTATTTTTACTACTTTTTCATTTCATAATTTATACGTTACTCCACATACGTTTGCTGAAAATACCAGGACAGGACCATATTTTGAAGACTGCGATAGGGGATATTGGCATAATATCCCATATCCGTCACTCAACACTAAAATGCTCAGATCAAAATAGTCTTTATAATAGTTTAAGCCACTGAATGCTTGGCATGCCAAATCAACCTCCTGTAAAATCGATTAATCACAGATCAATAAAGTATATCCATAAATGACATAATAGAATTTATTGATGTAACGTGACCCCGCGGCGAAGTGGTGACATTAATTCCCCAAAAATATTCACTGTTTCTTCCAAAGGCACCATAGTAACACTAAAAGTAGCATGAAAATGGTTTTAAGTTATTTAATTGAAAATGGTTTTCAACTAGTACTGGCTGTATGGTATATTGTGGAAACTTATTGGTTTCCCCATAATATAAGACATTAAGACTTGTCACGTTAGCTTACCTGAAATTCAGGTGAAGTGAGATCCAAAGCAATTGTTCGTAATAATAGCCCCCGTAACCAATAACGTTGCCACTATCATCCCGAAATATAATGGTTCCTTTGGACAGCTTCGTGGTCGTTCAATAAAGTTAAGTTGTATTTCATTATTTTAGAATATACTTACTGTAACTTTGTCTTTAAAAACTAATTTTAAATTAAACCTTTAACAATGTATATTTTCAAAATTGTTTCCCCTTATTTTAGAAGGTTCAATTTGAGCTTACCTGAGCGATTACTACTTTAAGATCCCGTCCAGATATTTGGTTGTTATCATTTTCAGCTAGATTTTGACATTGAACTATTCTCATGACCAGGAACAATTGGAATGTGAAATTAAGTAAATAGCCCATTTCATAAATTCATAGTATGAAGCCTGTTTTTAATGAACAAACGGAACAATAATTAAGTCTAGGTATTCAATAAAATCGAACCTTTATCTAAAATTGAAAGAGATATTACTTGGTATAGTTTTGAGTAATCTTGCGCTGTTTTAGTTACTCTTGTTTGACCAACCAAGATTTTACCCTCGAGATCGTCCCCAACTTGCACATTTATATAGTAATTTTTGCGACTGAAGCGCATCATTGCGGAGTTGTATTGTACTCGTTGGTGGCTATCAATAATAACAAGTAATCACAATAATAGGCATTTTTACATTCATCTGATGTGACGTAAATTTTGCATCAATTACATGCGAAGCACAGTAATCAAAATGCTTTACTGTTCATCGCATTCACAGTAATAACCTTGTAGGCACGGCGTTTCAGATTTAAATGATCAATCATGAAATCCATCAGTTCTCAATGCATTCATTCTAGCTCTTGGTCAAGCATTGAAAAGCACAAAAGAAATTTAATTAAAGCTCTTTCCACTTGAACTGCAAAGTTAATAATAGGAGCTCTTCGAGGGATGGGCCTACACACAGGTTTTTAGCCATCGAAATGTTTATTCATTTACGGATTTCATTGTATTTTTCAACAATGCAATTGTTTGATTTCAATTTTCCGTTCACTATTTATATTGATACCCTAAGGCCTTGGTGAAGCCATGGTGGGGCACAAGAGATGGGGCTTTCTTTATGTTTGCGTGCGTGACCACTTTTAAACAGATTTGAATCGATAGTCTTGAGTATATTATTTTTCAAATTAGTTGTTAATATTTAATTACCGCTGCCTCATGATTTCTTTGATTATTATGCACAAGTTCACAAGTCAATTTCGAAGAGAATATTTGATTTGAACTGAAGATTGCTCTCAACTTTTTATTTGTGAGCTCGTAAAATTAATTTATGCAATGCATTGAACGAATAGCTTGTGTAATACGAGTGCGATAAAATAAACCGAATGTGAATCATAAGTGTCCTAAACTGTATCAACGTGTCTTATTAGAACACAAAGTAAACTATAAAAAGTGTAATCTTTGTCGGAATTTTCATGGCGTTCAAATCCCGTTTCTTAACCAATCACGTAATTGCCACTCCCATCTTTTACCATTTAATTACCATCTAATTTTGCTAAATCCCTTAATATTAATAATTGAATTATTTTTTTATTGTCGACTTGATCACCGATTTGGTATAAAAAGTTAGTGCATGCTATGATAAGGAGGCTCATGATAAATGGAGTGTCAAAATAATACGTTATGATTACTGACACAAACCTAACGCCATAAATAATACTATTCAGATATATATATACAACTTCATAGTATTCTTATGAAAAATATATATATATATTTATATAAATGTTATTATTACATTATGTTCTGTGTATTGCAAGAAAGCTATTCCATATTATATGATTATAATTTTCCATATAGTATGAGAGGAAAGGAACCAAGTATACATGCACGACCTTATCTTATACACGACTGAGCTAGTTTTGCATATATCTGACTATCTCCCGGCCCAAATACTAATAAAGGCTAAAATTTTGCTTTTCAGATTCAGCTGCAACTAATTCAAAAATATGTCACATAACGGTTGCCGAGCCTAATTTCAGAGGTAGTGGATTTTAGTTTAAAGATGTGGAGGCACAGGGAAGCCCAGACTATACCTCAGACATATATTAAAGAAAATTATGATACAGATACTTGATGTCCTCTTATCTATTTGAAATAGCATGCGCAATAGTACTATGTAATGTTACTAGGCCCATCAGCCACGAACCCATGCCTTCACTTGAGCCCCAATCGCAAGTTTTGCAGCAACCATCGGTGGCGGATCCTTCGGAGACGAGGCATGCAAGTCAGCAACGTGAGAGCCACCTTTAAATAAGATATTTACCTCAATTATCTTAACATAAATACGCGAATTCTAGCAATATAAATACCCTTGATGAAATAAGCAAGATTTCCAGTGGTGTTAGTCGTCATTCCAAGAGCAAACCAAGGGTCGAGGGATCCGTTGGAGAACACAGTGCGGTTCAATACTAAATTCAACCCACCATTAAGGACATTAGTCCAATCCGCACCTGCATTAACTAGTTGACTATTGAATTTCGGACCAAAGATATCGGTACACTGCTGACGTAGCAAAAAATTGAGTGGGAAGCCATTGCCAAACGGCTGCTTAGTGGAATCCGACGTTTGCAAGAATGCGAATTCAGTACATGCTTGGTAAAACCACGGTCGATCTAAACAAAAATTTTGAATCAGTATTATTCTTTATATGTAAAAAAAAGTTTTGTTACAGCCTGATGATACGCCATCACTATCCCAATCGGTTTTCTGAATATAATCGTATGATTTGGTGTAATTGATTATATCAAGGCACGATTCTTCAAGCACATTTGCTAGTATATCTAACATAGATAAGATGATATTAGATTCTGGAAAAACCCTTGTTACCTATTATTATTTTTATCTTTGAAAAAAAAATATTATAAATTCATAGCGACTTACTGGTGTTTACGGCACCGAGGCGTTGCAAAGGTGTGCCGAGTGAACCGTTAGTCATGATATCGCAAAGTGCATCCTAAAATAATCGCAATATGAGTACAATGAAATAAAATATACATAAATATAACTTACTATATTTGGTCCAGGCCAATTCGGGTTATTGTTGTACTGAACTTGTCCAGCAAAGTGATCAGCCAGGAATTGAAATAGACGTTGCACATCCAGTGTGTTAGATTTTTTAAATGGAGAGGAGAGTTTAAACAGGCTTGTTATATTTTCCCGCTTACATGAATTCGATTGTATCATCAGATATAGGGTATTAATGCCCGTCCGTATAGCATCCGTGCATTTGGATCCATGCTTACTTGTCTGCATAGAATTGCCGACAATTTCATAGTATTCTAAAGAATAATATTATTATTTTTTGTATCAACATTAAATTCAAATATTGTTTATCCGATATTAAACCTTTGAAATTAACTTTAGCCAAGATAGGAGCGCTCGAAGAAACTGCACCGTATGCCAGGTGATGATACTTGAGTCGGAACCAGGCAGCCAAAGACCCAGCATAGGATCCCCCAAAGACTATCCATTTATTGCTTGTCAAATTCATAGCCGTCTTTTGCGACGTAATGAAATAGGCTAAATCGGCAAGAGCTTGTTGACTGCTGAGGTATTTTAGATTTTCGGTAGTCACATTACTGCAATAATTTTGACACTAAGATAACTAGATAGTTTTTTTTAATACTTTTAAAAGTATATTAATACGAAGTAGGGTGACTTTTCCCGTAGAATCTGTGCTCCACTTGAATGCAAAGGGCAGAATGTTTTTGGGCCCACTCGATCCACATTCCTTGTGTCATAGATCTAGTAGAAAGCTTCGTTTCCCCTCCAATCAGCAAAAAGATTGGCCCGTCTCTTTTTTTGCTATTGAAGAAGGTGTCGTTTATATAATACCTCTAAAAACATATCCATTCAAGATATAATTCAATAAAAATATTTTATGTATTTAAAAAATATTGACTTGTTGCCATGTTTGGGTGTTCAATGCATCAAAATGGTCCAACTGCTGGGTGAACCAGCGATCGATAGGGGCTGCAGCTGCTCCCCGTGACATCATCGTCAAATCATCGAATTTTTGGTTACGTGCTCAATATTGGTGTCGTAAACCGAATCCAGAGATTCCTGTCATGGCTTGGACAACCAAGCAAATGAGAAACACTTGAAGAAAAACAAGGCTCATCATTTTTCTTCTCAGAAACTGAAAAACGATAACAAATCAATAGTTAAAAGAACGAACAATTTATTTTGAAAAATATTTTTTTAATGGATGAAATAAAATATAATTACCTTAGTATTATATTTGCAGAGGTTTACTGTACAGTTGATGGGACACGTCGTTTCTAAACTATACGAAGCTTAGAACTGTATTTCAAAAGAAGATTCTTGAAATCTATATTGTTGGTAAAAAAACTGAATTTGGGGCTGTACAATCGAGTTCTAGACGTGGCAATTAGTTGCCATGGTTTATTAGTTATTTTTTTCTATACATTCAGATAGCGGATGCTCTAGATGAAGCTCAAACAATAGGTTTCATCGATATGCACCAGTTTAAAATATTGTTTGGATAAATAATTTTTCATAATGGATATTTTCCTTTTTGAAATTACTATCTTGATCAAACCAGTTATGGTTATTTTTTTCAATTATTTAAATAAATAGTTTTGTTATTTTTTGTTTGTTTGTTTATTCAGGACTCTTTTCAACCTATTTTGTTTGTTTCTGAAAACATTTGGGCAACCTCATTCTCGCTTTTGATTGACTCATACCTACGCTATATTTCAACTTTATTTCTTACTAGCTTGCCTTTGTTTTGACTTTGCCTGTAATAAGTATTTATTTTGAGTAGGATTGATTCTTCTTTAATGTATCGTTAACCTATCACTCAAATTCACATGGCCAGTTTGGACAATTAAACTTGGCTCACATATTCCCAGTTGGTGGGTATAAGTCGTAGTCCCCAGTAGGATGGTATAATAATTACTATTTTTTATTGTGCCATTTTGGTATTCCCCCTCAGGAAGCCAACAAGACCACCTTCAATCCAGAGCTTTAATAAGGTTTCTTCGTAATTCATGAAAATAGTTGAAACTAAAGTGTTGTTCTCCCCTAAGTGTTTTACGTTAGAGTTGATTAGCTCTCTCTTATTCTTTTTAAATACTAAACTAACTACATTTGCAAACTGAAAGCGCAGTTGCTTTATCTAAGACCCTCCCCCTAAAAAAATTGAACCAATCAAGAATTTATTGAAATGAAAAACGATAAAAAACGAGGGATGGCAGTTAAGAGATCTTGCTTGGATGAAGCCTTCGTTTACTTATAAAAACAAACTGGTATGTGTTTACCTCAGCGGAAAGGCGGCTGAAAAACAGTTAGTTCAACTTTGGTTCCTAATCTAAAATATAAGTATTACATCTATTTTATATTTCAAAATCTTGAAGAGTATGTTAGCATTTTTCTGTGAACTTAATTTTGCCAAACAACAAAAAAGTGTTTCAGTGTTCTCATGTCACTTGTAAATCAGCCCATTGGCTTTCGGCACAAAAATATTTAAAAAATAGTAGCTCAAATCCTTCAATTTTGCCTCCGAGAGACCTTTAACGCGGCGGCTTATGGCAGAAAAAAAAAGTTTTTAAGACTTCTGCTGAAAATTGTATTTATAAGGGAATCATGTATTGATCACATCACGTTAACATAATACTTTTTTTTGTAAGGGAACTTAACATCATAGTTGGCTTTGATTAGTGAACCCTTTGTGACTCACCTTAATTTTTTCTACACTTCAGTAAGTTAATTTTTGGTTACGCTTCGGGACAACAATGATACCGAGTCGGTTTTGAAAAATCTTGGCGAAATAGGAACGGTTTCGGGTTGGTTTTCAAAAATCGGAAATGGATAGGTCCGGTTTGGGGAAACCCACACTGTCGTCATCCTTGTTTCTTCCTCGTTGAAATATTACATCAATTATGGTGATGATTTTATTATTCATGTAATAATTAAACATAATATTCTCACAGATGCGTATTACATGAACAACACATTCAATTAGTATTTTTGGTGCAACGACTTTGGGGATTTTCTCTACTCTCAATTTCCTTTTAAATGTCATGCTGGAGAAGTGATAATCTTACTTCGTAATTGTGAGAGTCATATATATGAGGATACATGATCATACATATATTAGGGCGAAACAACTGTGTTAAGGGGCAGTAAGCTACAGAAATATAAGTTATTGTGGGAACCACGTAAGATACATGATTAAATGCGAATGAAGAAAGGAGCAACAGAAGTGTAAACTTAACTATTCAAGAAAAGTAAATGCCTTTTACTGAGAGTGTCAAATATCTGAAGGATTAAACATCTTGCCTTCTTTTAAAATATTATATTAACAGCGAGCGAAACGTTCTCGCAAAAATTGAACCGTAGCAAACAAATAACCAATAAAAAGAATTATGAATGCAACATACAATTGCTCTAGTTTGATTCGAGCTTTATCAACCAATTGTACTGATTCGCCTTGACTGTTATATTTAAGTGTGCACTGTGGTGCTGAAGGAAGTAGCTTTTCCGTCCAATACTTTTGATGCCCAAAAGCATGCCACCAAAGAGATCTGATGAACACATTTTTTTTTCGTTTTAAGAGTTTGCTGAAAATTGATTGCGCTTTAATATTGAAATAAAAAAATTACCCTTGAGTTCCTGAGTAAAAGGGCTGTTTTTGATAACCATCATAAAGTAATGGCGATTCATGATGACCTCTTTCGCCACTGTCAGATGACACGTTTGGTTTTCAAATGCTTGAAACATGTAGTTTTCATTGAGACTTGCAGTCTGTAAATATTCTCATGTAACCCACGTATATTCAATATAAAATTTCACTGTATGGAATACCATAACACCGACAAATTGTTGGTCAACTAGATCCACGTTTTTTAACCTGCATTCACCTGTCTCACACCGTCGCAATTTGTCTCCCAAATCCTTCCACATCCCGTTTTCCGCCTCCTTAAATATGGGGGGAGGATCATAGTCGTGCATGGGTAAAATACAGACAACAATTTTAAACCATACTAATAAACTATTTATTAAACAAAAACAATTTTTCCAATTACTAATGATCTTAAAAATTGAATCAATATTATTTGATTGTATTATTGCTACAAACCAGAAAATTAACTTCGGCGCTGCTTCCTGAAGCTACAACCATCTGATGAACGGAACTGATGGCTAAATCATGAAAAGACACTATGTCTGGTCTCTGCGTAGTGAGAGACATGTATGTCGTGATGGAAGAAGTATAAATATTGACGAGGGTAAAAGAAGCTAAACACCATGCAGTAACCATAATTCCGGCAGCAACACCTCCACTATGATAAAACCAGCCTGAAATTGGTAACATTAGATTTTTTTGTAAGTAATATATAGTTTTGCAATAAATGTGGTTTCATACCTTGATTTGTTAAGGTGGAACAGACATAAACCCATACGTTACTAAGTCCAGTGAAATCCCCTGACCAATAATGCTGTTTAAAGTATTTTCGTTTAATATGAATTATTAGCTTTAGGAAGCCAATGAAGGCCAAAACTGAAACTAGCAATGCAGCCCAAACCTGCAAATTGTTCGTTAAAAGTGTACTTCAGCACAACCGAATTCATTCAATAAATGAATAGACTACAGCACCCACTTTTGCAGAAAATACTTTGACAGGGCCATAATCTGAAGATTTAGATTTGGGATATTGGCACAGTATCCCATATCCGTCGCTCAACACTAAAATGCTCAGATCAAAAAAGTCCTTGTAGTAGTTTAAGCCACTAAACGCTTGGCACGCCAAATCGACCTCCTGTAAAATCGATTCGTTATATAGATCAATAAATTGTGTCCATATATAGCTGGATAAATGAATTTGTTTGTGGAACATGACCCCTTTGCGAAGTGGTGACATTAGTTCGCCAAAAATATTCACTGTTTCTCCCAAAGGCACCATAGTTGTACTATCAAATTAAATGAAAATGGTTGTACAATGTTTTTTAATACTTATTCCACACTTTCTGTTTTAAATTCGTAGAACTAGCAATTTGTATTTAGATATGCACTATAGAAGGTGACTACTATATACACACATATTTTTTTATCAAACCATATTAAATATTTCCAGACTTTTTAATGGCGTTTTCTATTTGGTTTTTTAGAGCAAGTTTAGAGCAAAAAAAAACAAAATTGTTGCTCTAAATGTGTTCGACTTGGCAAACACGGAACGCTCCGAATCTATAAAGTATTCTCTGATTGGTTGTTGAGTCGTTCACAGTCGCTCTTTTTTTTCTCTCTTGATCTGCCATCAAAGTACAGATCAATTCCTCGTCGGCTCTCAACTCGAAAAGTGACAGCAGCTGTCAAAACGGAAACATGGCGGAAGGCTCCGACTTCATTCAAGTACAACCGGTAGGACTGCTTGTCAACGAAAATGGTTTCCTCTCCTTCTCCAGCAGCTTGGGCGTTATGTGTCGCGTGATGAATAGCGAAGGTATTATGTGATCAATTATCTTTTATGTCAAATGTACAAATGTATAAAGTCAATTCTATCAACGTGCACTGCACGTGAATTCATGTTTCAATAATGTTACATAATTTCCTTATTTCTAGGTGTGGCATGTAACATGGAACTTACTAAACAGCAGTGTATCGATTGTGAACTCATAACTGAGGAGGCATTCGAAGCAGCTCTTCGAGACTTCATGCAGGATGTCCTCTCGGCTAGGGCAGCAATACAATCTACTTCCCAGGTTGCACCCACAGATCAACCTACACAAGTTGTGATCACTCCGCCACCTCAGGCTGCACACGAATCCACTATGGAACCATCAACTACACAGGTGACAGTCATTCCACCACCTCTGACTGTTCAGGTTGAAGCCACGGTGAATCATCAAACATCCCAGGCAGAAGCAGAACCGGTTGCAGGCACAAGCAACCAAACATCTCAAGGTAAATGAAAACAGATATTGTTCAATGGATTCATTTCAAAATAGTTATTGTGATTGTGAATGTTGTATTTATACATCATTTATATAACTCTTTAGGAGCTAAGAACAAGCCCATCGGTAGAGGAAGGGGACGACCAAGAAAGAGTCAGAAGGAAACTGCTGTTCCTCCAAATCCAGCACGCAACATCGGCCATGAGTGGAATGTCAATGAAACGAACACGCTCTTGGATCTATACTATGGCTACATGGAGGCGGGAATTGGTCCCTTCAAAAGATTTAAAACCAAGATCTCAATGTGGGAGAAAATAGCATCTGATATCAACCGGAAGTTCATGCTGGAACTTACTCGGGTCCAGGTTGAATCAAGGTAATACATTTTTACGATGAATTTGAATGTAGGTTATTAAATGGTTTTAAAATTGATTTACAGGTTCAAAACTGTTTTAAAACGACGGACCGCAGCCAAGAAGCACAACGGAGAAACGGGCGAAACAAGAATGGAAGTTGAGTACGAGGATCTATTGGACAAGATCAAGTCCCAAGACGATTCCATTGAGCCGGAAGTGAAGAGAGGTGTTGGACAGGTGGAGTTTAGCAAGTTTTGCAAGTCCAAAACTACCGTGAAAACCCGCTTCTCTCCAATCAGCACTTCCAACCAGGGCAGCATTTCTCCCGGTGAAGGTATAATATAAATTTGGTAAAAATAAATTCCCAGGACTTTAAATATTGGAGTAATATTTCAGAAAAGCCATGCCTTGCGCTCGTTGTGAGACCTGAAGTCAGCCCGTCTCCAGCACAGCGGTTATCGTCCGAGGTAATGAAGCCGATAACTTCCAACGCTCGCGTCTTCTCTTCATCAACGGCCAATTCCATCAGCCCTTCTTCATATCAGTCATCTAGTCTGTGCCCCACTCCGGTGAGGAAGCGCACCAGCAGCTCAGAGAGTCTACTTCGCTGTTTGGAAAACTCTCAAAGAGCAAGAATGATTGAAAGAGAACAGCAACGGGAGCGAAGAGAGGAGAAGGAGAATGCGAGAGAGGCCAGGAAGGAGCGGCATCATATGGAGAAGTTAGGCATGTTAAATCAGTTATGTTTTATGATGGCTAGTGGGGCAAATGGTCCAATGATGCAGTCACACCACACGCCGAATCCATTCTCCTCCACCCAACTTGCCACAACTGGGCCTCCTTTGGTGTCCTATCCCACCCAACTTGCTATTACTGGCCCTGCTGCACCCGCTTCTACCCAACTCGCTATTACTGGTAATCCTGCCGCGGGAAACTCTGTAGTACGTTACACTTAAGTTCGATGGTTCTCGTTTTGGAATTGCTATTGTAATTTGTATCACCATTTTCTATATTTCACTTATTCATATTTTAAAGAGCACAATCATGTAACACAGGATTAATGTGGCTCAATGTAATGTGTATAATTGAGGTTGCTTTGCACTGAACACAGTTTATTTTATCTTCTTTGAATAATACAATGTTTTTCTTTTACAACATTCGCATAAGTTCATTTCTTTTTCTTTCGCCTTGAGCTTTCAACACATTGGAAGGAATATCAGCGGGTTCAATGTCTTCCGGTTCGTCGTAACCTACACCATTACGGTCGACTTGCACCCATTCCTCGGCCGGAACATCAAAAAAATCATTGACATCATCAGCAATTATACAAAGATTGTGAAGTACGCAGCACGAAATAATGAACAAAGTTATTTTGTCCACTGTCCAAAAATCAAGCAGCAGTAACTGGCGAAATCTTTTCTTAAGAATACCAAAGCAATTTTCAATTACCACCCTAGAACCACAAAACTTGTTGTTGTAGTTGATCTGCTGGGCAGAGAGAGGAGCAGTATGACGGAACGGAGTCAGAAGATACGGCCTTATTGGATAAGCTGAATCTCCAATTATATGATATTCACCGTTTTCGCAGTGGTTGCTCAAAACTTTGGACACGTACGATTCTTTGAAAATTCTAGCGTCGTGCATCCGACTAGAACATCCTGATAATGAGGGAAAAATTTGTCTTTGTTATTACTTTGCCACAAGAAAGTAGTACTATGTTTACCGGTAAAAGCATCAAGAAACATGCGATTTGCGTCACAAATTCCCTGTAATGTGATTGAAATCCCGTCATGACGATTAACATATGTTGAACGGATCTTGTGGGCAGGAGTACGGACACTGATATAGCTGCCATCGATAGCTCCTAGAATGTTAGGAAACCCATGCTTCTAACAGAGGTATAAGGGAAATATGAAATGTTACAAGTTGATTGATTACATCCGTATTTATTTATCAGTTACCTCTTCAAACTGGGCAGCCGTTCTTTCCTTTTCAGCACGGGTTGATGGCATTTTTATGACTTCTGGAGACAAATCCACCAAAAACAACATGACGCGAATGGAACCCTCAAAGAAGGTGGATGTACCAAATCCAAACAAATTAGCCACCTCTCGCATGCTTACTTTATTTCCAGCAAACCTGTGAAAGAATGAAACTAGTTAAATTAGTTTTAAAATATGTTTATCAAAATGAACAAACCATAGAAAGGATAGAACATGTTCTTCGGCAGTCAGTTTCTTGAAGCCATGTTGGACAGCACAATTTTCATAATACGCTGAACCTTGAAACCTCTCAATGAGCATGCCAGCAACAGCCCTTGTAACCCTAAAGTTTCTTCGAAACTGAAACATCAGTCTGGATTATAATTATTGTCATGGTCCACTTAAAATGACAATATATTACCTGTTCATCTGTATAGTAATAGACAGTAGTCTCTATGAAATGTTCCACTCGTGGACACGAATCTCCGGCACCAACAGCTACTCCAACAGCAACAAATTGTTCCCAATAATCATCCGATGCACTTGACGAATTGTCTGATTCATCCTCTGAGTCAGAACTACTTGATTCGGCTAACAAATACTCTAATAATTCGGCAGTTATAAAGGGACGAAGTCTTTCAATTATTTCAGGTAACCCTAAATGTTCCATGTCACTCACGAAGCTGTCACAGCTCAAACCTTGCTCAAACACATCTGTCAAAACAACAAGCAGACGAAAAAAGTAGTTTCTGTGACGTTTTTTGCAATCGATTGATAGAAATAAGTATCGATACCTTGAAATCTTTTCGGAGCAGTGTTTTTGCTCTAAAAAGATTGCTCTAAAAAACCAAATAGAAAACGCCATAAGTACATTATTTTGTACATTAATATAAAAAAAACATGTAGTCATCTTTATAAATACTTTAACCTTTTATTTATTTTTGAATAAATTAATTTTAGTTCGAGAAATATTCGATTTTACTTTAATGCGTTGTACATTTTTTCGAGTTTCGTTTGCCCGTTATGTAAAGCATATACATTTTTTCTGCTGGTTGGCACTGCTGTGTGTGGGTCTAAAATACAATTTACCTACCTGAAATTCAGGTAAAGTGAAATCCATTGCAATTGTTCGTAATAATAGCCTCCGTAACCAGTTACGTTGCCATTATTATCCCGGAATATAACGGTTTTCTTGGATTGCTGTGTTATGATAAAATCGAATAGGATAATGTCATTAAGGTTTCTTTAATTCGAATACAATATATTGTATGTATTGAATTTTAAACTTTTGCTTAAACACTTTATTCCAATAAAATTTAGATCGTTTTTTAAATTTATCTACTATATTTTGCTGAAAAAACTGTAGGATTTATGCTTACCTGTGCGATGGCTACTTTCAGATCCCTCCCAGATATTTGGTTTATACCATTTTCAGCTACAATATGGCCTTCAATCAATCTCATGACCAGGAACAATTGAAATATGTAATTAAGTAAACAGCCCATTCTATTCATTCATAGTATGAAATTGTTTTTAATCCACAAAAATTATTAAGTCTAGTTTTACAAGAAAACAGCTATATTTAAAAATATTACTTTAGCTATAGTTTGCAGTGACCCTGTGCTATTTTAGTCACGCCAATCTGACCGAGAATTCTCCTTTTTGATCTTCCTAAATCCAAATTTTTATACCTATTTTTGTGACTAAGGCGCATCATTGCTGAGTTGCATTGTAGCCTATGTTTAGGTGACTATCAATAATGAATTCTACTCAAAATAATTGACATTTGAACACTACTCTTATTTAAGCGTAAATTTTGAATTGATTAAATGCCAAGAACATCAATCATGTACTGCCCATCGCATTCATATGGTAATAACCTTGGAGGTTCCGCTTATGTATTTAAAACATAATATATAATAAATCATCCATGAAAGCCACCAGCTAACAATGCGTTCTAGCGCTTAGTCACGCATGTTAGTAAGTACAATAGAAATTCAATTTATCGCTCGCTCTTGCTGAACTGAACTTTAAAAAAAGAGCTAGGAGGGTGTCATATTACATGAATGTTGATCCCTCTGGGTGTCTCTACAAGAAAAAAAAACACTAGGATAACTTGTTTGTACTGAATTCATGGTAATTTTTAAACCATGTTATTGCTTGATTTGAATTTTCATGTATTACTTAGTAGAGACCCGAAGTATTTAATAGCTATGTGTATAGGGCATTGGAAGGGGCTTATTTATGTTCAAAATAATCAATTGTGGATATAGGAACCTGTCATCTTTAAAAAAATTAAATATGAAATTTAACGAACGATACCGGAATAGTTTTTTTTATTTATCTCAGGGTATGCTAGGTTCATATCTCTACCATATCCGGCTCGCTGCCTAAGAAAATTCAAAAATTTTCTAATTTTTCTCTTTTCACTACTAGATCAATTTTTATCGATTTTTTCTTCATAATTTTGTTTCCGTGATTCGATCTATTTTATGCATAGCATGTTAACTGAATATCTGTTTCCATTCTATTTTTTTTTTTTTTGCCTGTATAAAAAATAAATTGGTAATCAATACTTATTGCATCTTTTATTTCTCTTTAATAGAATAGGTGAAATATGTGACTCGTTACACCAAAAAATGGAAAATTTTGTTGTTTATCATTTATTAGAATACTATACTTTTATTCATGCAATATTCTAACAAATAAAAATCGAATCACATTTTATTACAGCTAAAAGAAATTGATTACAAGTTTTATAAAGACATTCTATAAGCATTCCTTTGAAATGTATGTTTCAAACAGTAAATTATTTTTAGCGCCTTACTATGTATTTCTTAAAGCGGTCGGTTTTATCAAGCAACGAGTCATTCCCAATAAACCAAGGAAAAAATTCAATACTAATATTTGCGACGAAGGTCGAAGTTTATTTGTGTACTTAAAAAAATGCATTCTCACACATAAACGTATTTATAATTATTCAAACTAAATATTAAGGTTTTAGAGATCTACTTTAGTTTGGGACGATGTGTTATTGTGGGTAATTCATAAATATGCCCAGCATTTTTAAAGTATGCTTTTGCTTTAGGTTGAAGCATGGCAATTTTAGTAGACTATTGTCTTTTTCCTTGATTTGCAGGTATCCGAGAATGTGATAGAGTCATAGAACCCAGAGACTTTCGGTAAATAACAACATAGGCCTAAGCTGGCAAGGAACTTAAAAAAATAAATCCTTCAATTATAACATTTGCGGGGCAAAGATTGTGAGGAAAGAATGTATTTTATCTTCTCTAAATTTGCTTTTCAATTGATACAGTGAAAAAAGAAACCTATTTGAAAAATACAAGAATTCTGAAAATATGATCGCTTAAAAGAAAAAAAAAGTTCGATATAAATACGTGAGATATGTGGTATGAATCAACATTTTGAAAGTAAACGAAGTGTAACATTAATTATAAAAGAATAGTAATAGAGGTCTCAGCGTCTGAAGGATTAAATATCATTTTTTGTTTTTGAAAAGAACTAATAATTCGTGCAACGTTCTCTCAAAAATTGAACCAGAGCAAAAAAGTAGCCTGCAAAAAGAATTATGAATGGGACATACAATTGCTCTAATTTGATTCGAGCGTTGTCAACCAATTGTACCGATTCGCCTTGGCTGTTATATTTCAACATGCACTGTGGTGCTGAAGGAAGCAGCTTGTCCGTCCAGTACTTTTGAAGTCCAAAAGCATGCCACCAAAGTGATCTAATGAATACATTTTATTTCCCCTTATTAATACTTTTCTTTAAATTGTTTGCTATGTATTTAATAAATAAATTATTAATTTACCCTTTATTGAGTTCCTGAGTGAAAGGGCTGTTTTTGATTAGCATCATGAAGTAATGGCGATTCATGATGACCTCTTTGGCCACTGTCAACCGGCACGTTTGGTTTTTAAAGGCTTCAAACATGTAGTTCGCATTGAGACTTTCTGTCTGTAAATATTTCATATTGTCCATGCATATATTTAGCAAAAAAACTTAACTGATGAAATACCAAAACGCCGACGAATTTCTTGTTATCGAGGACCTTTTCAGCAACAAGATCCACATTTTTCAAGCTGCATTCACCCTTATCACAACGTCGCAATTTGTCTCCTAGCTCTTTCCAAGTCCCCTTTTCCGCTTCCTTAAAAATTCAAAAATTAAATTACAAGCTTTAATGGGTAAAATGGATCAACTTTCGTTAAAATAATCCTCAAAACTGAATCACAATTTTTACTGTGCAAGCTACTTCTTTACCAAGAAACTCATTTCGGCACTGCTTCCTGTGGAAACGACCATTTGGTAAACGGAACTGACGGCTAAATCATGAAAGGAAGCTATGCCTGGGGCCTGAGTGGTAAGTGACATATATGCGGTGACGCAAGAAGTATAAATATTGACGATGATAAACGAAGCCAAACACCACGCAGTGACCATTATTCCAATAGCTGCACCACCACCAAGAAAAGTCCAACCTGGAATTCAGTTACAACATTCTAATTATTCGTAAGTAATGATTGAACAATAAAAATTATTTTAATTCCTTGATCGGTTAGGGTGGACCAGACATAAATCCATGCGTTATTAAGACCAGTGAAATCCCCCGACCAATTGTGTTGGTTAACGTATTTTTGTTTAACATGAATCATTAGCTTGAGAAAGCCAATGTAGGCCAAAACTGAAACCGAAAATGCAGCCCAAACCTAAAAATGTTTTGTTAAAAATGTTCTTGATACAACCGAATGGTTCTATTTGGCAATAGAATAGACCACATACGTTTGCAGAAAATACCAAGACAGGACCATAATCAGAAGTTTCCGATAGGGGATATTGGCACAACATTTTATATCCATCACTCAAAACTGAAATGGCCAGATCAAAATAGTCTTTGTAATAGTTTAGACCGCTAAACGCTTGGACCGCCAAATCGACCTCCTGTAAAATCGATTCGTTACAGATCAATAAATTGTGTCCGTAAATAGCTATAAACTGAATTTATTTGTGGAACATGACCCCTTTGCGAAGTGGTGCCATTAATTCTCCAAAAATATTCTTTGTTTCTCCCAAAGGCACCATAGTCATGCTATAGAAATTGAAAAAAAAAAGTAAAATGAAAATGGTTCAATTTTTTTTCTACCTATAGTACTGGATATCTGGTTTATGACCAAGTTGAATTCAACACTTTCCAGTTTATATAGGTTCATGCGTAGAACTAGCAATTTGTATGTATTTAAAATTTAACAAGGGAAATTTTAAACTGTTTCGATTTTTGTTTTCCCGTTAAATATAAATCACATATAAAGTTTCTCTTCATGACTCTGTCAAAAGTTGGTCTAGTATTACGTTGACCTACCTGAAATTTAGTTGTAGTGAAATCCAAAGCAATTGCTCGTAATAATACCCTCCGTAACCAGTTACATTGCCAGCATTATCCCGGTATATATTGGTTTTCTTGGATTGCTATGTTATTGAACGTTTTAAAATGATATCACTCAGCTTTCATTAATTCGAATTCAATATACTTTATTTGTCTAATACTTAAAAGCATTATCACAACTTAATGGAGAACGTTATTTTAAATTTATTTCTATGTTTTAACGAAATATTTAGGGAAAAAAAATAGTTTATCAATTAAGCTTACCTGTGCGATTGCTACTTTTAGATTTTTTCCAGATACTTGGTTTATACCATTTGCAGCTACGACGTGGCCTTCAATCATTCTCAGGACCAGGAACGATTGGAAAATTAAATTAAGTAAACAGCCCATTTCATCCAAAGTATGAAACCTGTTTTCTCATGTACGATAACTAAGGAAAAATCATTTTGTAAATTGTTTAAAGAAGTAATACTTAGGCTATTTTGGAGTGATGCTGCCTTGTTTTAGCTTTGCAACACTGACCAAGCCTTTTCCTACTTGATCATTTTCATCCTGCATTTATATAATATTTTTGTGACTAGAGCGCATCATTGCGGAGTCGCACTGTACTTTTAGATGAGTATCAATAATAAAATAAGATCCCCACCCTCACAGTATCGAAATAATTCTTGAATATCACAGGGCATTACCGATTCATATCTGCCAGTTCGTTGTCTAAGACAGTTTTAAATTTTGTTTGTCATTTTGTTCATTTTTTCACTCTTGAATCAATTTTTGATGGATTCGTCCGCCGCCCCTCTTAATGTTGCTTCTATATGCAAACTTGTTTCGACCCATTTTATGCAAATCGTAGTAATTGGATATCTGTTTTCCACCGTAAAAATGTAAGCATTCCTTTCAAATGTAAGATGTTTCCGTAATCAATACTTATTACATCTTTAATTACTCTTTAGCTAGAATAGGTCAAATTTGATGGGAAACATTTCACTAAAAGAATGAAAATTTGGTTATTTGTTGATTTATTAAAACAGTTTTCATATACGTCCCTTATCCCTTTTACAATAAAAACCGAATCAGATGTTTTAAGAAACGTAGATATAAATGAAAAGATTGCGGTCAATGGAACTGAAATCCACCAATCAATCATTACGATCCAGTTCTATGAATTCTATAGGGCCAAGGAGTTTCCCACTTATTTTCTTCTGGGAGAAACCTGAGAAAAAACCTGCATCTTTTAGCAAGGCATCAAAGTGAGAAGAGAGAAGAAATAACATAACGTTAGTGAAATTTATGTAAATTAATCAATATATAAATTAGTACTTAATTTAAAAAAAACATATTTGTAGTCTACTACTAAGGAAGATATTCTAAATTTAGAAGATTAAAAGAAAATGCTTCGTTCTTGTTTTTATGGAAATGACTATGGCACGCGGTTGAACACCACTTTAACTGCTAACCAATCGATTTTAATTAATTAGTTAACTAAAGAATTAAAGGTATAGCTATCTATTTAATTAATTAACTCATGAACTATCTAAATCAGCAACTAAACTACTAATCAAATCCTAAACCATTAGCTAATTACCTAATGAAACCTTAAACCATCAGTGAAAGACCTATAATTAACTCCCTAAAAAATTACTAACTCTCAAACGATATATCGAACTCAATTACTCATTCGAAGGCTTATTAATTTCAAGTGCGTTGTTAAAGGTTTCGAATGACTGAAAGAGTTCAATAGATTGTTTTGGATTTAATCGTTCGCTTAGGATTTAATTAGGTATTTCGCTGGTGGATTACGTTTTCATTACCTGTTTTGTTAATGGTTTAGGATTTGATTAGCTGTTTCGTTAATTGTTTAGGATTTAATTAGTAGTTTAGATTCTGAATTAGTTAGTTCGTTAGTTAGTTAAATAAATAGATAGCTATACCTTTAATTCTTTAGTCAATTTATTAATTAAAATCGATTGGTAAGCAGTTAAAGTTGTGTAACGGCGTGCCATAAAATAACGGTTAAATTAAGTTCTATTCTATTGCATAGTTACTATTTTTTATTTAAGGAAAAATTAAGGAACCAGATTAATGTAACGTCATGGTAACAGATTGAAGTTTGAAAATTTATCCCATAATCACACTGCATTTCTACTTTACTAGATTGGAAAGAGAAGTGTGCACAGAGAGTAGTGATGCTTCATCCACGCAATCGACAGCAATTCTTCTTGACAAGCAGATGATTTATATTAACTAACATAAAATGAAAACTACTGTGACGTTATTTAAAATTTCTTATAATAGGCACTGTGCGTACTGTCTGGTTGCCGCAAATCCAACATCTGTATAGTTGTTCAATCGATGCAAGAGAAGGGCCTACTGTTCAGTCCTCCAGAAGATACTGATTGGTATATAGTCAACATTCCGAACAAAGGTGTTGGAATCCGTGCAAAGAAAGCCATTACAGCTGGATATTGTGGAGACAGTTTTAACCAATCTTTATGCGCATTCTGGTATTGATAATTTTTAATATTACATAACTATTGTTGTTTCCATATTTTTATTTAACCAGGTATATTGGCTCTATCACCAGACGGGATTATCTTTCTTCCAGAGCATAAGTTTTTCATCATTTCATTGGAAAAAATCTCGACCGCCAATCATGAAAAGCTTGTGTTGAATTACGCATCCCAAGAGTGAAACACAGTTGCCGACCTAACTCAGCTAAATTTTACGATTCCGCTGCTAAAGTTGAGATATTGATCGCCTTACAATTTATTCAAGAAGGAGAAAACATCAGTCGCCAATATCTGAATTTCGGGTTCCTTGACAGAACCAGGCCTTCTGCTGGAATGGCCAGTCAACTTGAGCTGTAATCTTATCGACGTCTTCTATTCAACAAATGGGGACTCGTGTCCTAACGACTGGCTTTTGCCAACAACCGTCTACTTACTACGCTTGTATCAGAGGGTAGAAAACTCGATGAACTGATTGTTTATTTAGTTCGAGAAGGCTGTACAGAACAATTTCTTGAAATTGGGAATAAATCATTGAAAATCCGCTCCTTTTTAAATTTGTCTTGGGTAGAGAGAGCCTGGATGCATAGTTGTCTCTTCCAAATTGGTGTTTTGAAACAAAAAACCGTTTCTATTGCATGTAAACACATTAAATTTGCTGTTGACATTTTTAAGTTGGTGTACGCCAAAAAACATGCTAATTATTTGAGACTGGATTAATAATTGGTGTCGCCCATTTTCCCCTAAAATAAAAATAAAATATGTGATACAACTGTTATTATATTTTAGATTTCTTGCTATCTGCATGACGTTGCGACTGTTCTTTTTATAAGTATAAATTGCGATAACGACTTGACTCAAAATGGTGCCGAATTCGGCCATATTCAATAATTAAATAAGACAATGTCTCTGGGTGGGATTCACAGCAAGGATTCTTTAAATAAAGATCACAAACTTAGTCAATTAGTCTATCACACAAATCTTTGATGTAACATGACATTTTTCTTTAAACTTCTTAGAAACCACCTGTTCCACAAGCTGGAAAACATTGAAAACAGATTCAGTTGCGAATTTGAGACCGAGTTTTTTTTGCGAATTTGACGAGTTGCTGTATATTCTGGAGCCAAAAAAGATTCCGAAAGATCCTCCAAAGTGGTAATTACATGCATTAAGTGGAACTACATGTAGTTTCGGCATTTCTTCTACGTACCCAATAGTCAAATCTTCCAGCAACTTATCTCTTAACGACTGTTTGATTGCGTCTGATTCCTTTTCACACGCCTTAAACTTATTAACTAAACGTTTTTTATAAGCGACTAGAGTGCTTAGTTCTTCTCCACAGTCCGTTTTACTGTGCTTCACTACGAGTTGATTGGAGAGTAGAGTGAAAGGATGCGGAAGATGTGGAGCCACGAATGGGTAGTAGGCTTGTCGTCAGTGCTTTGCAAAATGCGGAAGAAACGTTGAAAATAGAAATAAAGTGAAAGAAGTTAACTAAGCACTGAGCTTTTTTTTTTACCTCGATGGGATCTAGATTTAGCTTTCCCGTTAAAACAGTGAAGTAGCCTGCATTTAGCATTTGTTCTGTAAGAGAGATGGTACTTAAAACAGTAACTCGCCAGCTGCCTAGCGCAGTGATTGCCATAAACATCTGTGTAGCCTTCGTTCTCGTTTCTTTGAGCGGATTTGCTGCTTCATCGTAGCGGAGCTCTCCTTCGTACACGATCTTTTCCCCCTCGTCGCAAGTGGCAGCGTAGTGCTGAGCCAGTTGTTCATCACATGGCCAGTCTGAATCCTTTTCCTGGGTAGCAACTGTTTTAGTCCGCTGGTACGGTCAATCGACAGGCTCACAGTACTTGACTCGATAGACTGCTGCAGCAACAGTATATAATTATGTAAATGGTGTTTAAACGGAATGAAAATGAATAATTACCTTATCTTCAGCGACTGAAAAAGAGCTGTTGTATGATGGACGATCACTCATTATCTGATCCAGTCCTGAGTGGACTTGGGTAACCGGAATATTGGGCACCCTGTTGTGATCCGGGGACGAGTTCACTGTACCCAACTGGATTGGCTGCAGCACCAACGGGGGCTATATAAAATATATAAAAATAAGTCCTGTTTACATGGAATGAAATTGGGCAATTACCTTGTCTTCAGCGACTGAAATATGGCTGGTGTATGATTGATGGTCATCCATGAGCTTATCTATTTCTGAGTGGACTGCTATTTCTGGAATAATGAGCACGCTGGTACTACAGTAACTATCTGGATAGGCTGCCGCATCAACGGGAGCTATATGTAAAATACATAAATATGTAAATGATGTTAAACTAGAATAAAATAAATCAATTACCTCATCATTATCCTTTGTAATTGGACTGGATTTCGATGGCTGAAGTGGTATCTCTGAGTGAGCTGGTAAATCCTGATCTTTAATCACGGTACTACAGTCAGGAGAAGAGTTGGCGGCAATATCTGAGATGACGGTTTTCTTTCTCAGCATCAACAGGGTCTATTTTATAAATATTTAACCTTGAATGATGTTAAGTTAATTACTATTTCAAACACCTCATCATTGTTGAAAAACACTGGTTGACTGGTTTCCGATGGGTGAAGTTGCAAGTCGCTGATATCCTCATTTGGGTTTGAGCAGAGCAAGGAATTCGGAATGAAAGTCACGTTATTGTTGTTAACTGAATGGCCGATGGTATTGTCTGACTTTACGGGCACCTTTTCCTGCTAAAAAAATATGTTAAACAATTAAAAAAAAAGTTCACTGAATTTCAAAACAATATATTAACTACCTTATCTTGCTCAACTAGTATGGGGCTGGCGTCCAATGGAAGAATAGGTGTGATGTCCATGGTCTCGTTCACTTCCTAGGGAACAGGGATCTCTGGAACGATATTCAAGTTGCTACTGTCAACAGGTGGCTCAAGGGTATCATCCTACTTCATGGAAAGCATCTTTACTAGCATAAACTTACATATTTCAAAAAATTTGGATTTAATAGATTTTTCTTTAAATTTTGAAATAATTTGACTATTCTTACCTCATACTGCTCAACTAACATTGGGGATTCCATTGTGCTGAAACAAGTCTCCAAGTTGTTGAACAATTTAATTTTTCGAGAGGCGTATTTCTTGAGACTAGATCTTGATTACAAGTTGACTGAGCATTCACTTGATTACGTGGAGTTGCTCTCTTAATACCTACATAATTTCAAACAAAAGATTAGTATTTAAATTTATATATATAAAAAATGTAGATTACTGAGTAGCATTTTAGGAAGTGCAGTTGATGATTCCCGTAAAGGAGTCTGTTGGCTATCTGTTTTCTTTTTACGATGCCCTAAATGAGAGGAAAAATAATAAACAGAAAAATTTAGAACCGAAATAAATTTAGTAGACATTTCATTCTTACCAAGTGAGACATTAGAAGTACAATTAAAAAGGACCAATAATGGTGTTTGTGCAGCTGGAGAATTGGATATCATCATACCACCTGAATAAATTGATATGTCAGAACACAAAAAAATTATTTTAGAACAAATATACAACTTACTAAGCAGGAGCAGTGGAACTCCTTCCTTTCTTAACAACCACGAGTGGTGTGGGTAAAAGACGCCGAAAATTTCTTTTCCTTTGTTTAAGTGTTCCTCCTTGAAGTGTCGAGAGCACAGTCTTGATGTAGACTGTATACCTTTGATGATTGTCCCCCATTCTTCTAACTTTCCTTTTGGCACACTAAAGGTGTGAATGGGGTTTTCTTTCTCGTTAATGTTACTACAAATAAAGCATTTTTTGTAATTTAGATTCTCTTTCTTGTTCATTTTAAGATCAGTGATGGAATCCAGTCCATTACACCACAAGGTTCTTTTTCAAACTTTTGCAACTGCCATGTTCATTTTAAGATCAATGATGGAATCCAGTCCATTACACCACAAGGTTCTTTTTTAAACTTTTGCAACTGCCATGGCAGCAACAATCCTTATGATATCAGTACAACTAGTTATATTCACGACTCCTAGATGGCGGGATTTTGGATGTCAACCGTCCTCCGGCAGAACTCTACTCAGCCGAAATCCTATGACCAGCTCATGGAGCTATCCTATGGAGAGTGTAAACCAACCCATCCTTATCTATGAGACTATGTAGAATAGGGAAAGAAACAAAAAAGTAAAAAGTAAAAAACAAACATACTACCGAATTCAGCGTGAAAAACATGTTTGTTTATCATACCGTGTATAAAATATGTTTTTATCAGCCGGAAATCGACGTCAACACCGGTGTGGCGCGAACGGGATGCAAAACAGTCATCCCGCCATCTTGGCATTTAAGACAGACATATTGAAGAAGGGGTCACGTCCGCACTGGCTAAAGAACTAACCTTCATACACCAGGAGATATCTGCAGCTGAGAGACGGGCAACTCTCTACAAAATGCGGAAGTGACCCTTTCTTTAAAATTTCTGTCTTAATCGTCAAAATGGCTGAAAGGCCATTTCTCGTACGGTGCGTTACACACTGGCGTTTGCGTCGACAATATGGTACACAATTTTGCTCAGGTTTTTTACTCTGAACACGGTGATATGCTGTATAAACCTTTTAAATTTTTTGTTCGTTTCCCTATTTATTTACTTTTATACATTTTTTAAATACGTCTAGCGCTACGATTTCAATAATTACTATTCAATTTCAATAATTCATTATTATGTTCACGTCCTTACTTCTTATTTATCAATCTTAGATTACGTTACTGTATAATAATGGAATCGTATGATCAAATAATAAACGAGTTCAGTGTATTACTTCAATGATCAATACATTGGGACTAAGTTATTGATTGTGTGGGGAGGCCACGTATGATTTGAATTTAAATTCTAAATTCTAGCCACATCTTAAATTCAACAATCGATACTGTTGCACTCTGGTCAAGCAATGAGATATCCATAATAGAAAGTAAAATACAAAATATATATAATTTTAAATTTAGTGCAATAGTAGGAAACGTGTTTTTTCCATTCCAACTTGCTGATTTGTTTCAAATACAACATTTTAACATGAATATTTTTTTTAATTTTTAATGGTCAGTAGAGAATATTTAATTATCTAGTATCCAAATAAGTGCGCGGTAACTTTACATCTATAATAGTGTGAGAATTGAAAAAATACATTTTCACTTGTAATTTACCAGTGCATAACATATGCTTTAGTACTATCTTGAAGAGATACTATTTTTTATTAATGGATACAACACAGGTGTTTGAATTTCTTAAATATGTGGTGTAATTGAATATCTAATTACCAGGCAAATATTTTTAACACAATACATTCAATCAAAAGGGCAAGAAAAGCCAATGAAAAACCTAAAAAGAGGTAAGTAAAAGCAGAGAAGAGGCTAGCCAAATTGACCAAGTCTGGGCGCCGAACGCTGGCCCATTTTTCTTTGTGCTCAAACGGCCCAAGTGAGCATTTCTTAGGATTCGGCAAGAACCTACCTTCCCACTGTTTGAAAAGACCTGCCTCCATCATTCTTAATATTCTATATTTCATAATTCAAGTGTTAAGTTCAATCATAATAATTTAAAAAAGTGATTTTTGTTTACCCTCGTTGGAATGTCTCAAAATCAGAATTGTTTTTAGATATAGCCCACGTTGCAAGAGAGATTCCAAACTTTCCCTTGGCGAAAGTCACATTGCAATGATTAGTTTTGTTGTTTTGCAAGTATTCTACTAAATTAGACTTGCTATTTCTATCCGGCTTCAATTTTACGTGACAAGAAATAATTTTTTTTGTTACTTCAAACAATCAAACTTTAGTGCTAATTTGTGAGTTTTACATTAATGAAGACGCTTTCCCCTGTCTGAGCCACGTGTGCAACACATTGAATGGATTCAGAGCAAATCAGCGAGTTTGGATTGTTTTTGATTTTATCATCCAGTTTCTTTGAAATTGAGGTTTCCCGATTCTAATAAAGCAATTAGTTTATGTTTAAATTAATTTGTTAGCTTGGAATGTACAGTATATCATATTTTTCGAACCGAAATCGTGCTGGCCACACCATAACCCTTAAGGACCGCCAATCCAACGTTATCTTTGTCAGCCAATTCTTCGACAGAGTTTACCAGAGGTTGAGGTTTAGCACTGGTGATCAAAACGGTAAGTGAAGTGCTGTAATAGTTAGTCAAAACCAAAGCGGCAAGACACCAAGCTCCTCCAACAAGTCTCATTTTGAATTTTCTTGGCGCTCTAAATCCAGCTGAAATAGTTTTAATAACTTAATTAGTATGTTTCTTACAATACTTTGAATATTAGATAACCTTTTGAAACAAGCAGGCCAAAAAGGAATAACCAATGTAGTTCAATTCGACCTCTTTGTTCATTGCGTCCTTCCAAAAACCATTCGAAAACACTCATTGCCATTGTAAAGACCAGAGATATTACCAAAACCGTCCAAATCTTAAGGAAAAAATCAAATTAAATTTGAGTGTGATTTTATATATATATACTAATAACACCAACCATGGTTTGAAATGGTCTCCAAACAGATGACATTCCACCAAGAGAAAGAGAAGGCTCTGGAATCAGCATAGTGTTTGGCCGGAATAACATTGTATGGAGGAAATCAAAGTCTTTGAACCTCTCATGGTCTAGAACGTAAGGACCTGGTGCCATAGAACAAAACTAAAATAATAGTATAATGTTTTGGTTGTTTTAAAAGGCATTTCCGTTAAAATATTTCAAACTCACTCCAGCCTTTAAGCGATGGAGTGAATTCCAAGTTGGTTTATTCGTTACATTGTCTTTTACGAAACGTTCACTGTTTTTTTCTGGTAGACATTCATACCTAATACAATTCGTTTCAGAAACAATTATCAAGATTTACTATCATTTGTTGCTTTCAGATTACTCAAATTGCATTTCAATAGTAAGCCAGTCGAGCATTTCTACGAAGATTCCCTCCTTTGTCAGGATGTGACCTGTGGCATTCTTATTAACATTCTAATAACCCAAATCCTTTGTTTAAAAAATAAAATATTCTCGTTTGGACGTGTAAAAATAAATAATAGATAAGCACACGAACCTCTTTACAACAAAAAGCCATAGTTCTTCGAGCCGAATTCAATGTTTTAGAGTCAGGATGATGACCGTTGATTGGGAGTATAGTAAAGCAGATAACAACCACCATCAAATGTAAGGTTTTATAACGTTGTTTAGCTAGTTTCTTCATTCTGCAATAAAATGCTTCCGTAATTTAATTATAAAATCATGTTTAGCTAGTATTTCTATTTTGTTGCATTCGGGTTTAATTTACTTATGGAAAAATACAATACCTCGATTCTTAAGATGAAAGGACTTTGAAAACACAAAAAATATATGTTGAGCTTTCTCGGAATGACACCTCAAGATTGCCATGACATCCATATATGTGGTCGATGTTTTGTATACGAAAAAAAGGCTCGCTCGTATTATGTTTTCAGTGTAGTTCTTTCGATTTCTATGTTTGCTTCCACCCATCTTAAATATGAAAATCAGGAATTATACAATGTATATCATCGGCGAGATCATCGATTATGAATTCTATCCATAAGATATTCCAGCTACTTAATATTCTACCCATCAGTTATTCTAGCAGTAACAAGATTGCCATCAAATCTATACGTTGTTTATGTTTTGTATATACGAAAAAGAAACTATTCTTACTTATCTAATCATGCGTATTGTTTTTATTTGATTTTTTCGGGTTGCTTTAGGTTTGCTTGTTTTCTGTCTGTTGTAAATAAGAAAATAAAGGATGGCAACGTATATATCAGTTACAAATTCTATCCATTTTTATTGGTTTGGTCGCTGGGATGGAAAAAGAATGATGCTCTACTTATTCAGGAAGAGAAATAATTAATTTCGGAAAATAATAAAAGGAGATAATAATTGCAAAATCCGAAAAAATCCGAAATAATCGAAATAATATAATTATTTATTCATATTTGAGAGAAAAAAACTTGCTTTGCAAAGTGTGTTTAATGGATTATCCATCACTTTCGCTTGACGTGACAGCAAAAATGGTGGTTTATTTGGTATAATTCATGTATGACGGATTACTATATTAATAAGGCGAGCTGAAAAGCTCTGCTCTACTATCTTATAGCCTGAACATGTACTCGAATCGCTCGAATCATGTCGAGATTCAATGGATCAATAAGATCCCAATTGTCTGATCCCAGGTTTCTTTGATCTAACGAAAGCGCGAGAGCGGAAATGAAATCCGTACCTACCCTATAATATGATTTGAGAATTAATTATTCAATTTGATAATTAGTTCAACTTTGATGGAAGATAAATCATTATTAAGAAACAAATAAGTATATAATATCAATATTTCTGATTGCAAGTACCCTTTCCCTTCAAAATAGTTATATATAGGACCAGTCGATGGATAAAAAAAAACGGTTTTAAGTATAGAGACAGATAGTATTGATGTTACTATTGACCTGGATAGGGTGCTGTAACTGCCGTGATGAACTGACCGAGTCAATAAAGCACCTTTCGTCAACGCTCCTTCTCGATGGTACCATGTAAACCTATCTGTCAAATTCGCTCAGTTTACCTACTGGGGTTGAGGATGCTGTAACTGCCATGATGTACTGACCAGTTTTCAAAGCATCTCCCGTCAACACAATCCCATGAGTTAAACTCAACGAATTTTTTTTGGCTGCTTTAAGGATGCTGCAGCCCAATACGGCAATTCCATACAACTGCCGTATTGGACTGACCAGTCTTTAAAGCATATCCCGTCAACTCAACTTTTAAGAGTTCAAATTCAATTATTTGTTTCGATAGAATTCGATTTCAAATCACATTTTCTTTTTACTATTTTAAGAGCCAGTCACATAGTTAATATTTTTCTTGACTTGGATATGGGTTTTTTTCGCTTTCGTAACGAACAGACTGGCTTAACAAGATATATTATGTTTAACGTTTCATCTTAATTTCACACCTTTATCTGTAGAATTAACCGAGTTAATTCTATCTGCTATATTGTAACTGCTGTATTGAAATGACCAGTTTTAAATGTTCTCCCGTCAACACAACTTAAAATTAAAATACGATTGACAGTATCTTATATAAGAGCCAGACATACAGTAATTATGTTTTATTGAGTTATATAGTTTAGTGTATCCGCTTTATGGACAGACTGGCTAAAATAAAAGCACAGTGAGCCAATACTCCCTTGTTTTGACATCCATTAACTTGTTTTTGACTGTAGCAGCAGCCCATAGTTCTAATAAACTAAAGATCTAAAGTTGGTCATATAAATTTATAGCAACCATCTTGCATAGCTTCTTAATTTTGAATTCAAGGATTTTCAATTGAAGGAAAATGTGATTATTTAGTAAGTCAAAATCAATGTTATTGTTTAAGTGTGCCATTTAGTCGCACAAACCTGCTGGTGATTCGTAGATACCAAACATTTATTGTTGAAATATTCAGCAATGTCTCGATCGCTTAACGTTGATTGTCTTTATTACCTAACCATCTTTTCTGTTGGAAATCCAATAAATATGATCCATGCTTTTTCCATATTCTTCAATAGCTTTCGTGGAAGAAATAGTAGTGGTAATTGCATCAAACATGCAAAGTCTCCTAATTCGAAGAATATATATTTAAAAATAATTAAAATTTATTTATTGGATATTAATATTCGAATAGGATCGCCCACAATGACACAAGTGCCCAAGAAAAGGCAATAATAGTTTTTTTTTTCCTACGTAAATTGTGACTTTTTTTCAATAAATGTAAGGTTTACCAGTTTTGGTAATGTAGTTTCAGTTTACATTTTTTACAAATCATAATTCGAGGTTATTCATTTTCTATTCTACTTGTGGTCTAAAACGTAAGGATTTGGTGCAATTTTAGAAAACTAAATACGGTTATTACATGTTATTCAAAAGAATGCGATTTTTCAAGGGAATCAATTTCAAGTAATTTTTTTTATCAAATACCGTTGTACAAAACCAGTACACCCACGATTCACGAACTAGAACTATTCAATGCGCTCACATATCGGAACAACTTTTGGTAAAGGGCACGCCCCTCCTAGGGATTCTAGTTTGCCAAGAGCCTCGTCCATTATCCTTCCGTCTCCAAGCATTTTTATACTAGTCATCAGGACCACAGCAGACAAGCTAATCCGCATGTGTAGCAACAAATAGATTACATCATTGTGCGATTGTGCATGCCTAAACTGCTTAATGCATTCTATCGCGTGATAAGCTACGTCTTTGGTAATTAGTGGATATTCTCCTCTTCGTACAAGGGTCTTCATGTTTTCCAGTGCGCATGTGGTTTCTACGTTAAATTCACGGTCGGCATCGAGAGAAAGTTTAACTGCGACTTCGTCGCTCATACTCATTGACAGATTTTTCAGCATGCGAGATGTCTGTTTCTTGTACAGAATTCCTATTTCCATCTCATCTGGAAATAGTTCTCGTGAACGGACTTGGTTCAGAGACAGAATCACAATGGTCAAGGCCATTGGCTGGACCGTAGAGATGATGATCTTCTTTTTATTAGATGCCGAGAGGCTTTGGTCAAACTTGGAAGCTTTTCTTTTCCGGATCGGTTCTATTGTTAGAACCTGGCCTTCTGGACTCTCAGACGAATCTTCTTCGGCGGATGACACGGCAACTGACTGAGTCGTCACTCCTGAAGAATCAAACCTATTGGTACACCTGATTCGGCGTTCGTCATCTTGGTTAATGATTACCTTCTTATCTGGCAGAGAAAGGCTTTGATTCCGCAATTGTTTTCTTCTTCTAATCTCATCGAGTGTCAAGACACCTTCTTGTGGAACTGTTGAATAAGGCTGAACTTGCGATGTAATGATCGGTTGAGGCGCATCTAAGTTAGCAGCAGATCGGTTGAAAGACATATTCCGGCGTTTGATATCAGCAGCATCAGGAGTAAACAGGCTTGTAAGATTTATCTTCTTCATTTTCGATAGCGAAAGGATGTGCTATATTATGGGTGCTTCCACTCCCTTATATAGACATGATAGCAAGATAACAGGTTTGCAAAGTGTATTTCTTGGTTGGTTAGATGTTACTAGAGCACTTAGAAGTTTAGAGGGGCGGGGCTTATTCTAAAGAAGGGCGGGCTATAGTTACTCTTGTATTGCTTCAAGTTAGTTAACTAGTTTATTAACTTCTTTGTTGCTGATAGGTCTTAGTATATATACTACTTATCTGTAGGCTAAAGTGTACCGTATTAAGTCTTTTTATTTATTTATTTTTTAATACACACAAATTCAGAAACAATAGTCCAAAGGTACCAAGATATAAACATTCAAATTTCACACAAAGATGGATTCCACACAAATAATGCTAACAATCTGGTGGACTAATTGTATTTTTTAAAAAATACCATTTTGCTTGAGTAAGTGCACAAAAACTTTAAGCTTTTATTGTATTGAAATTAAAATTGCATTGCATGGAAAAGCCAGGACCTCATACTTGGAATGGATGGATGAATATGAATAACCTATACAAAATTACAAGTGAAGTCAGTCAGCCGACCCGCATTAGGAGTAAGCAACTGGAATGTTGGTTTCAATGCCTGCTGTCCATGTGAAGAAGAGTTGGCGACCACTGACTAGGATACATGACTAGGATGACAAGGATTATCAAAATGATTGATGCCAATACCAGTTCTAAAAATAATAATATTAAAAGAAACCATCATATTATCATTAATTTATTTTGGTGTGAATAATGTTTTTTTTTGTACAATAATAAAACAAATCTTCCGAGGTTCTATTGGTGTGTTACTGGGTCATCTAATCTTTCTTAATTGTACCAATAAACTATAAACTTCTTAAAATAAGCGATCTCGTACATAGGACATCGTGTCATTTCTTACAGTTGAATTTGCCTGCTTTAATGAGTTCTGTTTGTGGTGCCGATTTACAATTACCTTTTTTAATGTTTGAAACAAAAAATATCTTTGAAATCTAACAATAGAATTCCATTCCATTCACATAGAAATGAAAGCTTGTATTATGCAAGTCTGATAAGGCTCGCCGTGTGGCGTAATATCTGTGTAGGAGGACTAGTATAGGAGCGTACTGAGATTCGTTGATTTTTTAAAAAATATAATTTAAATATCACGATTTGGTAGTGAAGCGAAATGAGCTCAAATCTCCACGATCCATTCAAACATTTTTGCTCAGAGTAATCAATATAATATAAGATACAACCAATATAATATACTCAATTTACGATACAACCAATTGAAAGGCTTCGCTTCGGACGTTTTCAGGTGCGATTTAAGTAGTTATCCCCCCGAATTTGCCAGCATGCTAGACATATCAGCAAGCCATATCGTATGCAGATTTTCGACGACCTTTATTACTTTAAGTATTCTACATTGATTTCTTTATATTGAAATTAGACCCAATCGACTGCACAACTGATCCTTGTCATCTAGCGTGACTATTAACGGGTGCCAAGTGCTGAGAGTCAAGACGGCGGATTATGAGCCAAATACTATTATGATCCTTCCTTTTTATACTCTCGTTTCTTTGGATAAAATAAAATAGTAAATGCAATTTAGAATAATGTGATCGACAATAGTATATTATCAATTTTATTATTGTGACGTATTGCGGAAGGTGGCAATTCCTTTTTAACTTTTCTGAAGAAGCTCCGAACATTCATTAAATTTGACTCTTGAAATTGTATTGACGGGAGATGCTTTTAAAAGATGCTTTTAAAACTGGTCTATATATCATGGCATTTACAGTTAAGGTTACAGTTTAAGCTAGTGCTAGGTCGGTTACAGCACTCTATCCAGGTCAACAGCAACATCAATAATATATTCCTACGTACTCCATCTTCTGGTTCGAACTGGTTCGTAGGTACCAAATATCTATGATCGCTTATCGTTTATTGTCTTCATTATCTAACCATCGTCTTTTCTGTTGGAAATTCAACAACTTTGTTTCATTTTTTAATATTTCAATAGCTTTCGTGGAAGAAAAGATTATCGATGAATGCATCAGAAGTCTCCATATTCGAAGAACATATGTTTTAAAAATAAACATTTATTTATTGGATATTCAAATACGAAAAGGATCATCAAAAAATGCACAAAAAGATCGCAACTAATATCTGTTATACATAAATCGGCATTTTAAAAATCAAATATCTGGTCTAAAATGAAAGACGTAGACGTGTTGATATTTTACAAACTATAATTGCGGTTTATGCTTTTTTTTTTCTAAATATCTTTATTGGTCAATTATGTGTTCTTACATCTGGTCTTACACCAGCCTTCATGCGTAAGAGTTCAATCCAATTTGGTTTATTCGTTTCAATATCTTTTATTAAACGTTCGCTATCTTTCTCTGAATTAAAATCATGCCTCCTAAAGGTTATTAAAGTAATTATAATCGAGATTCACTATCATTTGTAGAAACTTCAACTTGTCAAAACTGCATAGCGATATTTTTCAATATGGATTTGAGTGGAGAGTTTAGGTGATTTCAATCAGCCGACCCGTTTCATGAATATAGGTAGGGTCACCCACTGTTTATCGATTTGAGGTTATATCATTCGAGGCCCAATATGTCGTTTTAATCCATTAAAAAAATGTATAACAGATATATGATGGCCTATTTGCTTAACATAATGTCTGTGGGACTAGTAGGAGCGTAAAAAAACATTATATTTGCTGAGTTTTTATACAACTTAAATATCTGGTGAGATTTTATTCTACTAATTATGCCATCAAATAGACGACTAGAATTGAATTGAATTCACATTTGGATACTGTCTTTTTCTTCTTCAAAAGTATCCCCGCCCCAGAAAGAGATTCAATAGAAAACATTATGGATCACTTGACCATAATAATAGGGAATAAGAAAAACAAAATGCAGCAATATATTGCCGTCATATATAGCACGCCATTTTCGTCTTAAATTGGGCAGTTTGGACGACGATGTGATTTACTATTTTGGTATAGTATTTCTTAATACTTGTACGACGTATTATATATGTGTAGTAATTGTAACAACTATAGTTATAAATAATCAATGTTATTTGTTCCCAAAAGAAATGACGTTATTTTTTTATTATTGTCATAATTTACGGTGCAATTTTGATTCGATGGGTTTTAAATAATTGGTTTTATTCAAGAAAATATGAGGTTTATACAAATTTCCAGTTTATTACAAAAGCAATTTACATGTGTTTTCCACAACAACATTTCACATAAAGTTGAGGGACAACGTATGGCAACGAGCATCGGTTCTGGTAACCAGCAGTACAGAGCAACTGCAAAGCGGCGTTCGCCAAGTCTTTTCTTTCGATCATGTTAGCTATCACAACAACAGCAGAAAGGCAACAATGCCCATGTAACAATAGGTATACAAAATCTTGATGATACAATGCGTGTTTCATTTGCTTGGCCCATCTAGTGGCCCGTTCAAATCGATCATTTTCCTTTGACGAGCTTCCAAAGTGGTTTCGGTATATCAGTAGCTCTAAATCTTCCAAGTTTTTAACGGGCTCCAGCATTGCCACCTTGTTGGATTTGGGATATAATATGGGTTGAACATGTGCTCGAATGGCTCGGATCATGTCGAGATTCAAGGGATCAATAAGATCCCAGTTGTCGGATCCCAGGTTTCTTTGATCTAACGAGAGCCTTCCCTGAACAATAGAGGCGGGTAGGAGGACAGTGAGTCGCTTTCCTTCCTTCATTTCATCTGACAGTGGTAGATTCATAATCATTTCAAAGTCAACTACTTCTTCATCTTCATCACAATCTTGGGTTTCCTCTGGCTCTTCTTGGCCGAACCGGGCGAGACGGGCGGCCCTGCGTTCTTCGTCGCTGATCCTGGGAGTAGCTGAGGTTGAGTTAGACGATAAAAGAGTCGTATCCAAAGCATCAGGTAACGGGATGGTGCGCATGGTCTGTTGTTGTGCCTTAGCATTAGGAGCATTTAATGGGATAAAAACGGATTTATTCATTTTCGCGTTAAACGATCGGTGAGTTTCAAGTCGTTCTTATCAAGTCCTTGCCCTACTTATATAGCCTCAAGAGCAAGATTTCTGGATTGCAAAGTAATATATGAAAGCTAAATTTTAATCGCCTTCTCATCTAAAAAAGAATGCATTTCATTAAACAATTATTAAGGATAGGTAGGGGAAATTTCTGATTTACAATTTTATTCCCCATTTTTTTATGTGTGTAGTCCCCTTCTTTAGACACATTTTGACCCCGAAAAAATGAAATTAATGAGTCGACTTTGCGGACTCCGACATAAGCCCCTGTATGAAACGTATACCAACATGGCGGCGCGGAGGGAAATGAGCTGAAGTGGACAAATCCGTACCTGCCCTATATAATATGATTTGAGAATTAATTATTCAATTTGATAATTAGTTCAACTTTGATGGAAGATAAATCATTATTAAGAAACAAATAAGTATATAATATCAATATTTCTGATTGCAAGTACCCTTTCCCTTCAAAATAGTTATATATAGGACCAGTCGATGGATAAAAAAAAAACGGTTTTAAGTATAGAGACAGATAGTATTGATGTTACTATTGACCTGGATAGGGTGCTGTAACTGCCGTGATGAACTGACCGAGTCAATAAAGCACCTTTCGTCAACGCTCCTTCTCGATGGTACCATGTAAACCTATCTGTCAAATTCGCTCAGTTTACCTACTGGGGTTGAGGATGCTGTAACTGCCATGATGTACTGACCAGTTTTCAAAGCATCTCCCGTCAACACAATCCCATGAGTTAAACTCAACGAATTTTTTTTGGCTGCTTTAAGGATGCTGCAGCCCAATACGGCAATTCCATACAACTGCCGTATTGGACTGACCAGTCTTTAAAGCATATCCCGTCAACTCAACTTTTAAGAGTTCAAATTCAATTATTTGTTTCGATAGAATTCGATTTCAAATCACATTTTCTTTTTACTATTTTAAGAGCCAGTCACATAGTTAATATTTTTCTTGACTTGGATATGGGTTTTTTCGCTTTCGTAACGAACAGACTGGCTTAACAAGATATATTATGTTTAACGTTTCATCTTAATTTCACACCTTTATCTGTAGAATTAACCGAGTTAATTCTATCTGCTATATTGTAACTGCTGTATTGAAATGACCAGTTTTAAATGTTCTCCCGTCAACACAACTTAAAATTAAAATACGATTGACAGTATCTTATATAAGAGCCAGACATACAGTAATTATGTTTTATTGAGTTATATAGTTTAGTGTATCCGCTTTATGGACAGACTGGCTAAAATAAAAGCACAGTGAGCCAATACTCCCTTGTTTTGACATCCATTAACTTGTTTTTGACTGTAGCAGCAGCCCATAGTTCTAATAAACTAAAGATCTAAAGTTGGTCATATAAATTTATAGCAACCATCTTGCATAGCTTCTTAATTTTGAATTCAAGGATTTTCAATTGAAGGAAAATGTGATTATTTAGTAAGTCAAAATCAATGTTATTGTTTAAGTGTGCCATTTAGTCGCACAAACCTGCTGGTGATTCGTAGATACCAAACATTTATTGTTGAAATATTCAGCAATGTCTCGATCGCTTAACGTTGATTGTCTTTATTACCTAACCATCTTTTCTGTTGGAAATCCAATAAATATGATCCATGCTTTTTCCATATTCTTCAATAGCTTTCGTGGAAGAAATAGTAGTGGTAATTGCATCAAACATGCAAAGTCTCCTAATTCGAAGAATATATATTTAAAAATAATTAAAATTTATTTATTGGATATTAATATTCGAATAGGATCGCCCACAATGACACAAGTGCCCAAGAAAAGGCAATAATAGTTTTTTTTTTCCTACGTAAATTGTGACTTTTTTTCAATAAATGTAAGGTTTACCAGTTTTGGTAATGTAGTTTCAGTTTACATTTTTTACAAATCATAATTCGAGGTTATTCATTTTCTATTCTACTTGTGGTCTAAAACGTAAGGATTTGGTGCAATTTTAGAAAACTAAATACGGTTATTACATGTTATTCAAAAGAATGCGATTTTTCAAGGGAATCAATTTCAAGTAATTTTTTTTATCAAATACCGTTGTACAAAACCAGTACACCCACGATTCACGAACTAGAACTATTCAATGCGCTCACATATCGGAACAACTTTTGGTAAAGGGCACGCCCCTCCTAGGGATTCTAGTTTGCCAAGAGCCTCGTCCATTATCCTTCCGTCTCCAAGCATTTTTATACTAGTCATCAGGACCACAGCAGACAAGCTAATCCGCATGTGTAGCAACAAATAGATTACATCATTGTGCGATTGTGCATGCCTAAACTGCTTAATGCATTCTATCGCGTGATAAGCTACGTCTTTGGTAATTAGTGGATATTCTCCTCTTCGTACAAGGGTCTTCATGTTTTCCAGTGCGCATGTGGTTTCTACGTTAAATTCACGGTCGGCATCGAGAGAAAGTTTAACTGCGACTTCGTCGCTCATACTCATTGACAGATTTTTCAGCATGCGAGATGTCTGTTTCTTGTACAGAATTCCTATTTCCATCTCATCTGGAAATAGTTCTCGTGAACGGACTTGGTTCAGAGACAGAATCACAATGGTCAAGGCCATTGGCTGGACCGTAGAGATGATGATCTTCTTTTTATTAGATGCCGAGAGGCTTTGGTCAAACTTGGAAGCTTTTCTTTTCCGGATCGGTTCTATTGTTAGAACCTGGCCTTCTGGACTCTCAGACGAATCTTCTTCGGCGGATGACACGGCAACTGACTGAGTCGTCACTCCTGAAGAATCAAACCGATTGGTACATCTGATTCGGCGTTCGTCATCTTGGTTAATGATTACCTTCTTATCTGGCAGAGAAAGGCTTTGATTCCGCAATTGTTTTCTTCTTCTAATCTCATCGAGTGTCAAGACACCTTCTTGTGGAACTGTTGAATAAGGCTGAACTTGCGATGTAATGATCGGTTGAGGCGCATCTAAGTTAGCAGCAGATCGGTTGAAAGACATATTCCGGCGTTTGATATCAGCAGCATCAGGAGTAAACAGGCTTGTAAGATTTATCTTCTTCATTTTCGATAGCGAAAGGATGTGCTATATTATGGGTGCTTCCACTCCCTTATATAGACATGATAGCAAGATAACAGGTTTGCAAAGTGTATTTCTTGGTTGGTTAGATGTTACTAGAGCACTTAGAAGTTTAGAGGGGCGGGGCTTATTCTAAAGAAGGGCGGGCTATAGTTACTCTTGTATTGCTTCAAGTTAGTTAACTAGTTTATTAACTTCTTTGTTGCTGATAGGTCTTAGTATATATACTACTTATCTGTAGGCTAAAGTGTACCGTATTAAGTCTTTTTATTTATTTATTTTTTAATACACACAAATTCAGAAACAATAGTCCAAAGGTACCAAGATATAAACATTCAAATTTCACACAAAGATGGATTCCACACAAATAATGCTAACAATCTGGTGGACTAATTGTATTTTTTAAAAAATACCATTTTGCTTGAGTAAGTGCACAAAAACTTTAAGCTTTTATTGTATTGAAATTAAAATTGCATTGCATGGAAAAGCCAGGACCTCATACTTGGAATGGATGGATGAATATGAATAACCTATACAAAATTACAAGTGAAGTCAGTCAGCCGACCCGCATTAGGAGTAAGCAACTGGAATGTTGGTTTCAATGCCTGCTGTCCATGTGAAGAAGAGTTGGCGACCACTGACTAGGATACATGACTAGGATGACAAGGATTATCAAAATGATTGATGCCAATACCAGTTCTAAAAATAATAATATTAAAAGAAACCATCATATTATCATTAATTTATTTTGGTGTGAATAATGTTTTTTTTTGTACAATAATAAAACAAATCTTCCGAGGTTCTATTGGTGTGTTACTGGGTCATCTAATCTTTCTTAATTGTACCAATAAACTATAAACTTCTTAAAATAAGCGATCTCGTACATAGGACATCGTGTCATTTCTTACAGTTGAATTTGCCTGCTTTAATGAGTTCTGTTTGTGGTGCCGATTTACAATTACCTTTTTTAATGTTTGAAACAAAAAATATCTTTGAAATCTAACAATAGAATTCCATTCCATTCACATAGAAATGAAAGCTTGTATTATGCAAGTCTGATAAGGCTCGCCGTGTGGCGTAATATCTGTGTAGGAGGACTAGTATAGGAGCGTACTGAGATTCGTTGATTTTTTAAAAAATATAATTTAAATATCACGATTTGGTAGTGAAGCGAAATGAGCTCAAATCTCCACGATCCATTCAAACATTTTTGCTCAGAGTAATCAATATAATATACGATACAACCAATATAATATACTCAATTTACGATACAACCAATTGAAAGGCTTCGCTTCGGACGTTTTCAGGTGCGATTTAAGTAGTTATCCCCCCGAATTTGCCAGCATGCTAGACATATCAGCAAGCCATATCGTATGCAGATTTTCGACGACCTTTATTACTTTAAGTATTCTACATTGATTTCTTTATATTGAAATTAGACCCAATCGACTGCACAACTGATCCTTGTCATCTAGCGTGACTATTAACGGGTGCCAAGTGCTGAGAGTCAAGACGGCGGATTATGAGCCAAATACTATTATGATCCTTCCTTTTTATACTCTCGTTTCTTTGGATAAAATAAAATAGTAAATGCAATTTAGAATAATGTGATCGACAATAGTATATTATCAATTTTATTATTGTGACGTATTGCGGAAGGTGGCAATTCCTTTTTAACTTTTCTGAAGAAGCTCCGAACATTCATTAAATTTGACTCTTGAAATTGTATTGACGGGAGATGCTTTTAAAAGATGCTTTTAAAACTGGTCTATATATCATGGCATTTACAGTTAAGGTTACAGTTTAAGCTAGTGCTAGGTCGGTTACAGCACTCTATCCAGGTCAACAGCAACATCAATAATATATTCCTACGTACTCCATCTTCTGGTTCGAACTGGTTCGTAGGTACCAAATATCTATGATCGCTTATCGTTTATTGTCTTCATTATCTAACCATCGTCTTTTCTGTTGGAAATTCAACAACTTTGTTTCATTTTTTAATATTTCAATAGCTTTCGTGGAAGAAAAGATTATCGATGAATGCATCAGAAGTCTCCATATTCGAAGAACATATGTTTTAAAAATAAACATTTATTTATTGGATATTCAAATACGAAAAGGATCATCAAAAATGCACAAAAAGATCGCAACTAATATCTGTTATACATAAATCGGCATTTTAAAAATCAAATATCTGGTCTAAAATGAAAGACGTAGACGTGTTGATATTTTACAAACTATAATTGCGGTTTATGCTTTTTTTTTTCTAAATATCTTTATTGGTCAATTATGTGTTCTTACATCTGGTCTTACACCAGCCTTCATGCGTAAGAGTTCAATCCAATTTGGTTTATTCGTTTCAATATCTTTTATTAAACGTTCGCTATCTTTCTCTGAATTAAAATCATGCCTCCTAAAGGTTATTAAAGTAATTATAATCGAGATTCACTATCATTTGTAGAAACTTCAACTTGTCAAAACTGCATAGCGATATTTTTCAATATGGATTTGAGTGGAGAGTTTAGGTGATTTCAATCAGCCGACCCGTTTCATGAATATAGGTAGGGTCACCCACTGTTTATCGATTTGAGGTTATATCATTCGAGGCCCAATATGTCGTTTTAATCCATTAAAAAAATGTATAACAGATATATGATGGCCTATTTGCTTAACATAATGTCTGTGGGACTAGTAGGAGCGTAAAAAAACATTATATTTGCTGAGTTTTTATACAACTTAAATATCTGGTGAGATTTTATTCTACTAATTATGCCATCAAATAGACGACTAGAATTGAATTGAATTCACATTTGGATACTGTCTTTTTCTTCTTCAAAAGTATCCCCGCCCCAGAAAGAGATTCAATAGAAAACATTATGGATCACTTGACCATAATAATAGGGAATAAGAAAAACAAAATGCAGCAATATATTGCCGTCATATATAGCACGCCATTTTCGTCTTAAATTGGGCAGTTTGGACGACGATGTGATTTACTATTTTGGTATAGTATTTCTTAATACTTGTACGACGTATTATATATGTGTAGTAATTGTAACAACTATAGTTATAAATAATCAATGTTATTTGTTCCCAAAAGAAATGACGTTATTTTTTTATTATTGTCATAATTTACGGTGCAATTTTGATTCGATGGGTTTTAAATAATTGGTTTTATTCAAGAAAATATGAGGTTTATACAAATTTCCAGTTTATTACAAAAGCAATTTACATGTGTTTTCCACAACAACATTTCACATAAAGTTGAGGGACAACGTATGGCAACGAGCATCGGTTCTGGTAACCAGCAGTACAGAGCAACTGCAAAGCGGCGTTCGCCAAGTCTTTTCTTTCGATCATGTTAGCTATCACAACAACAGCAGAAAGGCAACAATGCCCATGTAACAATAGGTATACAAAATCTTGATGATACAATGCGTGTTTCATTTGCTTGGCCCATCTAGTGGCCCGTTCAAATCGATCATTTTCCTTTGACGAGCTTCCAAAGTGGTTTCGGTATATCAGTAGCTCTAAATCTTCCAAGTTTTTAACGGGCTCCAGCATTGCCACCTTGTTGGATTTGGGATATAATATGGGTTGAACATGTGCTCGAATGGCTCGGATCATGTCGAGATTCAAGGGATCAATAAGATCCCAGTTGTCGGATCCCAGGTTTCTTTGATCTAACGAGAGCCTTCCCTGAACAATAGAGGCGGGTAGGAGGACAGTGAGTCGCTTTCCTTCCTTCATTTCATCTGACAGTGGTAGATTCATAATCATTTCAAAGTCAACTACTTCTTCATCTTCATCACAATCTTGGGTTTCCTCTGGCTCTTCTTGGCCGAACCGGGCGAGACGGGCGGCCCTGCGTTCTTCGTCGCTGATCCTGGGAGTAGCTGAGGTTGAGTTAGACGATAAAAGAGTCGTATCCAAAGCATCAGGTAACGGGATGGTGCGCATGGTCTGTTGTTGTGCCTTAGCATTAGGAGCATTTAATGGGATAAAAACGGATTTATTCATTTTCGCGTTAAACGATCGGTGAGTTTCAAGTCGTTCTTATCAAGTCCTTGCCCTACTTATATAGCCTCAAGAGCAAGATTTCTGGATTGCAAAGTAATATATGAAAGCTAAATTTTAATCGCCTTCTCATCTAAAAAAGAATGCATTTCATTAAACAATTATTAAGGATAGGTAGGGGAAATTTCTGATTTACAATTTTATTCCCCATTTTTTTATGTGTGTAGTCCCCTTCTTTAGACACATTTTGACCCCGAAAAAATGAAATTAATGAGTCGACTTTGCGGACTCCGACATAAGCCCCTGTATGAAACGTATACCAACATGGCGGCGCGGAGGGAAATGAGCTGAAGTGGACAAATCCGTACCTGCCCTATATAATATGATTTGAGAATTAATTATTCAATTTGATAATTAGTTCAACTTTGATGGAAGATAAATCATTATTAAGAAACAAATAAGTATATAATATCAATATTTCTGATTGCAAGTACCCTTTCCCTTCAAAATAGTTATATATAGGACCAGTCGATGGATATAAAAAAACGGTTTTAAGTATAGAGACAGATAGTATTGATGTTACTATTGACCTGGATAGGGTGCTGTAACTGCCGTGATGAACTGACCGAGTCAATAAAGCACCTTTCGTCAACGCTCCTTCTCGATGGTACCATGTAAACCTATCTGTCAAATTCGCTCAGTTTACCTACTGGGGTTGAGGATGCTGTAACTGCCATGATGTACTGACCAGTTTTCAAAGCATCTCCCGTCAACACAATCCCATGAGTTAAACTCAACGAATTTTTTTTTGGCTGCTTTAAGGATGCTGCAGCCCAATACGGCAATTCCATACAACTGCCGTATTGGACTGACAAGTCTTTTTAAAAGCATATCCCGTCAACTCAACTTTTAAGAGTTCAAATTCAATTATTTTTTTCGATAGAATTCGATTTCAAATCACATTTTCTTTTTACTATTTTAAGAGCCAGTCACATAGTTAATATTTTTCTTGACTTGGATATGGGTTTTTTCGCTTTCGTAACGAACAGACTGGCTTAACAAGATATATTAATTTAACGCTTCACCTTAATTTCACACCTTTATCTGTGAAAATTAGCCGAGTTAATTGTATCTGCTATATTGCAACTGCTGTATTATTGAAATGACCAGTTTTAAATTTCAAAGTATCTCCCGTCAACACAAGTTAAAGTTAAAATACGATTGGCAGTATTTTATAAGAGCCAGACGTACAGTAATTATGTTTTATTGAGTTATATAGTTTAGTGTATCCGCTTTATGGACAGACTGGCTAAAATAAAAGCACAGTGAGCCAATACTCCCTTGTTTTGACATCCATTAACTTGTTTTTGACTGTAGCAGCAGCCCATAGTTCTAATAAACTAAAGATCTAAAGTTGGTCATATAAATTTATAGCAACCATCTTGCATAGCTTCTTAATTTTGAATTCAAGGATTTTCAATTGAAGGAAAATGTGATTATTTAGTAAGTCAAAATCAATGTTATTGTTTAAGTGTGCCATTATTTAGTCGCATAAACCTGCTGGTGATTCGTAGATACCAAACATTTATTGTTGAAATATTCAGCAATGTCTCGATTGCTTAACGTTGATTGTCTTTATTACCTAACCATCTTTTCTGTTGGAAATCCAATAACTATGATCCATGCTTTTTACATATTCTTCAATAGCTTTCGTGGAAGAAATAGTATTGGTAATTGCATCAAACATATAAAGTCTCGTAATTCGAAGAATATATATTTAAAAGCGATTGAAATTTATTTATACGATATTAAAATTCACCAATTAAAATAGAATTAGATATTTTAAAAGGAACATAAATATATAAATGAAAACATTGCGGTCAATGGAACTGAAACTCACACCAATCAATTATTACAATCCAGTTCTATGATATCTATAGGGCCGAGGAGTTTCCCACGTAATTTCTTCTGAGAGAAAACTGAGAGAAAAAAACATGCATCTTTTAGTAAAGCAAAATGAGAAGAGTGAGAAATACCTTAAATAAATAAATAAATGGTAACAGTGAATGAGCTGAGGTTTTTAAAACTTGAAAACACTTGACTAAAATTTTAAAATTGTGTTCACAAATAATTCATTCTAAGACGTCTAGCGCGACGTACTAATCAATTTCAATAATTCATTATTATGATCACGTGTTTGCTTCTTATTTATCAATCTTAAATTACGTTACTGTATAATAGTGGACTCGTATGATCAAATAATAGACGTCGGTCAGTGTATTACTATTGCAAGGATCAATATATTGTTACTCAGTTATGCATTGTGTTGGGAGGCCACGTATGATTTGAATTTAAATTCTAAATGCTAGCCACACCTTAAATTCAATCGATACTGTTGCACTTTGGTCAAGCAATAAGATATCCAAATTATAAATTCAGTGCATTAGTGGGAAACCAAGTTTTTTTTTCTCATTCCAATTTGATTTGTTTCAAATTCAATATTTTAAAATGAATAAAAATTTACATTTTGATCGCCAGTAGGGAATATATAATTATCTAATGTCCAAATAAGTGCGCGGTAACTCTGCATCAACAAAAGTGTGAGAATAAAAAATACATTTTCACTTGTAATTTAGGTACTATCTTCGAGAGGTACAGTATGTTCCAAATAAACTTGAGGGGCGCAAAGCACTAAACAGGCAAGGGCCCCTCAAGTTTATTTAGACCATACTGTACTATCCAATACAACACAGGTGTTTGAATTTCTGAAATCTGTGATGTAATTGAATATTTGATTACCAGGTAACTATTTTCGACACAAAACATTCAATCAAAAGGACAAGAAATGCCGCTGAAAAGCCTATAAAGAGGTAAGTAAAAGCAGAGAAGAGGCTAGCCAAATTGACAAGGTCTGGACGTCGAACGCTGGCCCATTTTTCTTTGTGCTCAAACGGATCAAGAGAGCATTTCTTAGGATTTGGTAAGAACCTACCTTCCCACTGTTTGAAAAGACCTGCCTCCATCATCCTTAGTATTCTATATTTAATAAATTAAGTTTAAAACTCAATCATAATAATAATAATAATAATAATAATAATAATAATAAATAAAGTGATTTTTGTTTACCCTCGTTGGAATGCCTCAAAATCAGGATTGTTTTTGGATATAGCCCAAGTTGCAAGAGAGATTCCAAACTTTCCCTTGGCGAAAGTCACATTGCAGTGATTAGTTTTGTTGTTTTGCAAGTATTCTACTAAAGTGGACTTGCTATTTCTATCCGGCTTCATTTTTTACGTGATAACAATTTTTTTAGTTACTTTAAAACAATTAAATGACAGTACTAATGTGTGAGTTTTACATTAATGAAGACGCTTTTCCCTGTCTGAGCCACGTGTGCAACACATTGAATGGATTCAGAGCAAATCAGTGAGTTTGGATTGTTTTTGATTTTATCATCCAGTTTCTTTGAAATTGAGGTCTCCCGATTCTAATAAAGCAATTAGATAATGTTTAACTTATTCGTTAGCTTGAAACTTCTGTCATATCTTTCGAACCGAAATCGTGCTGGCCACACCATAACCCTTAAGGACCGCCAATCCAACGTTATCTTTGTCAGCCAATTCCTCGACAGAGTTTACCAAAGGTTGAGGTTTAGCACTGGTGATCAAAGCAGTAAGTGTAGTGCTGTAATAGTTGGTCAAAACCAAAGCTGCAAGACACCAAGCTCCTCCAACTAGTCTCATTTTAAATTTTCTTGGTGCTCTAAATCCAGCTGAAATATTTTAATATCATAATTAGTATTCTTCTTTCCATACTTTGAATATTAGATAACCTTTTGAAACAAGGAGACCAAATAGGAATAACCAATGTAGTTCTATTCGACCTCTATGCTCATTTCGTCCTTCCAAAAACCATTCGAAAATACTCATTGCCATTGTAAAGACCAGTGATATTACCAAAACCGTCCAAATCTTGGAAAAGGAAAAGTTAAATTAAGCCTGGGTATGATTTGAAGCAAGATTTAGTACAAACCATGGTTTGAAATGGTCTCCAAACAGATGAAATTCCGCTAAGAGAAAGAGAAGGCGCTGGGATTAGCAAAGTGTTGGGCCGGAATAACATTGTATGGAGGAAGTTAAAATCTTTGAACCTCTCATGGTCTAAAACGTAAGGACCTGGTGCCATAGAACAAAACTAAAATAATAGTATAATGTTTTGGTTGTTTTAAACATATTGCTGTTAAAATATTTCAAACTTACTCCAGCCTTTAAGCGATAGAGTGAATTCCAAGTTGGTTTATTCGTTACATTGTCTTTTACGAAACGTTCACTGTCTTTTTCTGGTAGACATTCATACCTGATACAATTCGTTTCAGAAACAATTATCGACATTTACTACCATTTTTTGCTTTCAGATTACTCAAATTGCATTTCAATAGTAAGCCAATCGAGCATTTCTACGAAGATTCCCTCCTTTGACAGGATGTGACCTGTGGCGTTCTTCTTAACATTCCAGTATCCCAAATCCTTTGTTTAGAAAATATGATATTCTCTTTTGGACGTATAAGACTTTGTATAATTATAATAGATAAGCACAAGAACCTCTTTACAACAGAAATCCATAGTTCTCCCAGCCGAATTCAATATTTTAGAGTCAAGGTGATGACTGTTGATTGGGAGTATAGTAAAGCAGATAACCACCACCATCAAATGTAAAATTTTATAACGTTGTTTAGTTAGTTTCTTCATTCTGCAATAAAAAAAGCTTCTGTAATTTAATTATAAAATCATTTTTGCCAATATTTTTGTACTCAGGTTTCATTTAATTATGGAAAATACAATACCTTGATTCTTCAAACGATTTTCTTGCGACACACAAAAAATGGTGAGCTTTTTTTGGGAATGACAACTCAAGATTGCCATGACATCCCTATATGTGGTCGATGTTTTGTATAAGAAAAAGTCTCCCTCGTATTATGTTTTCAGTATGGTTCGCCTGGCATGTTTGCTTTCACCCACCAAATTCTATCCATAAGATATTTCAACTAGTTATTCTATCCATCTGTTATCCTATCAGTAACAAGACTGTCATTAAATCCATTCGTAGTTCATGTCTTGTTTAATGAAAAAGGAAATATTCTTGGGAATCTAATCAAACGTATTGTTTTATTTATTTCTCTTTTCGAGGTTCTGTAGATTTTCCGCCTATTTTAAATAAGAAAATAAAGATCAGTTATAAATTCTATCCATTTTTATTGGCTTTTGTATACATTTCTTCAAATAAGAAAAATGAATTCTACAACATTCTATTTACATGAGAAATCGCGTTTTTCCATTGAATATTTCTTCAATTTTCAATTTCAATTTCCTGTAGCCATTCTACCATTATTCTTCCGGTAGGCATCAATTTATAAAATATAATGCATAAATATACGTATATTAAATGGCTTAGACAACGAGGCTATATAGCTTTAAAATAATTACATTCAGCAAAATATTCTTTATAAAAATTAGTTTAAACTCCGTATCTGGATTGATTCGTACCTCCCAAATTCATTACACATGTCACTTAATATTTGCTTCATACTATGTTTTCATATACTTAAAACTTACTTAAAACTTACTTAAGGCTGTTTCCGCATCCTTAAATTTCGAAGAGTTAAGTCGCTCAAATTAAAACAATGAACATTAGCAAGTAATAATCAAATCTCATTTTAATTTATTGGTTAGAGATTAAACGTGAAATTATTACAATTGACGCAATAATACCAACATCTACTTGGTTTCTGAGAGGTATACGAGCTAACTAAATCGGAAAATTGGCAACTAGCTCATAAAACTGAAAAAGGAGACTACATTCAGAAACCAATATTAGGTAGCAAGACAATTAATTTAGAATTTGCCATGAATAAAAATCTAAGGCCATTAAATACCATACCAGAAAATTAAATTCCGCGCTGCTTCGTTTGTGAACGGCGATTTGATAAGCGGGATGAGCAGCTAGGTCATGAAAGGAAACTATATCAGGCCGGTGAGTGGTTAGTGACATGTATGTATAGTCAGGCACGAAGAGTAAATGTTGACGAGAATGAAAGAGGCTAGACACCACCCAGTAACCATAATTCCTATAGCTGCACCTCCACCATGAAAATATCTAACTATATTTTGCAATATGGAAATTAGTTTTAAAGAAAATTTATGGCTTTTTGGTTTATTGAAGAAGATAAAAATAATTTCTTTCCTTGATTGGTTAAGGTGGCACAGACATAAATCCATATGTTGCTAAGACCGGTGAAATCTCCAGTCTCGCTGTGTTGATTTAAGTATTTTTGTTTGATGTAAATTAACTGCTTAACGGCTCCAATAAAAGCAAAAATCGAAACAAAAAATACAGCCCAAACCTGTAGATTAATTGTTAATTTTTTTTATTTTTTATTTCTTATGTTGACTAAAAGTTTTTTTTAAATATTTCAACATACATTTGCAGAAAATATCAAGACGAGGCCATAATCGGCATTTTGAGGTAGTGGATATGGGCACAGAATGCCATATCCATCACTCAAAACCAACATAGCTAGTTCGAAATCGTCCCTGTAGAAATCATAATCAGCAAACGCCTGGCACACCACATCTACCTCCTGTAAAATCGATAAGTCAATAACTCTTATCCATTTAACTGAATGATTAATTTAGTTTTGGATTATTACTCCTTGGCGAAGTTGTATCATCATCGCTCCAAAAATATCCTTTACTTCTCCCAATGGCACCATTGTTATACTAAAGAATTGTAAAAAGATCAAGTTTTTTTCAAAGGCATTATTGGTTCATTCATTTTTGCTAAATTTATGTAAAATTTTGGTACGGGAAGATGTATTTTAAAATATGGTGACCAACCTGAAATTTAGTTTAAGTGAAATCCAGTGCAATTGCTCGTAATAGTAGCCTCCATAACCAATTACGTGGCCAGTACCGTTCTTGTATATGATGGTGGTCTTGGAATGCTTTTATAATGAATTGATATATACATTCTTGTGCTTTACTATTTAAAATTTGAAAATGACAAAAAAATACTGTTACCTGAGCGATTGCTACTTTCAGGTCCTTTCCAGATACTTGGTTCATGGCGTTTTCGGCTACATCGCGACATTGGATCATTCTCACGACCATCAACAATAATTTGAGAATGTAATTCATAAACCGATTTGTTTTATTCATTCTGGCAAATTCACACCTTCTTGATGTACAAGATAATTAGAAACAAATCAAGCTCCAAACTTAAACTTTTGAACAGTATAAATATCAGGTCTGTTGTTTGAAGTGATCCTAGCTTCTCTGTTTTAATAACACCACTGACAATAGCCCGTCCTTGATTGTTCCCTTTATTGTAACACTGATGGGAGCGATTGGGGCGCATCATTGCGGGGTGGCCTTGTACTTCTCAGGAAGCACAATGAATAGGGTCAATAAACAACCAGCGGTAGGGTTTTACTTGTAAGTAATAGTTTTGATTTACTAAGTACTTTTAACAAATTTGTTTCTCAAATAAATTTTGCACTGGAGGCCAGTAAAAAAACTAATGACAGCTGGTAGAATTCAAATATGTACAATAAACCATTTCTTATAAATCAGAGAGTATAGACCATAGCCATAGCAACCAAAATTGAGTACAATCACAACAATGTATACAATTGCCTCTTGAGTCTCATGCCATCACCACACTGTTAAAAAATTTACCCGATTTCCGGTAGCAAAAACTACCGATAATCGTGTATGCAGTTTTAGGTAGTTTTTTCTACCGGAAATTTTTGAGCGGTAGTGAACCCCTAAAAACGGTGGAAAGTTCGTACCTTAATTCGGTATCCAATTATCCCGAAAATGGGCAAAATTGAGTACCTTAAATATTAGAAAATAGCTAGCCCTAAATACTGCGCTGCATAGGTAAAGCGCATTTTATATTGATCAACATAAAATAAAAAGTGATAAAATAAGACTGAACCACCGTGTATTTAAAACAAGAAATCCAGAAATACATACATGAATTAAAAAATGCAATAAAAATACATTACAATTTGATACGATGTTTACATTATGCGGTTTAATTTGAATGAAATGATTAAAATAAAATTCTTGAGTTGCAGTGACCATTTTCTTGGTGATGACGTGACTAGTAGTTCCCTGGCTTGAACATCTTGGACACCTGGAGCCAAACAGAAATAAAACTTAATAAATAAAAGTAACAAATTTTATGATAAAAATATCTTACCATGTCCAATTTAAACTTTAATAACTGATAAGAAGGCAAATGAAGTCAGCTCATCTGCTTGAACAATGGGGTTTTGCTAGCGAGTGATGACACACTGGTGCCCGCTGACTATAAATGGAATCAAACCTGTAAATAAATAAAAGTCAGAATGAATATAAATTTAATAAAGATTTGGCTAAACTATACTATGGCTACCTCACTTTTACCACAAGTTGGAGTTAAAGTTGTAGTACGCTTTTGCGTAGGGTTGGTTTGACGTTTTATGATATTGATGTTTTGGCGAGGTTTATGTATTGAATCGGGATATTAATCGATATAGGTTGTGCGGAATTTTTTTGATTATCCGTTAGATGGAGTGGTGATGTAAGAAGAAATGTTGGATTGTAGATTTAGTTTGATTTCATTTTATTTTTGAGTTTTAATCGAGGGAAGGGGTGAGTTTTATTTTAATTATGGTTTTAGTAAATGTTGATTGAATTTAAATGTTCTATATGTAGTAAGAATTCAGATAGAATGCCGCATTGGTCAGCTGTATTGAAGGAGAAGAATTTGGCGTTAGAAGCTGAGGTGGAAGAGTTGAAGCTTCGAGCTGAAGGGAATAGAATGGAAATTTTTAATTTAAGAAACTGGCTGAATGATCTGCATGTGGTAATTTTAGTATAATTTTTTTTTAAAATTCGTTTAGCATGATTATTTGGTTTAATATCGTAGGATGTCTTTGATGTTCCAATGAAAGATTGTGCTGGAGATGAAGATGTAACTGGGATGATTGAAGACTCCATTAAGTGTACTTTAGATGTTATTAAGGTAAAATTTTTGATTTATAATTTCTGGTTTACTTTGGTGTGATATATTATTTTACAATTTAGGAATTGGGAGAATGGAGAGAGAGAGGGCAAGAGTCTGAGTCTTTGGAAAGCATGGCACATCCTTCATCGGTTAACAAAGTGAACTTGTCTCAAAGTGAGGTGTTACTTTCTTCGGTCAGTGAAGCGAACTTGGCTCAAGGTGACAAGTCAAATTCTTCGGTCTCTAAAGCGAACTTGTCTAAAAGTGATATGTCACTTTCTTCGGGCACTGAAGCGAACTTGGCTCAAAGTGGTGTGTCACATTCTTTGGGCACTGAAGCGAAGGTGTCTCAAACAGACATCTCACATCCATCGGTCCCTAAAGCGAAAGTGTCTCAAGCTGAGATGTCACTTTCTTCGGTCACTGAAGCGAACTTGTCTCAAAGTGGTGTATCACATCCTTCGCTCACTAAAGCGAAGGTGTCTCAACCAGACTTGTCACATCCATCGGTCCCTAAAGCGCAAGTGTCTCAAAGTGAGAGGGCTCATCCATCGGTCCCTAAAGCGAACTTGATCAAAATTAATTTGTCAAAGCAATCGGTCAGTGGTACTGGCTCGCTAGGCATAAGTGACCATTTTGATTTTGGTACTTGTTCGCAAGTACTTGCTGCTATATCTGTGGTGAGTTTTTTTTTATTAATGTGTGTTGTAATGTTGGAACTGTTTTTGTTAATGATTAATTTTTTATATATGTAGGATAGTGAAAGGAGAAGAAGGGACCGGGGAGGTGCATGCTGGGATGGGAGTATGTCAGAGTGTGAAGTTGCTCGGGATGAAGGACAAGAGGAAAATGGATTTTGTGGTTCAATTTCATTGGATGATGGGATGAAAACTAGAGCCTCTACTCCGGTATCATCTAGGGCTATATTTAGCCCTCATGGGTTTCAGATTGTGGTGAGTAATTGAATTTTTTTTTTAATTTATGTTTTCTTTCATTTCTCTTGACATTAATTTGTATGGTAGGGTATTGAAGAAACGAATAGTTTGGTTGAAAGCCCTTGTCTTGAGAATGTTTGCTCGTTTTCGATATGTGAATCTCCTATTCCTATGAAAAAGTTTTTTGAAGTAATTTAGATATTTAAATTTTATTAAATTAAGGATATTAATTGGTTTACATTTTTTAAAAAATTTTTTTTTAGGAGTCGGTGGCTGATTGTATGGACTGGACCATGAGTTCGACTGGATCTTCCGGGGAAGAGGTTGTTGCTGTAGCTGAGGTGGGTTTAAATTAATTTTGTGTTCTTATTTTGTTGTTTAATTTTTTTTTTTTTTTAATTTAGGAAGTTGGTGATTTGAGTTCCAATGATGGAATGGATAGCGACAGTGATTTTGAAGGACCTCTTGTTCAAGTTGATCATAATCAGGTATGTTTATTTTACATTTATTTGATTTAAATTGGTTCTGGTATGTTACATTATAATTTTTTTTTTAGGGATTGAAGATCTTTGATTTTTCTCAAAGCGCAAAAGATCTCTTTGATGTAGTTATTCTTAAAAAAATTGATGCAATGAACGAAGGGAAGTGTGATAAGTATGCTAAGTTAACGCTTTACTCCTTCATCTCCAAGTTCATGTCGGAGTGTGCCACGGATCAGGACATGGCGAAGGTTAAGTTAACTTTTTCTGAAAGAAGCAAGAAAGTTACGGTGTGTCAGGATCAGAAGTTCGAGTTGATGGGTAAGTTGTTTGTTAATATGTTTTGTTAATTCTTTTCTAAATTTTTTTTTTTTTTTTTAGATTTCATTTTCACTCGCTGGATCAAGCTTGGATTCCGGGAACATCGTCACAAACTAGGACAAATTAAACTGAAAACGGAGATTAATCGTACCGTTGGCCTTAAACTCAAGAATGTGACAGCTTCTGTGCGTAGGAAGGAGAGAGCGGTTGCTGGGAAGCGGAGGCTAGTAACCAAGAAATAGGTATTGAATGCTTTGTATGGATTAGTAGTTTATTTTTTTTTTTAATTTTTTTTTTTGTTATAGGATTCGGCTTCTTACGTGATATCTTCTGGAACTATACGCTGGGACCATATGTGATGATGGTTTTATTTCATATATTTCTAAAATATTCTTTGTGGTTATGCTCTAAAGAATGATGTCATTTATTTCAAAGTTTAAGATGGATAGAAGTGCAATTTCTCAGGTTGTGTGTATTCAAAGATAATTTTGGTTCATATATTCATATTCTATATATTTATTTGCATGCTTTTTTTGATTTTTTTTAATCAATTTTTTTTCTTATATTAGTGTGGTTGCTTAATTTGGATGTGTGATGTGGTTGTGCAAGAAGTGAAAAATAAATTGAGATTCAAGAATTAGTTGGAATCATTTATTGATGTTTTAAATTGAATTATATTAAGGTTGATTTGAAAGTGATGTATAGTGGATTTATTGAATCGAATCACGTGTTGTGTAGTTAGCTTTGTTTACGTGATCTTAGAGACATCTGGTGGCTTGCCACTTTAGGGTGTGGCTCTATCGGAGGTTCCGCAAGTTTACGTTTACGAATTGGTTTTTGAAATGGAAGTTTTTCATTCTGGGTGGAGCTTGGTGAAGCTACTTGTGGGTGAGGTTCAGTTGTTTTTGTAGTTTGGCTTTGTGGAGGTAAACGACGTCGCATTGGGATTGTGATTTTGGGAGCATGCGGGGATGTGGTTGAGGTTGAAGGAACTTGAGATTTAGCTAGAGAGGTGGGGGGAGTTGGTCGACTTGATTGGGATAATATAATGTTTTGGTTTTCTGTGGAGTTTGGTTTTGTTGTGAATGTAACCGCTGTGTTGGATGTGGTTTTTGTGATGAGAGTTCTAACTCTTTTGCTTACATCTGAAGGGTCATTTTCGGTAATAACATTTGCAGGTGGAGGTAATACGTCTTCTTCAACTTGTTGATTTGTTGTATCGAGAATGGATTCAAATTCTTCATCTAAATATTAATGGCTCTATGGTGATTTAGTTTATTATTTCTTTTATTTTTTTTACCGCAAATTGGATCTGTTTTTGGAGGATGTCCATTTTTGTAGAGGTTAGCTGCAGCTTCCATAAAACAGGCAAATGAATCGGGTTCATCTCTCCATTTCTTATGTAGCATGAAAGTTGCTAGGTAGCCTACGAAGTGATCTTTCTTTCTGTTTGGAATTTTGATTTTATTTATTATTTATTGTGTTTTTTAATGTGTTGGTTTTACCTATTAAAGGCTGGACAGGATAGTTTTGCATGATGCCACATTCCTTCAACCTTATTAGTATGTTGTCCTGTAATGGGGTCCTTGAAGTTTTTGGAATGGTTAACAGTGAAGTGGGTATAACCATTGATTGAGCTGAAATTTTCGGAAAAATTGAGTTGATATCTAAGAAATTAAGTGTGTCATTTACCCAATCTCATTGTAGGCTTTCCACATATCGCTGATAATGATGCTGTCCTTGTGGATCCATTTTTTTATTAAGGCAATTAGTGTTTTTGCCGAGCGATTTTCAACGGGGACTAGAAAACATTTTTCAGAGTCTCGTTCGACTCCGCCAAAAACCCACTGGCCGTCAACTCTCTTTCCCTTGTGGTCCTTCCCTGAAGAAATAAATTGTTAATTAGAGGTGATGTAGTGTAGTCGGTGAAAGAATATTACGTTTGCCAAATTTTGATTCGTCTATTTCAACTACTATTCCTGGCCCTCCTATTTGTTGGCTGTTGGTCATCACGGTGTCTATTGCAACTTCGCGGCAATAACTGGCCCAATCGCACAATGTTCTGTCTGTAAATCCGTACTCACGGCTCATTGTGTTGAGTGGGCTCTGTTAAAGTTGTTTGATGAATTAATTATTGTTCGTTGTTAAATATAGTCTTTTGTTACCTTGTACCACCAATTGTGGGTTAAAAGTAATATTTCAGGGATAGATAATTTGGAGTTAAAAAACCAGCTGTTCGACCGGGGTGTCTTGCTACAATCGCATCTTTTCAATTCAAGTCCGAGTCTTCTTGATTTTTTGCATTGCCAACGAAGTTTGACTTGATGATCTGCAGTCTTGCTGTTGTCTTGATTCAAATTCATTTGGTCAGAGCAAGTTAGACATGTCACATTGGATGGATTGATGAACTTGGATTGTATCATCAAGTAGAAAAAATCAGTAGCATCCATGAGAGCTGCGTAAATTGTAATTTTGCACAGTGTCCAAGTAGAAAATGGGTCTCGATTAAAAGTCATAAACTTTTTTGCCCTTTGAATTGGGAGTTTGTATTTCTCTTCCATATTTTCGACTTCCATAATTCTGTTTTTGTGAGCTCTGAATACAAACTGTACTTTATATTGGTTATGTTAAGTGCAGTTGTAGTTTTAAAGTTAAGTAAACAGATGCTGCTATGTTGTCATATTTTTTTCATTGCGTCAGTCTTGTGTTGTTTGATTTATTAAATTCCCTTGGTTAGGTTAGGTTTCTCTATTTTCTTTGGATAATTTTTTACAAAAAATTCGCTAACTGAATTTAGTAATTGAAGAAAATAGTGTTGTTTACAGGAAAAAGGGGGTTGAGGGGGCTCTGCCCCCTCATAAAAAAAATTATTGGTTGTGTTATTTACATAATTCCCCAGGTTAGGTTAGATTACGTCAGGTTTCGTTTGGATATCATTTTTAAGAAAAACAATTATATGTTATTTTTTTTTACACCATTTCCCAGTTTAGGTTAGGTTATGTTAGGTTTTGTTTGGATATTTCTTATTACGCAAAAACTATGTGTTTGTTTTTTTTAAAAATATTTTTTAAGGAAAAAAGGGGGTTGAGGGGGCATAGCCCCCTCAAAAAAAAAATTGTTTACGAAGAGTCCAAATACTAAGTTGATATGAAATCCACATTCAAAAAGGTCAGGTTATCATTGTTTATTTTGTTTGTATATATACATTTAGGAGGGATCGGAGGAGTTGGCATCTCACTTTGAGATACTTTCGCTTTAGGGACCGATGATGTGACATGTAATTTGAGACACCTTCGCTTTAGGGACTGATGGATGTGACATGTCAGTTTTATACACCTTCGCTTCAGGGACCGATGGATGTGACATGTCAATTTGAGACTCTTTCGCTTTAGGGACCGATGGATGTGCAATGTATGTTTGAGACACCTTCGCTTTGGTGACCGAAGGATGTGACACACCTCTTTGAGACACCTTCGCTTTGGTGACCTAAGGGTGTGACACTACACTTTGAGACAAGTTCGCTTCATCAGTTACCGAAGAAAGTGACATCTCACTATATATACATTAATCAATTCTTAGTTTAGGTTAGGTGACTTTATGTTTTGTTTAGATAAATAAAATATTTTCAGGTTTAAGGTTTTTTTTTAAAAGTGAAATTCAGAGATTTATATATTTTTTATTGGGTTCCAAAGTAAAAGTGTACGGCGCAGTTGGTAGTGCGACAGACTCTGGATCTGGAGACCAACGTTCAATACCAACAGCCGGAATGTTTCTTTTTAATGTAGTGGTTGATGCATGCAGAAACTCATGTGGTTGCGGAACCGTGTTTGGCACTCTGGCGGCAGTCGATGAGAGCTTTAGTTGTGGCCTAACTGTCGGGTAGTGAGGTGCTCTAGAATTTTTTGTTTAGATTTTTGAAATTTATTATTTGGAACTTTTCTGTGAAATTTTGTGCTAGTTTGACAGTTGATTTGGTCTTTTTGTGAGTGAGTTTAAAATTTCAAATTAAATCGTAAATATTGTATATTTTTGGTTTCAAGAATCAGTGGTATACCATAATATTTACTATTCATTTTGCTATTTAAAAATCTACCCACCCAAGACCCCATATTCGGCTTCGCGAGTTGCCCCGTAGTAGAGTTGGATTAGTTGTAGTAAAAGTTGTGGTAAACGTCAGGTAGTCAATGTATAGTTTTACCAAAGATTTATTTAAAAAAAAAAATACCAGGGAACATGATGAGATGCAATGTGGAATCGTGGATCCAGCATTCCAACCTACCGGAAGCATTAAAAGTAGTGGCATTCCAAGTTAGACATAACAAATAGTAAAAAAAATACCTTAATGAGATGAAGCTAGTGAAATAAGCAGTTTGATACTCCTGTGTGGAAGCTTTCCATGGATGGTATAATATTCTGTCAAAGGAAATGTAAACAAACTTTAAAAAGGTTATCAAGCCGCGAGATGTAAAATTAAACAGCACCAGTTTACTTACCACAAAGGCCTAGACCTTTTTACCTAAATTTAGTGAAAAACTAGAACACCAGGGCACAATTCAATTTGTGAAATTATTTAAAAATTTAAAAAAAAAGTATAAACAAACTTAAAAAAAAAAAAAAATCCGACGACTTGTTGACATCCGTTGAGACGCTGACTGGTTGCTAAGAAACTGACTGTCAAATGTGGCGTACAATGTTGCCAGGTTGTCAACAATAAAGATTTTCCCGCTCGAACACGTCTCAACTCGTCTGAAGCGATCATACGTTATATTAATTTATCTTTATGAATTAGAGATAAAAAATAATATCAAAGCAGTATAATATTCATTTAATTTAAAACTATATTGTTCATTATGAAAAACAATAATAATAAAGACGAATAACAAATTATTTTGTATTTTAATGTAAAAAAGGTTACCACCTTTTTTGCCGATGAGCTTACCACCTTTTTTGCCGATGAGCTTACCAGCTCATCGGCTGGAAGCGAGGTGCCTTTTTCTTTCTCTTGGGAGCTGCGAAGGACACAGTGTTTCTCTCTCTCTCTCTCACTTTATCCCGGGTCAAAAATAATCAAGTTCAGCTGTCATATCTTGGAATAAATTTTATAGATGATACCTCACGTAGACAATCCAAGAATTTTGTCATCGTTTAAAATAATTAAAAATATATAATCATAGATCGCAACATTTATTTAAAAAAAAACATGTAAAGGAAATTATAGGAAAACGAAAAAGTGGTCGCTTGGGAGCAATTCGTCCCACCTATACATTTAAAAAAGTAGGGATTGCGAAGGTCATTATGTTTCTCTCTTTCTTTCTTTTTTTAACTCGGGTAAAAAAAAAAAAGTCCGGTTCAACTGTCGTATGTAAGGATGAATTTTTTGAGTTGATACCCCACGTAGAAAATCTCTAAGATGGTTATTTTATCATTTAAATATTTTAGGATAGATTATGATAGATCGTAACATTTATTTTAATAAATAAGACATGCAAAAAAAAAAAATTACTAAAAAAAAAAGTGGTCGCTTGGGACGAAGGGTCCTTTCCCCCATACCGATAGTCTATACCTTTGAGGCTTTGAAAGTATAGGAGCTGCGAAGGTCATAGTAATGTTCTCTCTTTCTCTCTTTTTATCCCGGGTTAAGAAGTTCTGTTTTGTTATCCGGTTTATGAATTTATTTTAGATATATATATATTACGTCGATATACTACAAGTCTATTTTATGATACATCTTAGCATTTATAATAAATTAGATGGAAAATTCAAACCCATCGACAACGTTAAACTGTCGAACTGGTTATGTAGCCGTTGCGAGTGTAAAATCACAAGTTTAGTCTAAGGCTTAAGCATGTAATCATTTTAGTTCCAGTCTATATTTCAAATTAATTTGAAAATAAACTCAAAGAAATATTCATGGTTAATCTAGTGAAGTCTAGTAAAAATTATACTGATAATATTACATTACATGTCAATAAATGACTAGTTACTACAGCACGCATAATCAGGTGACCGTGTCGTCCTCACCTCATTTTAGGTATCAAATATATCGAAAGAGGAGAAAAACATTTCTTTTGCCTGTTTTAGGGAGGACTTTACCTGTTTGCGGGAAGGCTAAATACCGCTTTCGAACCGGGCTACCTGTTTTGTCCCCAACGTAGGGATTCCCCCCTTTTCCGATGTGCGCTACCTGTTTCTGGTGAGCGCCAAAACGGTAAAACGGGTGAGATTTTTAACAGTGTTGGAATCTGTCTATATCCCTATTTCAAAAACTGATATTGCTACAATGCATGATACAATCCTTTTTTGATCGATTCTATGATAAAAATACACAATACTAGGCTCTAGGAATAATTGTTACATTCATTTATATACATTTGCATAAGCCTGAAGGCTGTTCAGCCAATTTCTCAAAAAGAAATGTAAAAAACGTCGAAGTAAACATCAAGTTCTTCGTGAGATTGATTAAATAATAAACTTACATCCATTTTACATTTTTTTACCTACTTTATAAGCTGGGCTAGTAAACGTCTGACGAATAAGTTTCAAGACAAAATGGTGGTCATGCACCAGGTCGCTTTTTTTTCATTGATATACAGTAGTTTGCATTGGTGTAATTTAAAGAAAGCTAGTACCGAACTTGAATGATGCATTTAAAAGCATGGAAAAACCAAGCACACTCTTAAAATAAACACCATTGTCATTAGCTGCATAAACCCATTCTGTACTTATATATTAACTTTTTTTTTAAAATATATAATATAATCATTCATATTTATGGACGTGGAAAAGCTCACTAAAAATGAATGCTCTTGCATTAGATTGAATCAATCAGTTTACTTTTAGACCACAAATTAGTGATGCTTAAATCCGGTCTAAAAAATGAGAAATAAAAAATTTATTGAAATTCTTAAAACTGCGTACATCAATTGTAAAAGAAATTATATAACCGAAGAAACACAAACCAATTTAAGGAAGATAAGCAGATTGACGGTGTTTTCATTCGGAAAACTACGAATAAAAGTAGTTTTGACATCAATTTCTATGGTCGCTAACTCGCTACAATATTCAACTTTTGAAACCATAACAGATTTATTAACGTTTTTTTAGGGCGAACGTGAACATGAGCCGCTAATGGGTTCTATTAGGAAAAGTGTGAACTTTCATAATAGGTAGGGGAAAACACCATTTGTACTAATGAAATGTAAGTAAAAGAGGATTTCCAGCCTTCACATTGTGTAGGTAATTTCTTTTTGGTGAGTTGTAAGTGATTTTTTATTTTATTTTAAGGTATCATGGAAGATAAAGTAAAGTATGGAAGATAAAATATATTTCTTGCTGAGAACTCCCTCTTTTCATTTCTTTGATAACTCCCCTATACTTGACGACGAATTAGCCATACCGTTTATTTAAGAGAATTCAACTTTGGCAATGAAATCGAAGCGAATATGTATACAAAACATAACATAGTTTAACCAACAGCAGTTTTTTCTTAGTTATGAGTAAATCAGCATGGGTCATAAATACTGGCAATTTTTCATTAAATTCAATCATAATTTTAGTATATATACAAGCATGTTTAAAATTTTACACTTACTATAATGAAAATGATTTTGCATATTGGTGTTTTCTCCAGGTAGAAGAGTTGAACAGCAAATAAACGCTCGGTAAAACATACATGAAATTTAAGTAGTGACCCGGTCGAAATAACGTTTGGCAGAGCCTCCTGTGGGATCAAGCTTCTCTTACAGTAAAAAAAAAGTTTAAAACATTAACGGTACTAATAACTCATCGTCACTTTTTCATCGTAATTCCCTATTGGTTACTTTTAATTTAATCAGGGATTATTGATATTAAAAATCAACTGAAATATTAATTATTGTTATACAAACAAATTATTTACTCGATGTTAATCATTTTTCAATTTTTAATAGACTATGGCCAATTTCGCGTGTATTTATTATTTTCTTTTAACATTCGCGCTTATTGCCAATTGAGTAGGGACAGGAGACTAAAACATACTCCTCCCTTACAAGCGTAGCTTTCACATCCCTCTTTTATTCACTATGAGTCTATGACCAAATAACCATGCTATTTTAACAAAATCTTAAATGGAAGCGGAAACTTAATGGCGAAGAAATGAATGACCGAAGCAAGATCATGACACACAATTAAAATAAAACTCATGTTGTATTTTAAAATGAAACTAGTAATTTTTTGGTAAATGGTTTCAGCAAAGCCAAGTTTTAGCCAAATTCGCACAGCTGGGCCAAATCATCCAGGGTTTAGTGGTCTGAGTGCAAAAAGAGTCCGAATGTAAATCGTACCAAAAAAATAGGCCTCTCATCGGGGTGTATTTAACGCAAGATGAATAAGGACTCGTGCAGTTGGCGTTGCTCGTGCACTTGGCTGTTGCAAATTAGATTGAAATATATTATTTTGTTGTACGCGTCTTACGAGTTTAGAACTAGCTATAATAAAAAGCTACTTCAAATTTATATTGTCACTGTACTTTTTGAAACAGAAAACCTTGGAACAATATTACCTAAATCCTAGTAACAAATAAATCTTTTTGAATTCTTTTACTATCAAGCAAGGACATTGAATAACAAGATGTATTGTTTTTAAGCTAACTTACTGTGAAAATTAAGCTAACATAACATTAAAACAAGACACTCTATTAAAAAAAAACTATACACCTGATTTGAATTTAAAAAAAAATACTTACTGTTATAGCTGTTGGTGCACCATTTTCGCAAATTTACATATTGTGTACACAACAAATAGCCCCTTTCCTTGGCGATTTTGTTGCCATCCGGATTCGACATAACAGAAACGACCACCAAGCTCGTCAGGATCGCCTGTATAATTTTATTTTACAATTTAGATCAGGCTGTACAAGAAATTAAATTCAATGGTCAGTTACCAAAATAGCACGCATCATGTTGGGAATAGTTTGTAGACTAGGCTGTAACGCTGGATATCGTCTTGATGGTAGATCGGTTTGACTCTCACTTTTATACTCGAAAGGGGAAAGGTGTTGACACATTTCATTTCTTTTTTCAGTTTATATGCTCCTGATGCATACTCAATCTAAGATAATGAGGAGGAACATCGATCAGTTTGTTTCCTTTGGTCTTTGTTAAATATTGGAACACATATGTATGGTAATCGGGCAATCTAACCTATTCTGAATTTTTATAAACACTTTTTTCTTTAATATTTAAAAAATTTTATTAGAATGGACATAAAATAAAAAGAAAAATTACTAGGAATGAGGTTGTAGAACAAAAACATTTTGAATAAGCAGTATCGATTGTATATATAAATTGTATCGACAAAAGGGGGGTCTAATTGTTTAATCGAACGTACTTAGAGTGGCGATTGTTCAAATCTGGGCCACGCCTGTCCTCCTTTTAACCTAAAAGCGCATAAACGAAAATAACCAAAGAAGAGCCCTGATCCAATTTATTTGTGACAAAGTAGTCAACACTTTTTAATATTGTATCAGTCCACGTTTGTGCCTCTTTTTAACCTAAAACACGTAAGAAAAATAATAACAAACACAATAGTCCTAACCCGATTGTTTGTAAAGTTGACACCACTCTTTACTTTTGTATCATCGGATGCAGCGTGCTTTTGACTGACCGACAGAGATAGATTTTATTACCCCTCCTCTCCTATAAAACTTAATGTTTATCAAGTTATACACAGACTAAAACATATAAAACCAATGTTTTGAAACAACTTAGTTTGCCTTAAAGAAGTGGACTATTTCAAAATATGACTATCTTTGGTTAATTTTTGAATTAAAAACCCCAGTTCTACCAAATTTTCACATTTAGAAAATACGATGAGTAGGTTTCAAAACAAGTTTTGGGACTCTTTTTGGATTTTAGTTATTATTTTCAAAAAATCCGGAAACATGATAGTTCAAATACTTCTATTACTTGAATTGTTCAAAATGTAGCTTTAAAAAATAGGCAAATCGACTTTACCTCAGAAAAAAACCTACTTTAGGTCGATGAGGATTCCTGTGAATTTGGTTCAGGTTGCTATGAAAAACTAAGACCTTAATTAACAACTATTTTATAAATCGATGATTATCACGATCTAGTTCGTCCAACAGTCCTAATATTCTAGAAAAAAAAAACAGAAACGTTCATCGCTCTATTTTGGTTAGCAAAGCTGGAAGCTGATTTGTATCAGAGCATCTGGGCATCTTAGCATAAATGCTCTACATTTCAAAATTATAATACGATCTAATAACCATACACAATCAAAACCCACGCTTTATTTGAATCAATCCAATGCTTTCAAAATGTCATATGTTGATCACAAAAAAGTTGCACCAAATAGAAAGAGGTCATCATATTCTATACACTCCTATCCTATTAAGCTTATGCTGATAGATATATCACTCTTCTCATTTCAAAATATATATAAATACTGAGCTTCTTAATTATATTCACTAATCAGAATCACCCTGAGACCAGAAGTTGACAATACAGTAGTCAAAAGGCATAGAATGAGCTACATCAAGTTCTTAGCGGTATCATTATTTCAAAAAAAATCTAATGTTGTTAAAATAAAAATTATACCTTAACATTTCATAGGTTTCGTCCATCTTCATGACGATGGTTGTTTTAGTGGTTGCTCGATCACCGGTGCAACCAGGTGAAAGAATCATCACGCCAACCACAAGACCCACTACTGCTCCCCAGGATGTCATTGTGGATCTCGTCGATGTCGCGGAACTTAGGCAAACTGACGAAGGAAACGTTTTCAGCGAACGCCGTAAGTGAATATATACATTTATTGCATTCAAATAGATAATAATGCTCATAGTATCAAGCGAGCTAATTTGTTTATGGAAAGATGCGCGGAAGCGTATGTACTTCTGTTGACTTTTGAACTAAATAGAAAAGTTACAACTCGACACATACATTTGCCAAGCGGTTTTCAATATCGTTGCTAAAAATACATCGACAGAAAAACAACATAGTCTTTCCCCCCGCAAGGCACCTTGCTTTGATACATAGACTAATCGGGAAAAATAAAATTGTTTTGGCTTCATAATATACATGCTTTTAATTATAAAATGCAGTAATTTAGTTTGCAGTGTATTTAACATGCTTGTGTAATGGCTTATACATAATAATTGTAATTTGTTTTTATGTATATGTGTAGAGCAAGAAGGAAGTCAATGCCTTGCTTATTTCGGCTTACCTGCCTACCTACAGAAGTGCACTGACATATGTAAAAGTGTTCCTACAGTACAACTGAGCCAGACATTTTGTTCGCTAACCAGATGGTATCCATGGACTGGTCGTTCATCAACAATTTGTAGTTGTAATGGATTCGTTAAATCCAGCTAGATATCTTCTGCTTTTCTACACGACGCAAAGACTGGGAAGAATCGTGATGTTGATGAAGCAACGAAATATTATGTAGCAGTTGTTACCACATAATACCGATATCTTGATGTTATCCAGTATAGTGTGCACTTTTTTTTTTAATCTGCAAGAAAAATAAATTTAATCTAAGATAATTCCATGAAATTGGATACAATATTTCCCATTTTGTGCTGAATGTATTACTGACTTTTTTTGGTCTAAGAAATCCTAAGTGTTAGAAAAATCCTAATGTTGGTCATATTGATGGTAGTATGGTGGTAGTATGATAGTAGTATGGAGATAATGAGCTTGATAATGATAGTGTGTGGGATTAAAGTTTTCCTGGAATGGTTTAGTCATTATTATCACATGAAAATCATGAAAAATTTACAAAAGTGCCAAGCATCAAAAACACCACAAAAGTAAAAAAAAAAAATTAAAAATGTATTACTGAATAATTTCTTTCTTAGTTGAATGAGCTCGATTAAAAGCACTAGCAGCATCCGAGGCATTACGCAAACTGTCGTCCGGTAGGAGCAGCAAATTTAATAAGTTATTCTACTTAATTGTACTCTTATAGGCCTACTACAGCCTTACAAGAAAATAATATATAATGTCACAAGTAATACAAATCGCGCTATATTGTTTTTTAGCAAAAAATATCAAAGGAGGGGGAAGAAAATACGAAAACTTGTTAGAAATTGACACATTGGCCTATCCATCTATTCGTTTATCCAAATTAATAAATACTAGCCGTGCATTTAATAACTGCAAGTTTTTGGAATATTCTACCTCCTTGACACTTGGCACTTAAAACGATATGTCCCTTCTTAAGAACGATACAAAATTAAGCTACATTTTCAATGGATTTTCTCTTCATCGTCATAGTATATCGTACATTTTCTTTGCACCTTACATAAACTTTTAGTTTTAAACTCCTTTTCATATTGTTGCTGTCTCAGAACATTCCATTATATAGTATTTGAGGAATATAGTAATTATAGTACTTGAGGAAGTACTAATAATTTTACACCTCGAACCTATAAATTCCCTAAATCAGGTTTGTATCAATTCAAATTTTGGGGATGGATACATCTTATTGAACAATTTATTACTGACACAAAATACGCACATAAAATTTTCTTAAAAATTAGTTTGCAGTTCATATTTCAAAAGAAAAAAACTATTACACTTGTAGATGCTGAATTGTATTTTTTCGGTACACATATCTACCGGTTTACATAATCGTACTAAAACTTGAAATAAGAATACAAAAAGAAGGCTAAAGCTTGGAATAAAATATTTTTAAAAATGAATATATGTATATATATATATCCCTCGTTTTCAGATAACAAATAATAAGATGTTTGCATATTATAGTATTCAACAAAACCACGTTGAAGCCAATTTCGAACAGGTGGGGGAAAAAGGCGAGTATTGAGTGTTCTGAGTGCAATAAGAATCCGAGTGTAAATCGTACCAAGTAAATATGCCTCTCATCTGGGTATATTTAACGCAAGATGTATAAGGGCTCTTGCAGTCGGCATTGCTCGTGCATTTGGCTATTGTAATAAAGATTAAAATGTATTATTTTATTATGTACGCCTTACGAGTTTCGGGCGATTTAGAATTGGTACAACAAACAAAGTGTAATATTATCAAGTTTCTAGTAAAAAAATAACAAAAATATTTTCTTTATTTTAATTATTTTACTGAGAAGTAAGACCATTAAATAGCAAGCTGTATTCTTAAGTTAATTAGCCACAAAATTGAAAATGATAAGAGAAAAAAAGATGCTGAAATACTATATTTTTTTATGTTCTAGAAAATACTTACTTGCATAGTTGTTCGTGCACCAATTTCTCAATCTGACAAATTCTGTACATAAGAAATATCCTCTTTCGTAAGCCGATTGATATGCATACGGATTGGGCATACCAACAAATTGGTATTCGTACGGATTGGGCACACCAACAAATTGGTCACCATACGGATCGGGCATAACCGAAACGACCACCAAACTCATCAGGATTGTCTGAATCGAAAAACAAATCGTACAAAAACGATCAAGCTGTTCAAGAATGTTTAGTAAATTTCCAGACTTACCAAAATAGCACGCATCATTTTAGTTAGTTATTCGTAATTTGGGTTGTAACGCTGGATACTGTTTTGATGGTAGATCAGAGTGACTCACACGTTTATACTAAAATAATGGATAGAGGTAAATTTTTTTGAGTTCATGTGCTGCTGACGTGCGCTTAAACGAAGGTTCAGTATCAACCGGACCGGTAAAACTATAGAATGTAACTTCGCTTTTTCGTTAAAACTTAAATACTTAAAATTATGAAAATACTTAATTTAATTTAATATACATATAATATATATATATGTTTTACTAGCTAATATATTGCTGGGTTTTCGTCGTCTAGCTGGTTCATTGGTATATAGTACGAGGCTCATGAGAGCAAGATATTAGGTTCGATTCTCGGCAAATTCTGTATTCAAATCGCTTAATTTACTTAAAATACTAAATTAATCAAATTTTAGTTTTTTAAAGATTTTTTTTCTAAGTCCATTCGGGATAACATTCTATTCCATTAATTGCCGGAATTGAAGTAATTTACATGCTTTAAAGAAATTAAGTTATTTCAATGATTGAAGTTAATTAAGTATCTCCTATACAAAACCCCTGTCTTTTCCATTAAGAGATTTAAGTGATTTGATTAAACTAATTGACGAAAAAGCGTAGTCGCATTCTATAGTTTAGCCGCGCTCGATCATCCGATTGGTAACAATCTGTTGACTTCTCCCCATCATATTCCATATAGTTTATATGATTACGTTAGTTTATGTTATATGATAATATTCTACAAATTGAGTTACAATTATAGGGCCTATCCCAAAGTCCAATAAAACCAGCTACACTTCTTTGTAACATAAAATGGGATAAACTCCAAAGTTTCAAGATATTAAAAAAAATTCCGATTAACTTAAAGACCCCTGGTTTATAATGATTTTCCATCCAATCGGTTGATTCGCTAATAAACATTGAATAAGTTCAGATAATCCCATCTAATCTCATTTTGGAATTTATAAAATTAAAGCACGAGCCAAAGAATGATGGAATAATTATTTAAAGTTGACAATAAAGAACAGCCATTATCAGAAAAATATAAATATAGTGTAGAGCAGTCACTTATATTTAAAAAAAAAATAAAAAAAAAAATTAAAATACAGATGTGATGTTTCAATAACATTTATACAGTCAAGGGACGAACACCTACCGAGTTAAAAACTACTGGAAAATCAGGTTTTAAATACCGTTTGAAATGATAATATACGAGTATAGGGTTGATGACCCTTTCAACGTGCTCGCCGGCAAAAAAAAATTCAGTACGTGAGAAAACTTGTTTCTTGGAATGAATTGAAAGTTTAAGGACCCATAGATGATAATTTTCCCTGGGTTGATTTCACTTTGTACCACAACATTTAATTTTGTTCTTTTTGTTAAAAAAAATGCCACTAACCTACTAAACAAACCGTGTCAAACTTTTTTAAACTAGTTTTTTCGCTCCCCCCAAAAAATTTAATTGCTTATTCTTTCCCTATTCATATACCCAAATTGGACATTGTTTCACCAGCGCACGTCTGTTCCTATACTTCAAGGGAGTCTACGTCCTCAGGTTATTACCAAATCATTTCCTGGTGCTGAACACATTTAATAAAAATTGTTCAGTCTGTCAAGATTTCTACAATCTTAGACTGCAAGTTTTCCAACGCTACATTCTGCATTCTGTTGTCGAATGCAGTAGAAACTGCCATTACATATTCGCACTCTCAATATTTAATTAGTGCCCACGCAGCACAAATCGAACATTGGGATATCTCATACTCAATAGTAATTAAAATTTGAATAAATACTATAACTACCAGCAGGAGCATAGATGGAAGAACCGATGGTGTGAAGAGCAGCCGAGTTACTGGGGGTTCCATGAGCAAGTTGCATCATATAAATTGGTTATGCGCAGCTTAAGCTCAAACGAAAGAAAAAAAACTTGATTCTATCGTAGAATCAAGTTTTTTTTTCGTCAGAGAATTTTGAAGGAGTTAAAAATATGTAAGAATTTGTTTTATATTTTGTCTCAATCTTGATCAAACAAAGAGCCGGCGATCTTTCCAAGGCGACAGCCTTCATCTCATATTATTACAGGTAGAAAAAAAGAAGAATCAAGAAAGTTGTCGGGAATTTGTTGGCATTTGTTACAACTATTCGTAAGTAAAATTAATTAACTATTAAGTTATTGCATATGTGACATATAATGTTTTAAACTGTAATTATATAATTTATTTTATACTGATGTTGTCTCATTTATTGTATACATCCTGGGACGAACATATCAAAGTATATGAAAGAAATTCTGACCAATAGACTGTTGGCTTTTTTAAAATGGACTTATACGGCATTCTATATAAAACCTAAGCAGACTTGTTTTTTTTTTTGCTTCCATTCCGTAGAATTATCTTCCAGTCTTCCTCATTTAGAATGCACACAGACACCATATTATATAGTCTAATATACTTGAAATCTATACGTTGAAAACCAGTTGATCGACCGATATGAAGCTTCCTCGAAAGTTTTTTTAAAATTTGTTTTAAATTTTTTTGTGTTTGTGTAGTAAACATCATTAGTATTCTTTTATTTATTTCTATATATTCTGAAAAACGACGAAGAACCATAGTTATATATCCAGAGCCAATATACACTAGAATTTTTCAGCTAATGGAGGTCAATGTATTAAATAAATATAAGAATTTAAAAGACTATTCCTTGGTAGTTTCTTAGTTTCAGTTTTTCCAATCTTAAACTCCATTATTGTTTTGAACTTAAACACACTGCGCGCTAATATATTTTCCAGTATTTGAATTGAAAAATTGTTGATGGGGAAAGATGATGAATTATATAAAAATGAAAAGGAAAATAAATTCATGTTTGACTTCACAACGTCCCTGCTTATATTTACAATTACGTGAACAAGAAAATCAGAATAATAGATGGCTATAATATCCAAGTAACGTAAAATTTTCCTCGTTTTACCATTTTTATCTACTTTATGGTATAAATACTGTGCTTCATTAGTTAATAACTATTTAAAATGGGCTCACATAGCACGTTTAACTGTTAAAATCTATAATAAAAACAGGTTACTTTAGCTGTGGAAGAAAAAGAGAGCATCCATGAAAGGTAACGAGGTAAGGAATCTTTCGTTCACCTTTTTGGCTTTTTCTCAAATTAAAATGCATGCTGGAGTTGAATCGATAAGAAATCGGAAAAGGATGCCGCTGTTTTGTGTGTGGCGTCGCCTGGTATTTTAATTAGTTCAATGACCTTTTCTTTCCCACGATGCAAATCGTAGGAAAGAAAAGGTCATGCCAGGCGACACATTATATTGCAATAAACCTATTCACGTATAGTTTGCAAGCTATGCATATAGGCCTGCCCTATGAATGCTTTTGAACAAATTGAAACATCCTGTTTCCATCCACCCAAATTTGTGTTAATCACTTTAAAATTTACAGCTATTGAAGAAGAAAAAAAAACTGTTTGAATTTCTCCGCTCTCTGATTTTCTTACATGGGACGGCTGAGAATAACAAAACCTGTTCCACTTAAGCCCTCGCGCATATGTTGGCCGTTAGATTACGTGTCTAGTTTAGGTCAAGTTGGAAATTTGACTAAATCCTATTATAATTGATAATCTGAGCAAAATTGTATATTTTAGCAACTATCTTCGTGACTTCCTTCTCGAAAAGATTTTGTTTATCATTTCTTTTTTTTCTAATCTCCAAACAATAATTGAAGATAAGTTATTTTTTAAACTTGGTAAGAAAGAAAAGCCATTGCAGGATAAATATATACATAGTGTAGTGCACTCACTTTTTTTCATACATATTTTGGAAATACAGATTCAATGTTTCAATAACATTTATACATTCAACTGAAGAAGGACTAACAAATTCAAACCACTGGAAAATCTGGTTTTTTGACTCGAGTACCGTTAGAACTTTGAATTTACAGTATACAAGCATGGTGTTGATGACCCTTTCAAGGTCTTTTTCGACCAAAAACAAAACGAGTTTACACATCTTAAATAAATTCCACACAACACAATAACAATTATCAATTGATAGATTGAATTATCAAAGACTTTTACCTAAATTAAGGCATGTTGCAAACTATTGTTCCGCATTGTCGTTAATTGATATGCGTCATGGAAGGCGTCAAGCCGCAGTAGGTTTCTAGTAACTGATTGCGTCAATCCCATCAGCACTCGATCCCACTGTGGCCCAATGCCTACCAATACGTTCTCATATTTTCCATCTTTGTTCTCGCATGCATCGGTTTACAGTTGCTGAAATGCCCACGTTATTCTTTCTCAAGTATTACTTAAACATACTTTTTAGACGCTCAACTTTATTTGGCTTTCAAAAATTCATTTTTTTTTTATGAATTCGTGTACCACTGGGGGTATGATCTAGGATTGCTCTGTGTTCGCAACATATTAAGAGGGGGAAATATCGTGATATATTATGAGTGCAATTAATACTTTACTTTCCCACAGCGATATGGATGAGAATGGATCACTGGATGAATCAATGGTGTGAAGAGCAGCGGAGTTACTGACGATTCGATAAACGAGCCGTGTCATATATAGATATATTAAACGCCACGTATAGCTATTAGAGTGTGCTCAAACGAAAGGAAAAAAAACTTGATTCTTCGACCCAGGTGCTGGTAAACATATATGTAAGGACTCGCTTTATATTGTGTCTCGATCTTGATCAAACGAAGAGTCTAAGATCTTTCCAAGGTCATTGTCCTCACCTCATATTATTATATACAGTATATAGAAAAAAGGAAAAAGCAAGAAAGTTGTCAGAAGGCTTAAGAACCATTGCATTTTATTAATCTGTACTCAGTGATAATATACATATTTACGCCAGCTAACGAAACGTTTTCGTTTTATTGGCCATGTTTATCTATTTTAGGTATCTGTACTTTAATAGCTATTACCTATTTTTAATTGGTTCTCATGTTACTGTACTATCAAATGCTAAAATCTATAGTACATACAAATATGTTCCTTTAGTTGCGGAGGAAAAAGAGAGCATCTCTAAAAGGGCTGTTTTTGTGTTTGTCGTCGTCTGGCACTGTATTCAGTTCAATGAACTTTTCTTGCATGTCCTTAAAGTATTACAAACCTGTTTATGTTTTTTCTATGTTTACACGATGAAGCTGGTTTGTGAGCATTTTCATTCCTATAGCTGTTTTTATGCGTTGGATCCAAGTGGCATATTTACATCATATTTCCTTACAAAATATTATTTATTAAAAAAAAAAGTTAACTTTTTTTTAGGAATATATATACACCAGTCTCTCCCAGAAAAAATAAAAACTTTTTATTGGAACTACGGATTACCTCCGAGACGATCATTTTTTATAACATCATAATAAAGTTTTACTTGTTAAAGAATCAAGTTTGAACGAGTTGTAAATTGTTAAAGTATTACATACATTACTTTATATGTGATTTTTGGGCAAATAAATATCGAAATTTAATTTTTTTAACTCGTTCATTATGTCACATGAGTATTTGATTCTTATTTGTTTTAAAATTCATGATGTTGTTATCTGTCACTAAAATTGTGAAGATGATCCGTAGCTGCAGTAAAAATCTGATTTTTGTTTTTGAATGAAAATGAACGTAAAAAGCAGTGTAATTATTATCAATGATCAATAAAATGATAAAATTAGCAACAAAAAAATTAGAAACGTATTCGTGCATAATACTCTTTTGCTAAATTTGTCATAGAATATATGCATAGGGGGAGCGGGGCTATTTGGGACACAATTGTTAAATTTATTTCTATTCAAGAAAGTAAACTTATTTCTTTTGGTACCATATTGTAGCCCTGTCTTTCTTGTTTTTAAATCTTACTTTTAAAGTAGATTTTTTGAAGCAGTTGCTTTACTATCAATTTTTAAGTGAAATCACTTTTTTGGAAAGAACACTTGTATCAATTGTATTGTATTTTATTGAATCTATATACCACATTCTCCACACGAAAGATCGAATGACGGTATATGCAAGGGAAGGGGTGCAGCCTTATCTGGCGCAACTCAGGCACGAAGAATAACCCTGGTCCTCGTCCCTGCGTCTGTAAAGGAGCGAACGGTCTCCTATCTCCCCCATAGGGAGTAGTGGTTCCACATACTGTACAAGATGGCAGCCACTATTGTAAGCGCAGCTGTGTTTTTGTCCATGCCTCTTGATTGTAGCATGGCTTTTATAGCAGACGTTTTTATTTTGGGTGACTTGACAAGTGTCTATGGGTGTACTAGAAGACAGTGGCCTGGACTAAAAACAAAGCTGCGCTTAAGGGTCAATTTGACTCATCTGTTTCTCTTGTTTTAATCATTCGATTCAATCATCCTCCTGAAATTCAAAAAGAGGAGAAAAAAAAATGAAAATTTGTTTGCCGAAACCAACCGTGGTCTAGTTTTTTTTAGCAGATTGTAATATTTATACCAGTTTATTGACCCCGGATTTTATTAAACCATCCAATACACTTAATTTTATCCAATAAATGTTTTTTAGACACCCGATGGAAGCCTGGTGCTTCTTGGAATGGGCCATACTCTTTCAACTTAGATTAATTCAATGGGACATCTAGAAAAAAAAATACGGGATTGGAGAAAAAAACCCGCAACATTTATGTGAGTTTCTCACGAGTTAAGTAAGAGCTGGACCACGTCCTCATTATATATATTTTTTGCGATTAGTGAACCATGTTAGTGACTCTTGTGCTTCCTAAATGTTTTATTCTTGCCGCGCTAATACTGTATCCCACCATCACCTAGGTATACACCTGGGTCCCACCCTCCCATCTTTCGCGTCCAGGTATAGGCTTACTCTATCATATGATTCAATTTTCTATTCCTAGATGGCATGTTGCATTGATGTGGCTTTTTTGGTTTATGGATTTTTTCGATTGCTAGTCGCAGCGCGTGCGTCGTTGCGAGGTTCCCGAAGGGATTCTTCATTGACAAGATCAAATTAAAAAAAAAGAAATAATGGAATTCGTGAAATCTACTTTAGTGATGCGTGAGTAACTGTCCTCCATATTGGCGTAAAAAATTACTGTATGGAATTTGAGCATGCATCTGGTAAACAATTTTGGGTTTTATTTTCTTCCTAAATATAATATTAAATTATTCCCTTAAAAACTTCAATGATAAATATAAATGATACCTAATATACTGGTAAATTTGTGGCATTATGAAAACCATCATCGTTGATGATAATGGATATGTTCATTTATTTTTTGAGCGATAAATGAATTAACTGTAGGGGAACGCTAATTGATATAGTTTAGGGCTGAAATAATACTTTAAAGCATTGATGATGATCGTTGTTCAAAAAAGATAGTTTAATCTGCACTTGACTGTAAAGCGTAGATCCATTTTTATCATTTTATAGCGTCTAAACGTTAATTAAATCTCTAGCGCTCCTCGTGCTTATGTTTATTTTGTATCAAACGAATCATTTAATTACAACCTAAAAAATTCACAAAAATTAGGCAACTCAATAGGCCTACCTACAGTATACGCGTAAAATTTATTGTTTATAAAGTGATGTTGTCTTTTAAAAAAATAATCATCGTCAATATAAACTGGTCAAGTTGCGTACCGGTATAATTTTAGTTTTTTGGTACACACTTTATAATTATTGCTTTATCGTACATCCGCAGTCCTTAAAACTCGAGCAATAGTGCGGATAACGTTCTACTGTTATTATTGTCTTTACTGCGGGATGGAACAATACGAAAAACATTTATTCTTTCTTTGGGCCTCTCTTGTGTAATGTGTAAAAAAAATTGAAATCGTTTTGTTTTCGAACTTTTTCTCAAACCTGGCGGATGAAATACAAACAAATTGGACGGAAAAAAAAATGTTCTTAGTTAGAAATCCAACCGGTAGGGGGAAAAATACGCAAAAAATCTCTACCTCTTACATTCGATCGATCTAGATATATTCTTCGCGCATGAGTCCAGTCTACACTGCCGCCACCTATCATGGATCATAGGAACCAAAAGTAGCTCATGCACTCCACTACCGGATAGAATCCCTTCGGGAAATTGACAGGAATGATGGCGTATAGGAAACCCTTGGGCTTTATATGAAGTTGGTCGTGCTACAGCTTAGAATATCAGAATCATTTTTTTATAAATAGCACTGAATAACAAGCGTACACTTTGAGAAGAAGGGGTAACAACTTTTGGTTATCCCGGATAGCGCACAGATTTGGGGGTACATTGGCGGTCTTTTGTTTTTCTATTTTGCGAGCATGGTGTAACCACCCGCAGGGCCTCACTAGAGCCAGCCAAAATCTGCGTATACGGCCGAATCCCGTAAAAATATAAAGAGGATGTATTAGAAATATGATGGGAGTAGTATATTTCCAACATATTCCCATTAATATTGCTGTAATTGGCAAATTTTACTTTTTTTGACTCGCTCTGGTGAGGCCCGGCGGGCGATTCCAACACATCCCCAGAAAAATAAAACGATTTAGCCCCAGTATTTTCCCAATTTAACTGTGCTACCCGGGATAAGGTATTGCCTGCGAATACACCCTCTTTGATGCCTTCAATAGTCGTCCAACATCCTTTAAAGTAAAAAGTCTTGTAGGCCTATATGGGTATTTTATGGGTACATTATAAGGGAATATTTAAACGAAAGATTGCATTTTTCAATTTAGCGACTTTTAAAATAAATTTTCCATCTTGAACTTGTATTTTCCGATAAAATGGGCTTCTTAAACCAATAGAAATTTAAGATATATATATGCTCGCTATACATACTTGCTGTAGATTATGGATTGAAATTGGAAATCGATCCATTTTAAATTAAAATAAGCCAGTACTTATATGAAGTTGACAGTATCCCACATGTCAAGCAAAACACTAATGCATTCCATTTAACCATATTACATATTTTTATGTACTGTACGAGGTTTGGATAAAAAAAATGAAACAATAAATTGAAGCTCAAAAAAGAGCGATCTTCAATTACCACTACAGTGACTTACCCGTGGATCAATCCCTCCACATGTTGATGATCAGCTTAAACGGGAAATTCTTGATTATTCAGTACATCTACTGCACTTTCAATCAATGCTGCACCATGAACGGGATATATGGCACGGATCAATATATTTACATTTTTCATTAGGACAACTTGTAGCGTCAATATGTAGCTCGAGTTATATTTACAAAAGAATCCAGCCACCCTTAGACAGTGCCCTGTAGAAGGCAGTTAGGAGCGGGCGTTCATTACTTCTTCAATTAGATGCTATGATGGCACTCATCATGTTGTACCACAAAATCCTATTTTGGTTAAACATAATATTCATGGATAACACGCATGTATATTTATCTTTTATAATTTATTGAGACTTAATTTTAAAGTGTTTTCTTCGAAGATAATATGCAGATTATATTTGGCTTAACTGAAATAGACCTTAGAGGTCTCCATTTGGTTGTTGGTAGGGTTGATGTATGTATTGCTTGTACGAAATTCTTCAGGCAATACGTATATTTATCTAAAAATAAAAATATTAAATAGAACCCACCGTATGTGAGAACCTATGGCGATCAGGATGTTCGAGGCTACGTTCCCCAGATTCTTCTTTACATTGCTAAAAAATACTGTTTCACGTAATGCAATGTACATATATAATATGATATGATTGGTAATATTATTGAAATTATAATATTACATAATAGGATTGAATACGTGGAAGAGCTTTCTTATGGGGTTCCTGATGCTAATGGTACTTGGAATGGCATGATAGGAAGCCTAATCGATAAAGTTATCCATAACTTGTTTTTATTAAAAAATGGCGTTACAAATTTTAAACTTAATAGGAAATAGATATGGGCGCTAACGGTCTTCTTACGTATGCTCGAAGTATGGTTACAGATGTGACTGTTCCCATTGCTTCAACAAATGATGATTCAAGCAGTGGTTTTCTCTGTCCTTTCCCTCAGATTGACAGTAATGGAAATTCTATTGTTGGCATTTTTAAACCATTCCAATACCAGGTTCGATTTATGTAGTCAATCGTTGTCTTTAAGCAGCATTAAGTACTCATATAATACTATATTTTTAGGTGTGGATTTACATTTTGCTAAGTCTTATAGTTTGCTCGTTGGTTCTTCGATTCCTTGCCTGGATTATGAATTTTCAGCCCAAAAGTTTTCCCAATATTTTTTGGTTTCTTCTTCGAATGCTCTTAAACGGTATTTTAAAACATATTCTACATTATAATGGTTAATAAAGTTAAACTAAGTTATTAGCTCGTGATGACCTAAGTGGTAACTTCAATTTGGCTGGAAAACTATTGACCGGTTTTTGGTGTTTGATGGCCGTTGTTCTGATCAACGCTTACTCTGGCAGTGTTACATCTTACATTATGAGCCCCACTTTTACTCCAATGGTTGATTCTGCTGAAGATATAGCTGCATTAGCACCCCGTCCAATTGTTATGGCTGATAAGTCCTCTATCCTTGCTACTAGCTTCTTGGTAATGATTTCATTATGGCCTAGTACATTAAATGAAACACATTTTTATTATCATATTTATTTCTATTCAAAGGAATCAAAGGAGACAATCGGTGTAAAGATTGGAAACACTCTTAAAGCCCACCCAGAAAACCTATTACAAGCTAGCCCTCAATTAATTGAACAACTTCCTGATAAAATCAATAGCGATGAAGGGCACTGCTACGTCATGGTTGATCCAGTAATGAAAGAGATTCTCAAGAATGATCTTATAAAAACTGGAAAATGCAGACTGTACATCACTAAGGGAAAGTGGATAACACTTCCTATGACCATGTTCTTAACCAAGAACAATCCAATGACCAGCATCATTAACAAAGAGTATGTGAATATATTTTGTAAACGAGAATAATGTTGATTTTATTTCTATTATCGTTCCAGAATAAACTGGTTACGTGAGGTGGGTCTGTTGGACGCTTGGCGTCGTCAGTTCTGGCCACCACCTAATAAATGCTCAAACCCCATGGAGAAAAAGAATCACGATAGAAACGTTATTAAATCAATGGGTCTCGACCAGATTAAGGGTCCATTTATCCTACTCGGAGTTGGGATGGCCATTTCATTTTTCATTTTTCTATGCGAACATATTTGGAATCGAATCTGCAACCGAAAAAGGATAGCTGTGCCTGAAAGAAATGCTTTAGTATACCTACTATTATAACGGAAAGAGTATGACGTAACACAAATAACTTAAAAAATAGAGTACAGACAGTTTCATAGGCATATATATACTCAGTTCCCGTAGCAATGATAAAAAAGTTACTTTTAGTAAAAATATAAGTGTTCTTTTTGGTTATACTGGCACTAGGTGTTCTTACTGTCTCTTTTGCATTATGCTTTATTTACCACATTTACTTGTATTTTTTGGGCCTATGATTAGAAGTGCTGATTATACTTAATATTAATATACTATACATGTATGGTAAAAACATGGCGTTATCAACTTTGGGGTTTACTCGGGTTATCAGCTTTCGTCAGGTTTACTCGATTGAATAATAATAAAAACTGAAGAAAGTAATTTAAGGGCATATTGCGTCAACGAAATAATGAATGCGTAGCAAGGTAGAAAATTGACCTCTATAAATTTTGAATGATCAAATTGATGAAATGAATGATGGAAATTGATAAAATATGTAAATAAAAAATAGGTACGTTCTACGCGTGCGCTGTATAGTATGTAATGTAAATATAAGAGTATCTTACAAACCAGTAAAATAGACTTCAAACTATTGTTGTAAACAGAATATCGACATTACGTAAGAGTCCACAGAACGAGCATTACGCTTTTTTTTATTTTCAATAACAATATTTGTTATTCTAATTAAAATATCGACATAATTATCTCATTGCCTAAGAAGTTGCTATTAACAGATATACCACTCGGTAATAGAGAGAACCATTGCCGATATATTAAAATGAAACTACTGTGTAAGTGATTGATAAGTACCAGGTAGACGTTGAAGTGGCATCCAGAGCTGCATCCTCATTTTAGCATTCTACTCATAAGTACGCCTAATGAAAAATGACCTTTTTGTGTATTGTCCAAGAAAAAGAATAGAAAAATATTTTCCACCACCACTATTTCTTGTATTAAATTTTTTTTTAAAACATGCATCAAAATGTATATAAGGTTTAAAAGAAACTCAACTTGTGAGGAAAGTGTTAATATGGTAACAAAATATAAGAAAAAATATGACCTTAAATCAACAACGTAACCTATAGTTATTACATTGTTGTAAAAAAGGATGTCAGAAGAACACCAATGCAAATGAAAAATAGTAATTAGGCAATTTCCCATCTTTGATAAGGACTGTCAGGGGTACAAGGCATCAGATCAATAAACAAATTTTTTGTGACACAGTTATTTGGACCAAATACGCCATTGGTTATTTTTTTGCCATCATAATTCCATTGCAGACGAAGCCCATGTTTTGCGTCGTTCTTTTCCAGCACGTATACCTGTAATGCTCTATGCTTTTCATTGTAGTCGACACCCAAACAAAAATTCGTGCCCTTGGCGCAGATATAAACGTTTCCGTTAGGAACCGAGGGAGAGACTGGTAAAATGTCCCATTGCAACGTACTCGGATCGGACTCAAATTTATAATCACAGTAATCATTACGGACTGGTTCGTTAAACATAGGACTTCCATCTTTATAAGGAGTCCAAACCCTCCGCCATTTCAAACAAAATTCACAATTAATTTCAAGATTACAGTTAAATTGTTTGATGCGGATTTTCACCGCATTTGCAAAAGAACCGATCAAAAGCAGATAGATAAAGGCCTTAAAAAGAGATTCGTGTATCATGGTGTTGGATCTTATTATTCAGAAAATACCTGTGAATCAATCAAATCAAATCAAAATATATGTAAATCAAAAGTATATAAATATTAGTTTAAAACTTACAACTTGGCGTGAATACTTTGTCGGCTGTGGTGTCACTAACGTTGAGAAAAGTGACTAATATTGAACGAGAATGTGTTTATTGTCTACTTAATGCCCTGTTTAGATACCTGTTCAAAAAGAAAGGAGGACATTGTTTTAAACAATTAAAATGAGAACAAAGAGAAAAAAAGGATGCAAATGTAGACACATCTATATATTTTTCGCGCTTTGGCTCCAAAAACACACGCAATATCTGGTGTTGTTGGTGGATTTATCACCAACTACGACAGATAGAAAAATAAATATTGAAAAAAATGAAAAAAAACGTATATAAAATACAAAATTTAGTTGAGAATTTTAAAATGACTTGTTTACTTGTAAAAAAATTATAATTAATTTTACCAATGTCAAAAATGGTTTCATTTAATATATTTTAACAAGTGTTTGTTTCACAATAATTGTTTTCAAACGCGTCAAAAATAATTAACAGCGATTCGATTGTCAAGCCCCATAAGCTCACAAAAAACTGGCGTTTAACATACTTGATTCGGAAAGAACGTACTAACATCAATAATGTTGGTCAACTTTATGGTTTAACTTACCACTTTGGTGGAGTGTTAGCCTGCTTTGGCCTGCGAGTGTGCAATGTGTAGCTACAGTATCAAAATATCGAGCGACTTGAATATCAATGCGAAAGGTGGTTTATTGCCATCCAGAGCAGTGAGAGAAAAAAAATGAAACAAAAGATTCAAGTTTACACTGTGCACCAGTAAAAACGCATAAAAGAACGAAGCGTTAAAAAAATGTCCAGATATCTTGAAAAATATAAACGAGAACAAGAGAACAATGAGCAAATGAGCAGAAGTGAAACCACGGAATGCCGTGTATTTATTCCAAATTAAATAAACCACCCACTAATTAAAAAAAAATCATCTTGGGATGCAATAGTATTGAGAAAATCGCAAGACAATAAAAAATAGCTACGAAACTATGTCGTTGAGCAACATATTAAGAAAACTAATTGTTTAATTCGTTTCTGAATAACGCCGTGGCTTTACGAGATTGTTTTCGGTATGTCCTCACGTAGTAGATAGCATATGTAACAATATACGGATTGAATTTTTGTTTCTAGAATGTTCCGTTTAAAAAAATGAACAGTTTGGAGCAGTAGACGCAACCTGGCAATCTAAAGAATTTCAAAAGATATCCTTGAATTCTCATTTCTCCAGCTGCGTACCTTTAATGACCACCTTTTGTTTCAGGAAAGCTTTTGTTTAATCTACATGTCCAAGTTTACAAAATGCTGTTTCAACATATTTCTCATATGTATGGAAAAAACCTAATGGAAATAAATAGATTGTTTCCCCTATTTTGAAAAAATGTGGTTGTGCATAAAAATGTATAAGGTAAAAAGAAATACAGCTCTGGAGAAAGCGGTATAACATATTATAAAGAGTAAAAGTCGCCACATTTAAGTTCAAGCATCTCAGCATAACTCAATTAAATTATATTTCAAGTATAACAAATTTACTAACTGAGCAACAAGTAACTTAATATGATATACATGATTTATCCTTGAGGTAGATGCTTTGGGAAACCGACAAAACTTATAACCGATGGTAATTAAGGGTCTGGAGGTCCAGCTATGGTCGTTTTTGGGGCGATTAATGCATGAAATCACAATTATTAGATGAAACTACATTTGTCCTTTGAATTATATTAGAATGCCTGAAATGCCTTTCTAATTTGCAAATAATAGCTTTATAAACCTCTATGAACAATTATTAGTGCTGTATAAGCACTTCAAATTATTTTAGTTCTGAAATATTTGTATATCGGAAATACAGATGGAGAAATAGAATAAATAAAAATTGATAATAAATAATTGGAATTACAACCAATAGACCGCCGATGTTAGAAACCTAGATTTTCACTTGGTCCAGAAGTCAGCTGTTGGAAGTCAAATAGTGAATTTCCAAAGTTCAATTATAACTTTTGAGAAAATTCCACCTCCAATGAGGCCTATATATACTGTAATTATATTTTGATAGCTTTAATACGAAAAGACCCCTGAAAAAAAATTCCTTTTTCACTATTTCCCCCACGAGAGGCGCTTCGAACTATTCAACCAAGTTTTTACTTCATATACGAGTCAATACTAAATTGCCATGTATGTTGTACCGAGCGTTTAGTTGTTCCACTCTCCTTCCTGGAAAATGTCGCCAATGAGCTGCACCATTTTCATTCTCAAAATGAGTAAAACATATTAATCTATGAACTTAAAATATTATAAATTTAGAAAAAAAACTTAGTTTTTTATTCTATTTTCTATTGTCACCGTTTACAACCTATGGTTAAATGTCGAATTGTTTAACGGTTAGACTAATTCTCCATCAAGTATAGGAAGGCTGTCCAATTGAAATACACGAAACCAACTTGAAACATAAGCATAGAGATTTTTTAGCATTTCATACGTGTTTTATTCATTTATGATTATGAATGAGACCCGGAAATAATGGTCATAACATAATCTTCTTCGTACGGTTATTGATATACTAAGTAAATAAAGAAAAATATTACAGCGACCTGCACACAAGTGCTATTGCATTTTTTTCAAATTATAGGTAGCAATACAGAAATACAAGTAGCTGCTGCTGTAAAGATGAACTGACGTTAACTTTAATAACAAGCTAATATGAACTGTTTTCGGAATGGAAAAATATATAATTCTACCCCCTTTAACCATGTTGCCTTTCAGATTTTAGTACAGAGCTGTATAAAAATCCGGGGTGGGGAAATAAGCAACTGCTCCCTGTTGTAGGAAGGTGCTGCTTTTGTGACTATGTAAAATACATTTAATAGAAGGATTGGATAAATATACGCCCTGATAAAAAAAAAAATTAATAAAGTATATGTTCCTTAAAACAATCGAAATAAGAACAATGGAACTATGGGAACACATGTGTTGACTCCATTGTCAGACTTCAACACTTGTGTTCATCCCCAAGTTCGTCGGCCTTTAGGCACTCTAGGGTGTTTTCCCTTTCCTTCGTAAGAGTGGAATGCAAATCCACCAGCACTAAAAATGCATTTGATGGATCTGGAATGGAATCTTATAGCAACAGATTAAAGAAATTGTTGTCTGTTATCCAAGATCTATATCAATAAAAAGTATAATTATATTATAATATATTTAAAAATATTGTTTCAATTTTCTTCTGTTCAAGTCCTATTTCATTTAAAAATTAGTTTATGAACATTTAAAGTTATATACAGCCAATGATCGGACGATTCAACTTTTTTTTAAATCTGACTAGATTCAAGAATCAGCACTTTTTTAAATATTGAATCTGACTAGACTCAAGATTCAATTGTGAAAAACTTTTGAGAGTCGATTCAGGAGACTAAACTCAGATTCAAATTGAACCTTTCCTTGCATGTGTATTTTTTTTTGCACTACTTATAAGGCTACAACCTGAGATACATCACAATAATAATATCAGTTCAATATATAGATTCACAGTTTCAAAGCAATCTTTAATAATATTAAGTGCTCCAATAGAATATCGTTTAGACGGCCTCTTCTAGCGGTCAGCATCACCGAGCCGGTACTAAACAACCGCTCCACGGGAGCACTCGATGGCAATGTAGTGTTCAATCGAACAAAGAGGGACATGATGGAAGGGTATTTCAAGAGCATATTGACATTCTTGTCTGGGTCAGAAAGGTATCGCTCAAGCTCAGAAAGAGGTGACATCGGGATTCGGGCATCTTCAAACGACGCTAAGAAATCTGCTGAAAAGACTGCGAGATTCAGCAGACTCAATTTGAAAAACAAATGACTAACTCAAGACTAGATTCAAATCGATTTTTAAGCAGTAGATTAACTCGACTCGATTCTTGAGTCTTGAATCTCTCAAATCGATTCGACATTTAGTCGACTCGACATTGAGTCGTCCGAACACTGTATACAGCTAATTTCAAAAGAATCAATCGCGACCAACTTTAAATTTTAAAAAAAACCATGTGCGACAAATTTGAGCCAAAATTGAAACAAGATATTTAGCTCCTATAATAAAAACTAAAAATTCAACTTCACTTTTCTGTGTGCATTGTAGAAGAAATAGAAAAAAAATAGTGAAAATATTTGACGCATTATAATTTTCTTTATTTTGAAAATGTAATGTAATAAGTGAAAAAAAATCAAAAGAAACACAATTATGGAGCAAAATTGATTTAAAATATTAGAAAAATATAAAACCTAGTAAACATTGTTAACAATAATCATCACCAACTCAACAACTCTGATAACAAAATACCAAAAAGAAATAAATTCAAAACAAAGTATGTAAATTAAAACGACAATTAGGCCAATATTTCAAAACTCTGAAAAGGATTGTTTGGTTCACAAGGCTTCATAGTCAAGATAAAGTTATTGCTATTAGCAGTGACGCAAGCAGTTTGACCCAATCTAGCATTTCTAAATGTTTTACCATCATAGTGCCATTGCTGCAGAAGCCCATATTTTTGTACGTCCCTTTCCCGCAGTACTAATTCTATTGTCACTTTATTGTTAGCGAAACTATAGTCGACACCCAAACATACATTTGTGTTTTTGAGGCAGATTTGAACGTTTCCATTAGGAACCGGGAGGGTGACTGGAAGATATTCCCACGAAATAAATCGGACTTTGCCGTCAACAATTTCGCAATCATTATTTTTGATCACGTAGTTAAAAGAAGATTGTTGTGTTGGATCACTATAGTACCAACATCGATGGTCACAACGTCCATGGAAACAAAACGGCTGCGAGGAGCGGATTTGTAGTGCGTTTGCCATACAGCCGATCAAGAGCAGACTGATAAAGGTCTTGCAAAGAAATTGGTTTGTCATTGTATTGGCTTTATTTAGAATATACCTGTGAATATTAATGAATAAATTATCAATAATGGAATTTTAAAAAAACATCAGCAACGCATCAGAACTGGTATTGAAACAGTAGTTTAAACTTACAACTTGACGTGAATACTTGGTCAGCTGCAGTGTCACTAACGTTGAGAAATGCGATTAATATTAAATGAGAATGGGCTTGTCTATTTAACTTGAAAGCAGGAAATATAACAAAGCTGAAGAAACAGAAAACGCACTGTGGCAGATGTCCTTTCCTAATACCTGTTCCAAAAGAAACTTTTTTTTAAACAAATGAAATGAGATGAACAAGACTGATGGGTGCATTTCCCAATAATTTTCTTTAAAGCAATCACAGTTTGTTTTGTTTGTGAACAGGTTAAAAACACTGGCGCGTTAGCTTATTTTTTGTTTTGAAGGAACGTTGCAGCATCGATAATATTGGTCCAGTTCATGTCTCTACTTCTACATCCACCAGTCACCATTTTTTCGTACCCACCGGTAACCACTGCAGTTTTTTATTTGCATTTCCCATTTTCGAATTTTTTTAATATAATGGAAGCGAAACAGTAAATAGGCTACCTATCATACTATAACCCGCTGTGAAATTAGAGGAAAAGTCTTTTCATTTAGTAAAAAAAATGAGATTCATTTTTAGTTAAATCATCAAGGATTGGTAGAATTGGTTTAACTTACCACTTTGGGGAAGTGTTAGTCAGCTTTGCGGCTTGCTTGGTGTATAATGTGACGCTACAGTATCAAAATGAGCGACTTAAATATAAATGAGAATGCTGGTCTAGTGAGAGAAAAATGGAACAACAGATTCAGGTCGACACTGTAAAGGGTGTCGATTAAAGGCACAAAAAAACGCATAAAAGAAATCAGCGTGAAAAAATATCTAAAAATCTTGAAAAATATTAACTAGAACAAGAGAACAATGGGCAGGGTGCCAGTAAAAACGTAGATACAAACAGCTGCGAAAAAGAATTAAACTATTTCGAAAAAATGAGGAAAAAAGAGAACAATGAGCAAGGAGGAAAGGACTAGAACTACTGTATGTTGCGGTGTTGCCACTTAAATTTTTAACTCAAATGAAATAAACCTTCCACTAATAAAAAAACATCTCAGGTTGCCATAGTATGAATGCAGAAGAAGAATGAAAAAACATCGTTGAGAAACATATTAAGAAGAACTAAATGGTTTTTTTTGTTTCTGAATAACGCTGTTGCTTACGAGTAACGACGTGCTTCATCATGTTCTCACCAAGAAGAAAGCACATGTAAACAATGTTTGGATTGAATTCGTTTCTAGAATGTTCCGTTAAAATATCGAGAAATGTGACGCAGTAGACGCAAGCTAAAGAATTCCAAAAGATATCCTTGAATATTCAATGTTTCAGCTACGTAAGTTTAAAGACAACCTTTTGTTACAGGAAAGCTTTTGTTTAATCTAGATTTCCAAGTTTACAGAAAGCTGTTTCAACATGTGTCTCACATATAAATCGGAAATAAACCAATGGGGATAAATAGATTGTTTCCCCTATTTTTTAAAAAATGTGATTTTTGTATAAAAATATATAGGTTAAAAAGAAACACTTCTTTGGAGAAAGTGGTACAACATATTATAAAGAGTAAAAGTCGGCACATTTAAGTTCAAGTATCTGAGCATAATTCAATTAAATTATATTTCAAGTTGTATATTCAATTTACTAACTGATCATCAAGTAGCTTAGTATGATATATATGATGTATCCTTGAGGTAAATACTTTGGGAAACCGAAAAATCTTATAACCAACGGAAATTAAGTGTGTGCAAATTCAGCCGTGCTCGTTGGGACGACAAAGGCATGGAATCTACACATATTATTAATAAATAAAACCACATTGTTTCCTTTTGTTTATATTAGAATGCCTGAAATGCCTTTCTAATTTGCAAATAATACCTCTATGAACATTTATTAGTGCTGTATGAAAATTTTTAAAAGATCTTAAATTCTGAAATATTGGAATATTGGAAATATAGGTGGAGAAATTGAAGGCACACTTTAGAGGTACCAAAATGGCGAATAAATAAAAATAAATAATTTGTAATGAATCATCGGCATTACAACCGATAGACCGCCTATATTAGATACTTAGATTCTCACTAGGTCCAGAAAATAACGATCTAAAGTCAATTAATGAATTTCCAAAGTTAAAATTTAATTTTTGAGCAAATTACCACCTTCAATGAGGGCTATATGTTGTATTAATCTTTTGGTAGCTTTAATACAAAAAGACCCCAGAAAAAAACTCAATTTTTAGGTGCTTCGTAACGTTCAGCGAAATTTTTCTTTATTCATACCCGAGTCAAGTAAATACTAAAATGTCATGTATGTTGTACCGGCGTTTAGTTGTTCAACTATGAAAAATGTCGCCAATGAGCTGCGCCATTTTCATTCTCGAGTTTAAAAATATTTATCTATGAACTTAAAATATAATTTATTTTGAAACATTATTGTTTTTCAGTGTCGCCATTTACGAATTACGATCAACTGATTGACACAATTAATTTTTTTGTATGGTACACAAAATATTTAATTTTTCAAATGTGGAATTCATTTTAATAAACTGTTAGACTAATTCTCCATCAAGTAGGAAGGCCATCCGATTGAAATACACGAAAACAACTTGAAACATAAGCATAGAGATTTTATTAACATTTCATACGTGTTATATTCATTTATGACTATAATGAGACCCGTTAATAATGATCAATACATAGTCTCCTTCTCCGAGATGAATTAATTTTAAGAACTAGCTAATATGAACTGTTTTTGGAGTGGACAAATCTATAAATGAGTGGTAGCTGGCTATTAATGTGAGTGGCTCGTCTTCCCTATTAGTAGTTTGAGCCACGTTTTAAATGATTTGTTGAACAAGGAGAACCTTCATAAAAAAATAAAAGCTATTGAACTATTCATTTTCAATTGAATTTCATACTGTCCAGAAAAATGATTCGCTTCAACAATATTCTATATATTAAGTTTTACTTAGATTAACTCAGGACAGTACGGAATCAAAGTATAGTCCGAGATTAGGGAAAGCTCCGGAGGAGACGTAACTTTTAAAAAGGTTGTTTTCCTTAAAACATAACATACAAGAAATAAGAACATTGGAACTATGGGAGCACACGTGTTGACTCCACAGCCAGACTTCAACACTTATGATCATCCCCAAAGTTCGTCGGCTCTCTCAAGTCGTTTTGGCTTTTTGCGCCGAGGAGGGAAATGCGCCACCAGCACTAAAGATGTATTTGATTTAGTCTTCTTTCAAATCGCTTGTATAATACTGAATAAGAGTCATTTAAAAACAGATCATTATTTCTAATGCCAATTACTTGTTGTTTTTTTGCATTGTTTTAGTGTAGAATACTAAACTCGAAGAGCTATTTTAATTAACTAATATTTATCAGCTCTGTTTTATTTATAAATTAATTTAATTAAAATTTCAACATTTTATTGGTTTTTAGAATAATGAACTTGGTGCATCGACATAATGTTATTTTCCAAATTTTCATTTAAAACCCTCATTATTTCAATTGCTTAAAGTAATCAAACCATTAAAAAACGTGGGAAAATCTGAGCAAAACAAAATTAAGCTCCTACCAAAATACCTAGAAAAGGGAATTACACAATTACGGTGAACGAAAATGTCCCTCCTTGTTATCCGAGGGGTTCAGTTTCGGCTGACTTTGAGCGTGAATAAATCAGCGAATTCTTATTTCAAATGAAGGGGCCCAATTATAATTAGAATCGACAATTATTCTTGATTTTAAAAATATATTTTTTAAACATGTATTCCAGATCTATTAGGAGTGGAACATTTTTAAACCAATACTTTTTCACCTATCACTCATTGTTCCCATTTCAATTGTCCAAGGCGTTTTTTTTCCTTTTGTCAGAACAGCTTCAATTGTTTTTTATCTGTTCGTTGAGTTGACACCTGTTATACAGTGCCGCACTGTCGCTTCTGTTCCTTAAGCTGCACATAGACCAAAGTTTTCTCGTTCACTTTAAGTATCCTTTCTAAACGTAAGTTATACACGTACTATATACACTCTCTACCATCCAGCTCTTCACATTAAGTTGTAAGTTCAAACTACATTTATTTTTGCTATATTATCTATTCTTAACTATATCATCTTTTTTGTAACTTGAATTTTTGATAATTTCTTTCAAACTATTCACAGGTATATTCTTAATAAAACTTAATCTTAATAAAACACTGACATCAATCATTTTGCAAGACCTTTATTTGTCTACTTCTGATCCATTCCTTTGCTATAAATGTGGTGACAATTCGCTTCCTTGATTTTTGTCAAATTGGAATATGTTTCTATAGTTGTTTGACGTGGCTTGGAAGAGATAAACCCGAACAACCTCTTCTTAACGTATCGGCCTATACATTTCTTTGTCGTAAAATCAATCCGGACAAAAATAATTGGGACTATTTGGCCGTCACACAACCAAAGATAAATGGATACGTTTATATCTGCATTAAAGACACAAATTTTTGTCTGGGTATGGACTACAGTCTTTCAAATGCTAGATTAGAGGTAGTAGTGTGGGTAAAGGACGACGCACAGTATGGGCTTCTTCAGCAATGGAACTATGATGGGAAAAATTGACCAATGCAAAATTTGGTCCAAATTATTGCGCGGTTTAATAAAGTATTTATTGCTTAAAAGTTTGAAATAAAAAAGGTAATAATATAATTTAAAACAAAAAAGAATTAAAAAGCAAAAAATGTAAAAAAAACTAAATATTGAAATGCAACGCTAATGTTTCCATTAAAAAATCAATAGAAAATTTCAATTTTCTGATAACGGTTAGCTGGATCAAAAGGTTTCATAGTCAGGTCAAATACATCTTCGGCGCAGTAAGGAAGTCTGACATTGGTTAGTTTTTTACCATCATGTTTCCATTGCTGTAGAGTCCCATATTTCTCGTCGTTCTTTTCATAAATGTCTACCTCGAATCTCTTGTAAATAATACTGTATGCAAGAGTCAAACAAAAATTGCTGTTTTGGATGCAGATAAATATGTTTCCATTAGGAGCCGGGAGGATAACCCAAAGTAAAATTCGGGAAGATTCTGGTGACATAGCAGAAATCCCGGGTTGGATCCAAGGATAGGATGACCACCATTCCATTCACAGTCCAAACAATAATAGAAACAGTCTACCTGAGTACAAATGTCCAGTGTGCGTATTACCACTGCATTTGCGAAAAAATCGATCGAAAGCAGTCAAATAAAGACCTTGCAGAGAGATTGGTGCATCATTTTATTCAGAATATGCCTGCTTCGAATTAATTATGTAAAAATTAGGAAATATAATGTATTTCGCCGAAGATGTATTATGCCGAAGTATTCGGCATGATTGTGAATCGGTGCTGTAATATTAGTCCAATCTGACATTGGCTATTTTCTTATCATACTATTTTTTTTTGCTGCAGAGCTCCATATTTTTCGTCATTCGTTTCCAAAATGTCTGCTGAAATTATGTGATAAATGTTTCCATTTGGAGCCTGAAGAGTATAACTCAAGAGTCAAATTTGGGGAAATTCAAATGGCACACCTGAAAATCCGGATTGGATCCAACGATAGATTGACCACCATTCCATGGCCAGCCTTAGAGATTCCAATATCTACAAATGATTTAATTCAATAAAAGTACTTCCTGCGGTTTAATATTAAAAAATTCTAATCTAGTCTTTATGGATGAAAAGTTTCCCATGAGACATAACAATGTTATCGAAAAGTCTTACACCTTATTCCTGTCGAATCGAGTCAAATTTGGGGAAATTCAAATGGCACACCTGAAAATCCGGATTGGATCCAACGATAGATTGACCACCATTCCATGGCCAGCCTTAGAGATTCCAATATCTACAAATGATTTAATTCAATAAAAGTACTTCCTGCGGTTTAATATTAAAAAATTCTAATCTAGTCTTTATGGATGAAAAGTTTCCCATGAGACATAACAATGTTATCGAAAAGTCTTACACCTTATTCCTGTCGATGCTTAGTCAGAGAAGAGTCTAAGAATTCACTGGATAATTCTACCAACAAATTTTTTGGGTTTAGGCCGTCTATATACGACGTTTCACGATGTCAACATCTTCCTCGTTCTACACATGAATTTCATTTTTTTTATATTGTCGTGTCGGAAACGTGCCGAAAATTAATTAAGTAAAACTATCCTTATGAAAAACCTCATATGATCTCATATGATTATCTCATATAATTTCTTATCTGAGATGTGTAATTCGAACTGAGAAATCAGTTTAGTCTGCGATATGATTTCTCAGATCATATATATGAGAATCACATATGCAATCAGATGAGAAATCATATTCGGTTACATTAGAAGTCAGATTTACTTTTCAGCTCATACCATCTGAGATCTCATATAATACTCTCAGGTTCCAAATTCTCATATTCCATCTAAACTTGTATGAATTAGATCGCATAGTTTTTCCCCTCAGAATAAATACAAAAATACATACAACACAACTTTTTTTATATTTTCTACTTGCATTGTTATACATAATACATTGCATTACATGAAACAAAATTAAGATTCGCAGTTTAACATTCGAATTCAATTAGTTGTCATGGCATCCCATGAAATGTTGTGACCGCACTGGCGTTGCTGGCAATAGTGGTGAAGCAGTTTTTTTGTATTTTTTGGAAAATAGTTGGTCGGATGAAGTACAATAACCTGCAAAGAATAAAAAGTACGATGAGCAATCGCTTATTTTAGAAAACTATTTACTTACCTACAAAAACCGAAGATATGATGTAAAAAATAAAAATACACACTTTAATCCTAGATTCCTGCAGTCTATAGCCTAGAGCTAATAGGTGATGCATATCACTTAACTTGAAAACTAAAATAAACTTTTTAATAGAATAAAACCAAAACGTTAACTGCAATCACAAATTAATTCAACGAGCACAACTTTTTTTCATAAAATAAACAGGGATAAACCTTCCACACTTGCAAATTTGTATGATGGTACAGGGCTGTTTACACCCCACCTACGCGTCACATGACAACGCCGCATTCGGCTAATCGATAGTGCGTGAAATTAAAAAAGAGAGCTTGAAGGCATTCTGCTTTTTGAATGCGCAAAAACGGTTAGCCAAATGCGGCATAGTCAGTTAAAGCGTAGGTATTTAGATATTGATATGCAATCGAGTTGAGTTTTAACAAATTCATATTTTTCCACCCAACTTTAAGGCAGTTTTTTAAAAAATAAAAGTATGTTTTTGTAGAGTTTAAGGCTAAGTTTTCCTACCTAAAGGTCTAATTCTGAAAAGAGCTCCAAATAACCTATATTAGCGGATTACACACAAGTGATTTATTTCTCCCTCGATTGTATAAATAGTGAACTGTTATCTTTCCAAAAGAGCTTTTATTAGGCAGTGCAACATCAGCGAATCTTTCGACATTAGATCTTAGGTACAGTTTACACAGAAAAAGAATCTGAGAAACCCTTTTGAGTTCTTTGATAGTCGACTGAAGATTTTTTATTCATTTTTTTGTGAACTTTGTGGTTAAACAGTGGATCTTGGATGATCTTGGTTTTGCGAAAGAGGGCCTTTCTTACTGCAATAAATATGCATAAGATGATCCAAAACCTTACCATTCAAAACTAGATTTAGTTTCCCGACAAAAGTTCGGGTTTTTCAACAAACCATATTTTTCTCACATTTTCAAAGATATGTTTTGTGCTTTTATTCATTCAAATGAGTTGAAAGTTGAACATTGAATTGATTTATTACGAGTGTTGTCCTTTCATCAAACGGTGATTAGCGGATGACTCAAACACGATTCTTAAATTTAGTTTGGTTATCAAATGATTTTTCTTATCGTGGTCCTTTTAAGCAAAAAAACTAGATCTTCACAACAAAAAATTATAGTTTTTGAAAAGTGAATTGAAGTCGGTCCAGTCGCCTTCACTAATACCGTAACCAGTATATAATATTTTTTTTCATTCAACCTTTGCAATTTTTAAACAAGCAAAGCTAGAAAAAGTCTAACTTTAATTCTGCTAGCCTCTATTAATTTTAGTAGTAATAAAACTGAATTCAGATTAAGTAAATATAAATGGTACAAATGATCTCTTTTTTTTAAGTTAAATTGTAAATAAACATCAAACGAATTCAATCCTTAGAGGTAATAATTAAAAGTTTCTTTTTCAAATGCTGACGTATTGTTAAGGAGGTATATTACCATAGTATTTTCAACTCATTATTCATTTACTCCTCCAATTGCAGGATTTACATCGATATCTGCATTTAAAAAATATATGTTTTATGAAGTATAGTATAAAAATAAATTTATGTTGCATTACAATAGGCTATATATACCAGTGTGTTTAGTTGTCGTTCGTTTCATAAAGTGTCGACCCAAATTAATGAAGGGCATTTCAATGACAATGCTTAAAAAGAATGCAAACATAAAAGAGACCATGACAGCAGCTAAATATGTCGTTACCACATTCAACTTGGTGTAGTAAAAAGGTATGCGAGGATGACCGATATAGTAGACCCTCAAGAAGTCAAAATGGATAAGGTAAGTGATGAAAGTCAGTCTACCAAGTGGCATGAAACCCTTCCATGATAGGAAAGTGTTCACAAAGCCTGTTCAGGATTGCCATGAAGTCAGTTTTATTAATTATATCATTTTAGAGCAACCACCTCCATAGCCGTTGACGCTAGCAAAAACGATCCAGCAGATAGCAACGGCCCACGCAAAGCGATGGAGAGTTCCATAAACGACCCGGATGCCTATATTTATTTTGGGTACCAAGTCTTCATTAAGGAAAGGCGTCAATCCGTAGATAATGGCTAGAAGAATTGAAATCGACAAAACCCATCCAGATGCAACCCCACTCTGATCGGAATTGTTATGCAAACTAATTAAATAAAAAATCAGTAGGTATTTATAAGTAAGTAATAAATACCCAATGTAGTTTAATATCTTTGAACTTTATTATGAACCAGCTCAGTGTAATCCCAGCCAAATATTGCGGGAGACGAGCCCAAGCTTGGAAATAGAAATCAGGATCTTTGAATGAAGCTTCGTCTGCATCAGACACAGTGACAAAGGGTTCAGTCGTAAGCAGTTGGCTCGCCCATTTCTCCTCCTCAGATAATTAGTGAACCGAAATTTAGTTTTTATTCTCTGTCAGATGTTTCTTTTCTTTCTTTTTTTATATTGCTGAAAATGATTTCAGCATTTTTCAACCAAATCCACTTGGTGCCAAATCGTAAAACAATTCGCCTACCGGCTGACACCAGCACTTAAAAGTATAAGTGTAAATTGTTTGGTGTTTCTCTCGACCATATCGAATAGTTCAGCTAATCGGATTCATTTCTGGACGTGTAATTTTTCATCGTCCCCACGGCAATTTCTTAATTGTTGTCAATATATCATGTTGAAATTGTTTTGTTTGACTATATATATTTCCCCCTATCTATTCCATTGTAAGTAACTAAAAATTCCTACCTAACATTTTAAACAAATGTTTGCCGTGCTATTTATTCGTTGTATTATCATTATAGTAGTTTTTAAAGTAGTCTGATTCCTGAGCACAGGGCCACTGGCCACATCAAACCAGAAAAAGAAGAAAAGAAGCAGCAAGAAGCAACAATATCAACACAAAAAAAAACAATTATACCTAGCAAATTGTAACGCAAAACAATAATGTATGGTGTGTCAATGTCTTAAAATTGTAGTTCAGATAAAATACAATGCAAATGGGGAATGTTTCTCACAGAAAAAACATATTTGATTTACTTTATCAACTGATAAATGGATGATTTACTTATATTTGGGTTATTCAAAAGTGGTAAATAGCTGGTGATAAATCGATGCCAAATCAAAATTAATTTTTATTCGAATAAAAAAATTATTATGGATAAATACTATGACATTCTAGATGATATTAAGCATACAAAATACTTGTATATTTATCAACTCTAAATCATCATTAAATATATACATTTCAATAAATTGATAAATATGTTGATAAAATCCTGCCAATTTTCCTACAATAAATTTCAAATTTTTCATCTAAACTGATTGATTAACTGTTGATAAATACAAGGATAGATAGTGCAGGCATATGTAATGATATAACACGAATAATCTTTGTGACAAAGGTTCCAAATGATCATATGATATATTTTAGCACGGAAAAGTCATGAAAATTTTCGTATGGGAATGTTTTATTCATATATTTGCCGTGATCTTTTACTGTTCAAAAACAAAAAGAAATACTATTTGGCTAGCCCTTACTGCCTCATAAAAAAGTGGACCGATTTTGGAATTAAAGGATAAAAAGATGGAGTAAAAGTTGCCACCGACTTTTTGGATACAAGGGGACCATGGATGGTTAAAATAATGGGCCTGATGGTACGACGATGGTATAAATTGCTAACCAAAGGGCAAAAAATAGTAAGATTCTCTTATAACTCGTGCCGATAAACATTGTAAATATTCAATAATTATAGCAATAGCCTAATGAATTCAAATTCAAATCTTCTTGTTTTCAGAAATTAAAAACCCATTAAAAAAAAATTTCTCCTCCACGTCACCAAGATGTATTATCAATGAATGGAAAAATTGTATTACGTCAATAACAAATGTAATTAATTATTTTGTCACGGCAGACGTCTTCGTCTTCTTCTTGGGAGTTTTGAACTCGTTAATAATATATAATAAAGAGACGATCCACTTGACCCGCAATTCCTTGTATAGTTATGAATTCACTATTAAGCCAAGTGCTTCTACGAAATGAGCAATACAGTAGAACAAAGAGGATTTCGACCTCTCTTCTCCATCTCCAAGACGGCGGTTGGGTCATACTGAGGGCGCATCTGGTCAACTATAAAAGAGGAGGGTGAGGATTGAGACACATCTGGACATCTGTTGTGGACAGTAAAGGAAGGAGAGGCCGGTAGGTCACGTACAGTACTGTACCGTCGTACTCGGTCGGTCCGAGTTATGAGTGGTCAAAGTGAGCAGCAGAGGGGCGGCTATATACGGTAAATAGGAGAGAGAAGGATGACTATATAGGCGCCTAATAAACCAGATACGATACATGAATAAAGCTAATAAGATGCTGGAAAAAAAATTCACAAAAGGTGCATAAAAATTAAATAGTGATAATAAGATAATTACATAACAGTGAGAAAATGGAATAAATAAATAGCTATTACATCATGAAGAGGAAACGAATTGAAAAGTCATTGTCGGGCATAATAGGAAGCGATATTGCATTTTGGTATTGGCGATTGCGATGGCGATTGTTCCTATTTTTCTATCGGTCGAGAATCATGCGATAATCGCATTAAAAACCATCGGCGATCATAATCGCTGCGATACTTTTACCGATATTTTCTTAATTATTTCATCAGACATTAAAGGAGTCAGATATTACACAATTTACAACAACAAATATATTCGGGAATAATAACTTTTAAGTTTAAACTTTACATATAACCAATAGTTTCAAGAAGACGATGCTTATTACGTTTTAAGATTACAACCATTTCAAAAGTTCACATGTTGTGCGAGTTCTAGAGAGATTAAACACGCGCCTGCCCAAAGAAAAACATATATAGGTTTTTTCAATGGATGCGGAAGAAGGTATAATGATGCATTTTACTTTGGAGATTATGATTAATAAATCTTCTTTAAACGAATCCAATAGCCCACGGTGTTATTTACTTTCTGAATGATTGCACAAATTGAAGCGAAATTTGCTGTGATAGTTGTATGTGTGGACAGTTCTGTTAGTTAGATAAACCGGGAGTTAATATTCTTATTCTGTTTTCCCATTATTACTATTATTTTAATCTGGGGAAACACGTTTTTTAAATTCAATTACTATACGCTTTCTTGATGATAACACTAATGAAAAAATAACCTTGTTTACACTAAGTAGGCATGATTTTTAAAAAGATCTCGCGATTATCGCCATAAATGCATCGTTCATCGCAGCGATTTTTCTATGCCTGGTCATTGTACAGCATATTAACATAAGTAACGTAGCGTGGAGTGAATAATAAATCTTTTTTCCCACTTCCTTGGTCTATCGGAACCCTTGGGAAGAAGCTGTGCAGATATCTCGGTTCGGCTGTATAATATTAATAATAAACAAATAATTAATGTGTCTTTATTGGTTTTAAAGTGGTAATTATTACGGAGATCAGTAGGTGAAGTTTGATATTTTTGCTGGTTATTATTATTGGTCAAGATTGGAACATTTCCAACTAGAATTTCAATCGGGCACTTTAAATTTTTATGAAGAAATCCAGTTTTGACCACCAACTTCGTAATTCAAAAGTGTTTAAAAATTATAACTGTTGAATAATACGTTTTAAAAACGTGTTATTTACTTGAATGTAATAGTTGATGTGGATAATATTACAGTGCGGCAAGTGAGATGGAGCCAAACCAGAAATAACAATCGGCTCGTTGGTCCAAACATCCGATTCATCGAATGGTCCGTGACATTTCTTCAATATAATTCGTTCTGATTTTTGTTTGTCTCCGCTCCCTCTTACACTTAAAGTTGCAGACTATGTCATAAATGGTTTTCAAGTCGTAAATTATTTTAATTAAAAACGTAATATAAGGGAAGTATATTACTTGAAGAAGCTGAATTTTTGAGCCATTTAATTGTTTTCCACTTAGATTTTCAACATGAGCGCTAAAATAGACAACTTGGCCGGGAACGCAGCCCATTTGATTGACCCAGGCCTTAACCGTGATTGGTCCAGATCTCCGAAAAAATAAGTTTCTAAGCCTGGTTGACTGGTTCGTTCTCTTTCCCATCTGCAAAATATATGGTACTTAATATAGTTATTATACTTAGTTAACTTTGTGAATTTAAAACTAAGTAATAATCAAGTATAAATTTGGTTATTACTCATTTAAACTTGATGGAACCGAGCTGTAAAACTGAGTTTAACCGTAACTACCAATACTTTATGAATTTTCAAAATAAATAAGTTGAAATAACTGGCCATCATTATTATATAAATTACCTTTGCTTCTGGATTGAGATTAAGATTCACAATAGAGTTGACAGTGAAAGGAAGAATGCATTTGTAATTCTTATTCTTTTGGACCAAATGCTATGATTGGTCATTATGCACGAGAGAACACGTTCCCATAAGTGTGTAACGGACATAACTGATATATAATCTTCCGGATTCAAAAGAGGACGGGATTCTAACTGGTAAATTGAAAGAGAATCGACACTTGTACTCTCCAACAGCACATTTTCCATCTATAGAAATTGAATTAATTTTAAAGAGAATAAGTTAATTTGGAAATGAAATTTGGTCTCATTTATACGTAGCAATATCGTGTGGTGGGACTACAAAGGGACTCGAAATTTTGAAATATTCTTCAGTGTCGATATAAGAACATCTTCACCTGCAGTAATGTTCACCTTTGCTTCACCTTTACATTCCATGGAAATACCTAATTAAATGTATAAATTATTTTTGAATATTTCTAATTTAAGAAAAAATGAAAATGAAAATAAAATATATGATGTACATTCGAGTTTTTCAGGCTGATCTTTAATTGAGATGTTAAAAGTATCGCTGATTATCTGGCCTGGAAAGAAGACTTCTTCGGCATTGTCCAACAAAATCTGTAAACCTCCAATCCCCATATTTTCTTTTTTAATAATTATAAATGCAATAAGATTTTTAAAAAAATTACTAATAGATATCAAATGCGTAATATTGTAACTAATAATATTATAAATTATTCATTATTACACAACAAAGAGACATAGACTGAATTCAAATTTACTATTATATTCCAGTTATTAGTTTTAAAAAAAAATATGCTAAAGGTTGTATAAATACGTTTTCATTGATTCTCGCTCAAACTATCTTCACAAATTAAATCATCTTACCTTAAAATCCTAATAAAATCTGGAAAGAAGACTTCTTCAGCATTTTCCAACAAAATTCTTAAATCTCCAATGCATACATTATTTCAATAATTCTAAATGCAATCAGATTTAAAAATGACTTGACATAGATGAGGAAAAATGACCGATCCTTGACTATTAATCTTTCTGTATTATTAAGTTCTATTCTCATGTTATGTGAATACATAATAATAATAATAATAATAATATTCAATAAAGTTACAAATAAAACAGTCTTAAAATATAAGTCATTTCAGTCGATATTATATATCAATAAATATTACGAGAACGACTTAAGACAAAAGTGTGTTGGATTTTTCCCATTTTAAGAGCAATAATACTTCCAAAATATATTGCAAATAATGGAGACATTTGGATATTGATATGCAATTGAGCTGAGTTTTAACAAATTCAAACGAAGCGATAATAGACTTCCGTAAAAAGTGCGCCAAGAATGAATGAAACTGGCTGGCTCATCATCAAGGCCCAAAAGCAGTACGATTTCCATTGGGTTTCCCAAACAGAATAAGCCCACGATATAAGCATACCGCTATTTTCAAAAAAAAATATCTGTAATTGAAATAAAGTTATAATTAACCTATATATTACTATAATTCTTTCATTTTTTAAAAGTTATTACAACATAGGCTACTCGGTAATAAATAGAACCCTTGCCGATGTATTTAAATGGAAAAATGGTGTAAGTAAGTGAGAGGTAGACGTTGTAGTGAAATCCTCCTTTTAGCATTCCAAGCCGATCCCTGGGAGGTCTGGATGATTCATGCTTCATCCGCACCAGACAAATTGACACGAAACTGAAAAACCAGTGAATAGCTACTACTACTCCAACGATCCAGTGGTAGACGGTTGCAAAAAGGGCTAATGCGATTCCTCTAGCATCTATAAATACAGAATAATAGTTTTTTGGTTTAATTCATATTTTATCGAAGGGTTAATGGGTTATCCCATACATTTGGATTGTATAACTCTTTTTATTTTAAATGATTATATTACAAATTGCAAAAAAGTTGGCCAGAAATAGGATTCCTTTGATGATCCAAGAACAGTCTGAGTGAAATGAATGGAGAATGGATCGTTTGACTCCCGTAAGTGTGAAGGTCAGACTGAATAGAGAAAGGAGGATAGCTGCAATCTGCTCTGCATCTTTATTTTAAAAATGCATATATAAAATATTAAGTAAAATATAATTAAGAAGAATCTTATATTCGTCAATTGCGTTTAATTACATTCGCTTGGAAGTCCGTCACCTGCAATAAATTTATTATTATTTACATTAAAATCCATACTTCGAATTATATTTATATTTACTATTGATTGGTGACATTTTTGAATTTTCATTCAAGATGATGAAGAGTTGCGTAACCAGGCCTGGGAAGCTTTCCAAGAGACCTTCCCACCCACTCAATAAGGCTATCTTACTCTTTTGGTCTTCAGATTTTTTTTTGAGCCACGTTAATGTTTCTGTGTTCCGCGTTTTGAGAGAGAGAATCGTGTAGTAAATTATTGCACAATACCTTAATTAAGGTCACAAAAATGTATATTAAAACACAATGTCGTCAGTTTTTGAAAATTAAACATTTGTGTGTTGAAAATTAACAAATTAAATTATGGGATTACTTTTATATATCATTTTATATTTATGTGTTAAAATTGAAGCTAAAAGATATTAAGAAAATGTTTAGACGACTTTAAGGATTTTTTCATGAAAATAGAATAATAATTAGCAAAAAAATAAAATAAGAGTAAAGTAGTTAACCGAGGTAGTCGACCGATGAGAAGGATAGAGCAAACCCATCTGAAAATAGTTCGATATGGACACTGCTGCTTCGGCTCGCTCCATAAACAGTTGATTACAGCTGTGATAAAAAATGGGAGGGCAACAGAGGTGAGCGTCACCCAAAAGAAAGTCCAATCATCTTTCAATGAATAGGCGTAGATGAGGTGAAAGTCTAGTCCGATTTCAGCCAGATAGAATAAAGTGGAGATGATGGTAACCACCACATCTTTAATATAGGAACAAATCCCAGGAAGTGCTACGTCGTCATCGTCCATAATATTTTATAACTGGAAAAAAATTAGTGTCAACAATAATATTTAAAAAGCATAAATTATTTCAGCCACTAACATATATTTGTATTGTTGCACTAGCAACTTTATATAGGAAAAACATAGTGAAAATTAGCCTTAAAATGTATACATAGAATACAATTGTATAGTGTACAAATCAATAAAAATGTATTCAAAAATTATTCATAAGCCACAATTTACCTTAAAATGGGTGACGAATGTGCAGAGAACGAGGACAGCTGCTTATTTCGCATACTAATGAAGAGCTCTTGAAAAAGAGCTGTTTGTCAATGTGTTCCGTGTGGCTAAAACCGCTATTTACTACATACCATATTCAGAGAAAGAAATATATTTACTTGATGTCGTCGTGATGTTTAAAAAAATAAATTAAAATACAATCAATCTAATCATTTTTGACGACAAAAATAAAAAAAAAGAACCTTTTTAAATTTCATTACAACAAACCCGGTTTTATTCAGAGATATGTGTGATTTATTACGAATTTTTAAAGTATGGACCCTTAACGTTAGCGTTTATGACAGCCGGCGGGGGTATCCAAATAATCGTGGGCGCTTGTGTAACTCATTAGGAAATCAAAATGGCTACACAAGTAGATTGAGTAATGTCTAGCCCATTCAAATATCTCTTCAGGAAAAATAAAATAAAAAATCTGCGACGACTTTTCAAGTAGAAAAAGCCATCGGTGCACAAGACACTTTCCCGTAAGATAACACGGCGGAGGGTCGGGGTGTCCAAATAATTCTGGTACAGTACCCAATGTATGTATATATATATATCAAAGGTCAAAAAACATTTAGATTTTCCGAGAGATTTTTCTTACGTGAAGAAGCTTGATGACTTACATATCCTACACAATCGGATCAAACATTCGGCTGATTAAGTGACCCTGTACACTTGTAATCCAGACTTTATATATAGTGTAAATAGAGTACTTAACAAAGGGAGAGAAACAGTGTTCACTGTTGAAATACAGAAAGTGAAATGGACTGAAAGAAGAGAGAAGTAAAGCTAGATGCTGTACTGCCCAGGTTAGCGATCGACACGATGAGGATGTTCCACCCATCATTCCCTATTTGGAAAACACAGATTTCACACTACAGCTGCATGTTGCAACATTCCTTTCCTGTTTGCTGACGTAAGTTTCCAAGTAGGAACACGACCAGACGCGATTTGCAAAAAGCATTGAAAGAATATGGGTCATTCACATCAGTTGATTGCTTAACTCTGTAATGCGTTTTCTGCTGCTCATCTCTACATCCTTCAGTCCTTTTCCAAGAACAGTTTCTAATTTCAAAACCGTTGCTTTCGTTGGAATGTATAGTTTTTTTTAAAAGTTTGTTCGGAAACCGTCATTTCACATAAGTATTCTTCTAGCCAACTTTTAAATAATTTCGACGTTTTAATCGAACAACGTATTATATGCATTACATATATATATACTCTAATTTTTCACTTCTTATTTTTTTTATGACATAGTCAATATATTGCTACATTATTATTAAGTTATATCATATTTATAAGTCGGTGAAAAAAATGTAATACGAATATTAAAAAACAAATTTGAATCAGGTGAAAATGCTGATTACGGTCTACGATAGAAGCAATATTAAGGAGCCTTTGCTAGCGTTAATCGAGGAAATTAAATGGCACACCTGTTGCAATAAAATATATATTGTGACTACCTGCATGTCAACTCTTATTTACAATGTCACGTAGTGGGAATAAAAAGAGACTTGAAATTTTTTTGAAATATTCTCCAGCAGTGTCGAAAAGATAGTTTTCACTTACACAGATTTTCACCCTTGTTTCGCTCTATATTTCATGGAAATACCTAATGTATAAACTATGTAAACATTTCTAATTTTTTTAAACAACCTTAAAAGAAATATATTATGTACCATCGAGGTTTTCCAACAAAATCTTCAAACCTCTAATGCCCATATTATTTCGAGATTTAAAAATTACTAATAGATATAGCCATTTAATTTGTTATATTATAACTAATAATGGTTATATAGTTATTTTAGGTGGAAATTAAAATCAATCAATATTACTAAAAAGTTCAAGTACAAGTGAGATTACATAACTAAGGAGAGACTGAACTCATAATTACTTTTTCAATAATTTTACATTTAACTGTATCGTCATAATTATTTTTTAAAATTATGTTACCTTAAATCCTAATAAATTTCCTACAGTGCGCCTCTTTGATTGAAAGCAGATTAATAGCTTCGCCAACTGAGGTTGCTGAGGTCGACTTTAAAAAAAAGGGCGGGAAAAATCCCCAATTGAAATTCGAATTTGAAAGTGGGGGAAAACCCCGCCATTTCAAGTAACATTGGGGCGGTTTACCTACTATTACGTCAGTTAATAATTGCAGATGAAACCATAAATACAAATACATTTTAATATCATTTTTAAAGAATTATTTTTTTCTCCACGTCACCAAGATGTATTCAATGGCAAAAAATTATTAATTACGTCAATAACAAAATTTTGAATTAATTTATTTTGCCACGGCAGCAGACTTCTTCATCTTCTTCTTCTTGGGAGGTTTGGAGTCGTTGGTGTCAGCCAGATCGATGGCCGTTGGTTTGTAGTTCTTGTCCTTCACCTTCTTGACCACACCGCCTGGGTAGACGGCCACCTTCCAGCCTCCGGAGAGAGTGGTTAGGTCATCGACTAATGGAGCTGGCTTAGAGGCAATCATCGGAATCACCACTTTGTCACGATTCTCTAAATATTCAAAAGTAAATTAATAAAAAATAATAATAATAATTAAATTTAAAAAAAAGTTTTTAATTTTAAAAAATAATTTTTTTTCTTAAAATTTTAAAATAATAAATAATGATAGCAAAAATGATAAGTAATGAATTTAAAAGAAAATATTTTTAAGTAAGAAATTTTAGTAACTTTTTTAAAAATTAAGTAGATAAATTTGGAAAAAAAATCTTTAATACATTTTAAATTTAGCTTTTAAAAATCAAAATAAAATCATAAAAAAATCTAAATCATTTCAGTTGTAAATAGTTGAATATTTCGAGAAAAAAATTTATTTGAATTTTCATAACGAAGAAAAATCTATTTAGATCAATATAAATAAATTCTGAACACTTAGAAAATAATTTAAAAAAAGTGAGTTATAAATTACAAACATTCTTTACTAAATAAAGATTTAAAAAAAAGTTAAATTTAAAAAATCTAATTAAAAATCTGAAAAAAATTCCATAACAAATCAAATTATAAAAATTATAAATTAAGATTTTAAAAAAGTCAAATAAAAAAAAATCATTTAAATTTAATTCTATTATAAAAAAAATTCCATAACAAATTAAATTATAAAATTATACCGAAACTCATGTAAATGGGTACGGTCCAATCGCAGGTTCCAAAGCGCAGAGTGAGCCCTCGAATATTTTGAAATTTACCGGGAAACTTCTTCTCAATTCCCTTAACGACTGCGTTGATATTCTCCGAAACTTGGGCCGCCGATTGGCTGGAAAGTCCCACCTGGATTCGAGTGCACGTTCCACTGTTCGTCATTGACATTGTGCTCGTTTTGAGGGCTTTGGAGACTTCGTGAGATAATTCACCTTTCTCCAAATCCACTGGAATCGGCAACCTTAATAAAATATAAACGTCAATTTAATCATTTTTAACTATTTATTCATAAAATTTTTATAATTAAAAATGTTGAAAATTGAAAAAAATGCAAATAAAAAAATTAATTAATTTTTGATTGAATTAATTTAATTTTAAACTAATTATTAATAAAATTTTGATTATCAAAATGTTAAAAATGTTAAAAATTGAAAAAAAAAATAATTATTTACAGAATAAATTTAATTTAAAACTAATTATTTAATATTGTGATTACTAAAAATTGAAAAAAATTGAAAAAAATAATAAAATTTTTATTGAATTAATTAAATTTCAAACTAATTTTTTTCAATAAACTTATTAATTTGTTAAATTAAGTGAAAATATTAAAATAATAATTTTTAAATAATTTTAGAATTTATCCAAGATAAAAATTATTTAATTCCAATTTAATATTAAATATTTAAATTTTTAAAATAATTAAAATATACTTGGCAACAGTTAAAAAATATTTTATTTAAATAACTTACTTTCCAGCTTGATAGATCTCTTTGCCCAGATATCTCGGGACAAATTTAGCAATCCTCTTGTCAACGAGGAAAATGTCAAATCTCTTGGCCAACTTAGCCCTCGACTCAAAGGTCTTGAACTCAACTCTGAGCTGACGGAGGGGCATAACCTATTAGAATTTAACAAATATTAATATATTATTCTAATTTGGGATTTAAAGGAATTAAACCTCATTTATCGAAGAGACTTCCTTCTCCTGGAGCAGCTCTTTGTAGTGGTGGACCGTGTTCTCGTGATTCACCTTCCAGCCCTTCTCCAGGTCCTTCACGATGAGGCAGACATCGGCCTCACACCCGATAAAAGAGTGTGGCATCACACTGTGAGATTTAATTCTAATTAAATGTGAATTAAAATGATTTGAGAGAGACGGGTTACATTCGGAGGGGTTTGGGCTCTCCGTGGGGGATCTTGATGGCTGACACGAGGAGGTTGATCGGGAGGGCATCATCCTCGAAGAGGTTCCCGCCTTTGGACTCCTTGCGAGTGAAGGCGAAGGCAGCGAAAGAGGTCTCGACAGCCCTGGAAACCTGTTGAGCCAAAAAGAAATTTAATTATAATTAAAACTTAAATTAAGATAATTATTTTTTAAGTTTACCTGTTTACGACTCAGTTTGCAACTTTTAGTCACATTGACAGTGGGAATATCTGACTCTGTCTTTGTCATTTTGAAAGGCCCTAAAAGAAAAGTTGAATTTAAAATCAATTCTAAAGATATTTAAATAGTTTTAATTGATTTAGAAGTTACCTAATGATTATCACTTGATTTTTAAGAGTGTAGAATACTTTCTAAATTGGTTTTTGGATGTTTTATTTCACTTTTAAGAGGAGCTTCTAGCATTTAAGTGGCTCTCACATGTGTCTAGATGGAGCTCGCCATGTTGCGGGTTGAGCTAAACAGCAACTGTCAAAGCACCTCCTTCAAGCCCCCGGGGCTACTGTCAAACCAAAAATTCAAAATTAAATATTTTAACCATTTAAAAATGAATTTTAATTGATTGAAAATTTGTAAAAAATATTCAGATAATTAATAAATAATTTAATTAGATTTTTTCCCATATTTGTATTTTTCATAAATATTTAAATTATTTTTTTTTTATGAATATGAACTAAATCAAACCAAAATTGCAAATTAAATATTTTAAAAATCATTTAAAATTTTAAAAAATGGTTTGAAGTTGATTTCAAAATTGTAAAAAAAAATTTCAGATAATTACAACTATTTTAATCAGAATTTTTCATTATTTATTTTTTTATTTTCATAAATATTTAAATGAAATTTTATTTTATTTAATTCAAAATTAATTCCAGAAAAGTTTAAGTACAGACTAATATATTTCCCTTCAATAAATTTCTGTACAACAATATAAAGAAATCCGAGAAAAACCAGAAGAAGAAATAAAGGTAGGTGAACAAAAGGAATTTTTATCATTATTCAAATTCAATCTTGAAGAGCAGCTGATGAGCCAGGCTTCACTTTGAAACTGACGGCGGCTTCGCGAACGCTTGGCACGAGCTCGTCCATCTTCTGCCGCACCGAAGCTGCCAGCTCCTCGTCACCTTTGCTAGTCAACTCCTGAATCACCAATCCTAATAAATTAAAATAATAAAATTAGTCAAATCAACTTCTTTTCAAAAATTAAAATAATTAAATTTCATTTAAAATCTCAAATTACAATTATTTTTAGCAAATAAATAAAAAAAAAAAAGTCAAATCAAGTTCTTCCTAAATTCAATTAAAAAAAAAAGTCAAATCAGCTTCTTTTAAGTTTTCTTCAATTTATTAAAAAAATTGAGTATTTAAATTATAAAAAAATCTAATTAAGTTCTTTCAAAAATTAAAATTCTTAAATTTCCTTAAAAATCAAAATAATTAAAAGAGTCAAATCAGCTTCTTTCAAAATTCACATTTTTTAAAAAGTCAAATCAGCTTCTTTCAAAATTAATTTTAATGTAATTTAATCACCTTGAAAAGTGGTGAGCAGATCGGCCGTAGCGGCCGGCAGTTGAGGCTGCAAGAAAGCCACAATTTGCGGAACAAACCGTCCCGATGCGTTCAGCACCGTCTGCGTCACCGTATGGAACAATAAAAGCACCGCTAGATGGAGTACAAGTGCCGGATCCGTCGCATTGCTCAGCTGCTCAATGAGCCCCTGCCTCTGCTGGCTACCGGCCGATTTGTCCTTCTTCTTATCCGCTTTTTTCAATATTATGTCACAGGCCGTAAGGGCCGCTTCGGATTGGACGAGGAAATCTTCGACTGAAGCGCCTCCAGCGGATTTGTGAAGAGCTAGAAGAGCCGGGCGGACGTTGGGGGCCAATTCGCCGATAAGTTTCTGGCGGGCTTCGGGGGTGATTTGGTCTTTGGAGTCGAAATTGATGTTAAGGTCTTGGGCGACGTAGAGGATCAGCTCGTTGATGAATTCGGATCCGCTGGATTTTAATAAATGGCGGGTCAGTTGCTGCTGGATTTCCAGGGAGCCGAAATGCTGGAGTGCCTTTTCGCCCTATTTAAAAAAAAATTATTTAACTTAAATTTAATTGAATTAACTTTAATTTTAAAATTTAATTCGATTAAATTAGAATAAATTTTCTAATTTCTATTTCAAGAAAATAAAATTAATTTTTTTATTTAACTTAAATTTAATTGAATTAACTTTAATTTTAAAATTTAATTCGATTAAATTTAAATAACTTTTCTATTTAAAGAATTCCCCTTTCCAAGAGAAAAAAAATTTTATAAGTTAAAATTAACTTAAATTTAATTGAGTTATTTTTCAACTGTAAATTTTATTTGATTACGTTAAAATAATTTTCGGATTTTTAAAAAAGTTGAATTAACTTGGTGAATATTTATATGTTTTTTTCATAATTTGAATTAATCTTTAAAAAAAAGAAATTAAATTAAATATTATTGAATTTTATTTTAAATATAATTGAGAATTTTAGAAAATTAATGATTTGTTTTTTTAGAATTTGAAAATAACCTGTTTAATGTTGTTCAATAGGACTTGGAGTCGGTCCTGAAGTTCGCCGTGGGTTTGGCGTCTTTGACCCGATGAAGAAGCCAAAAGAGCCTCGAAAGCAGATCGGGCCGCTTCTTGGAAACTCGACTGCAATGGTCTATAATTAAAATTAATTAATTAAAATTTTAAAAAAGGTTAAAACCTTAAACATAGCAAAATAAATTTCGATTAAATTCGGAAAATAAAATAAAAGCAAAACAAAATCTTAAATATAAAATGAATATAAAATTTATGAAAGAAATTTATTATTAATTCAAAATATATTAATTTAAATTAAAAAAATTATGATAAAAACTTGAAAAATAGAAAAATAAATTTCTATTGAAATTCGGAAAATGAAAACAAAAAAAATCTGAAATAAAAAATAAATATAAAAATTCAGAGAAAAAAAATCTCAGAAACTAGAAATGTTAAATTAATTAATTTTTTTTTGTAAACAAATAAAATAGAATTTTAAAAATTCTGAAAAAATTCGAAAATTCAAAACTAAAATTTTAAAAAATCCTAAATTTCGGGAAAATGTTGATAATAAAATTCCTGGAAAATCTGAGAAAATTTCGTAAACGAAAAAAAAATAATGAAAAAAATAAAAAATAATTTACTTGTGAAGTCGGGCGGCAATTTCTGCGATGAATTCATCTGGGGCATCCGTCATGCTCTCTTCCTTCTTAATCACATTTCCAATCGCATCCACCGCCATAAATTCAATTTCAAAATTCGAATTTCCACTAGATGACGTCATAGAGGCTCCTCCGTGGTTATCCTCATCATCTTCATCTGAATCGTTTCCACCTCTTCCTTTTAGGTACTTCTTCTTGGTAGTTTTAGTCTTGGTCTCTCTTCCTTGAGTTCCGCCGCCGGCTTTGCCCTCGGCCGCCTTCTTCCGGCGCTCTTCCTTCCGGTCTTTTGGCTTCTCTTCAACTGCAATTTCTATGAAAAAGAAAAAAAAAAAGATTATAAAATTATTTTAATATTTTCTAAATTAGATTTGTGAATTAATAAAAATTCGGAAAAATTCAGAATTTTTTTTCTTATAAAATTCACAAAAAATCCGGGAAAATTCAGGAAAAAAATCGGGAAAATTTCGGAGAAAAATCCAGAAAAATCAAAAAATTCAGAAAAAATTAAATATATATTTTTTTTAATTCAGAAAAATTCTAAAATTCAGAAAAAATCCGATAAAATTTTTGAAAAAATGCCCCTGTCGGGAAAATAAAAAATAAAAATCGGGAAAATTGGGAGAAAAATCCGAAAAAATCCAGAAAAATTAATAATAATTAAAAGAAAATTAAAATTAATTACTTCCGGTTTGGCCCTTCATTTTGGCGCTTCTCTGGTCAGCTTGGGCTTGAAGGTAGGCGCCGGAAGTGACGACGTCTTGGGCCTTTTTGGCGATAAGCGGGTCGAAAATGGGTTTTAAATTGTTGACAAAGGATTGGCTGGTAACGGCCGATGGACCAATGGTGAGAGAGTCTTTGAAGAGGCTGTTGGTACTGTTTTTTAAAACGTGGCGGATTATCTGCTCCGCGTCCTCTTCGTTGAATACACTTGGCAACAGTGGCTGAAAATTAAAAAAAAATAATTTTAATAATTTTAACCACAAAAAATATTATTTAATAATTAAATAGAATTTTCCAAATTAATTATTAAGAATCAAGATTTAAAAAAAAATTAGTAAAATAAATTAGAAAAAATGAAAAATAAATAAATTAAATTTTAATCTTTAAAAAATTAAAATAATATCATTTTGATTTAAACAAGTTTATATTGAATTATTATTACTTCTAAATATTGAAAATTATTCAAATTAAATATATTAATTACTTATAATCATTTCAACAAAATTATCATAATTGAAAAAAATTATATCAAACTAAATTAGATTAAAATTACCAAAATACAAATTTTATTACAATAACAAAATATTAATAATATTAACTTTTAAAGAAATATTCATAGTAAATGTTACAAATTCATTTATAAAATAAAAATAAATTACCATAATTTCTATCCAAGATTGGGACGAAAGAGCTTCTTCGATAGCCGCTTCCACCTGCTCCAAAATATCATTGGCAACGCAGCACGTAGAGAGGTAGAGAAGAGGCGTCTCTTTGAATCGTTTCCGGCAGTGACCTTTAGGATCCGCTAGTCCAAGTCGAGTCAGAGCGTCGTACTCTAAATAGCCATTTTGCTTCAAAAACGAGTCTATCCATTCGCTCTGAGAGCGGGAGTAAATATCTGGGATGAACGTGGCAACGTTGGCTTGCCGACCGCCGCTCATAGAACCTTTAATCCGCTTGGAATGGATCAGTTCATCAACAACAGCTGAAAATGTAAACAAAAGAAAATTTCATTCTAAATTGTGGAAGTGGAAAAACATTATCTTCCCAATCATTTCATCGTTAAACACTAAATGGTGGAAATGTGGAATTGGATGGATATTTGAGTTCTATTTGATCTTTCTAAATCATGGAAAAGGAAATGAATTTTCACTCGTTAAGTGGTGGAAATGTGGAAACTTAATGAATGCTAAATGGTGGAAGTGGAATTTGATAAATTCATAAACCCCTGAAGCTAGTCTACCCCAAACAGTGGAAAAGGAAAACTAGTTTTCGTGGACTTAAATGCTAAATGGCGGAAGTGGAAAAGGATTCATTCCCTGTTAGGTGGAAGTAAGTATTCTAAATGGTGGAAGTGGAAATACTCAAATTCTTTAAATATTGAAGATAGTCAACTCTAAAAGGTGGAAATGAAAAAGTGGAAGATTGTACAAACCGAAGAAAAATCGTTCCGGGAATTTGTTATGAGCCATAATTGATGAAATGGAAGTTGGGACTGTAATGGCTGATAGACATCCTCTGACTCTGGCTTTGATTCGAGCAAGATATCCTTCAGTGTAAAACACATGATGGTCATGCTTGTCCTGCTGCCCTTGAATCACTGTGCCAAGTCGGCTCACAAGTTGCTATTTATAAAAATATAAAGAAATTAAAATTAAAATAAATCTGAAATATTTTGAAAATTAAAATGAATTAAAGTTAAATAAATTTTGAAAATTGAAATCAATTAAAATTAAAATAAATAAGAAATATTTACAAAATATATATATTTTAAAAAATAAGTTTTGAAATATTTTGAAAATTTAAAATTTAATGAAAAGTAATCAAGTTAATTTTGAAGGCTAATAATTTTTAAGAATTTCACTTGAAGGAGGAACTCGATGGGGAGCTCGTACTGCTTGGTGAGCTCCACGAGGACAATCTGTCCATTTTGCTGCAGGGCCTCATTGATCTCCTCAGCCACTCGGTCCAGGTAGGTGTCATCGACAAGCTGCCCGGAGACGAGGTGGATCTCGGGTTGGGACTGCACGATTTCATGAGCCTGGGCCTCGACAGCGTGCAGGCCCACGTTGAGGATGGAGACGAGCTCGGTGAGACCCAGCCTACCACCGTGCAGATAGAGCTCGTCGCAGATCTCCTTCGAGAGCTGCTGCGGGGTGACATACTCCTTCCCGTCATTGGTGTAGAAGACATCAATGAGCTTCAGATCAATCAGCTTGGTGACAATCTCAATGCAATTCCTCTCGGAGAGCCTGGATTAAGAAAAAAATATTTAAAATTGGGGCAAACAGCTGTTTAGGGTGGGAACTGGGAAAAGTTGATGAGTGTCTCAATTGGAAATTGGAAATTTGAATAAATAAATACTTTTGAAGAGCTGTGGTGAGCTGAGCTTTCTGGAATTCAGCAGCGAGTCGCTGAACTTCGAGCCAGTCAGAAGAAGCCATTTTTTGACGAATAAAAATGTTGATATTTGTCGACGACTGCGACTCTCTTTACTCTTTCTCTCTCCAAAGAGTGACGTAGTGACGTGTTGCATCCTCTAGCAGACGATACGCGATAACCGTTTCACTGCCATCTAGCGGTCAATCTTAACAACTCTGCCCCGGGAAATTCAAATCTCCTTCTTGCTCTTATTCAATTTAAACAGATTATCATCAACAAATAATTGGTAATTCTATGAAATTACTGGTCAGTATATTATTTTTGGTATACATATTTAAAAAAATTTATAAATAAATACAGTGAAAATTAACATAAGATTTCATTCAGTCTTTGCCTTGTAAATCACCAAAATTCGCCATTGTAAATCAATAAAAAATTTTATTGATTCGCGAATCATTCGAATTTTTTTTTTCGAATTTGAATCTTGAATTAATTCATTTTGAAAATTGGCGAATTTGAATCAAGTATTGAATATAAAAATGCCCTTTTAATTGATTCGTCAGTAATCCCCCCCTTTTGGGTCATTTTTCCAATTTTCGATGATGACTTTTCTACTTTTGACAATGATATCTTGAAACCAGTACCGAGTTCAAGGGATATTTGAAAAACATATCACTTGAAATGCTCAGAGAAGAAACCAAGCATCTTTTCAAAAAGTATATGACAAGACTATGTACGCATACAATTTTTTCATGATGAAATCAACCTATTTTCCCAGAAATAGGAAGGGTGAAATCATTCCTATTTCAAGAAAGAGAAAGAGAGTTACTCAAAAGCATATTAGCCTACCTTTTAAAAGGTGCAGGAATTGATAATTTGAGGGCGGAAATGGACATTTCTGATGCTCAACTCTTCCAAAGAAAAAGAAAAAAAAACATTTGAATTGAAATTATTGCGAATATAGCTTATAAATAACTAGCTGGCCCTTGTTTCAGCTTCGCCCGAAATAACTATTGAATTTAGAGTTTCCTTTAATTTATCATTAATCCATCTTTAAAATAAACATGACCAGTTTAAACAACTATACACTATTTTTTTACTTTTGTTATTATGCTAATTTGGCATTATTTCTCATTGCCAAAAAAAAGTTCAGCTGCATTTTCTAAGCCCCTTCCCCTAGGAAATTCGGACCAATCAGGGAATTTCTTGAAACAAACCGACAATCTTTTTGTTTTAAAGATATAGAAACAGAAAAAATCATTCAAAATTGAAACATTGTGCAGCATACCAGTTTAGTAAATGGGCCGAGTTCTGTGAAAAAGAGTCATTTTATCAAATATAAAATTTACGATTATATAAAATTACGTCGCCATTTAGTGATTTAAAAGCAAACTTTTATTATTATTTCGACTAGTACACAATACATTATTATTACAACAAAACATTATTATCATCACAATATCATTATTATTACACGACTAGTTCATAATCAATTACGATTAGAAGGGCTTTTCCTGAAAATTCTTATGAGAGCCAACAGCATTTTATTAACATGAATGATTGGTGAGAGATTCAGGACTGAAACGTCCTGATGCTGAAAATATGTTTGAAATCTAGGGTGCGACTGGTCGGGGATGACCCACATAATAAACTTTTAAATTTATAAATAATAAACTTTTTTTGTGAACCCACATGGTTTTGAAATATCATCTTAAAATTTGAAGTCTGGCTTCAATTCTTTATTTATTATGACATATTTTTATGTATAAGAAACAATTACAAACTTCTCATGGAAATATAAAATTCCACTATGTTAATAGTATAGTATATACTTTAGTATCTATACCCGAGTCTATACCATTGACATGAATTTTTCAAACGCAAACGATAAATAGTAATATTCAAATTTCAACATTATAATAAGTTGATCTTTTAATAAAGTGATAAATATTTACTGAAAGCATGTTAAAATGTGTAAATAATTATTTTTGCACACGCTCTACTGATGCATTGCGTATTGGCACACAGTCTCACAGCAGCAGAAACGAATTTTTTTTTATCCACATGGCATGGTTAGTTCCTAATGACCCATTGACCCTAAATATCCTGGCAACAGAAATAATGACAAAAAATATTGTCTATTGATCCTGGAATTATAGATTATTGATAGGTGACAGAGGTCCTCTGATCCACATGAACCCCTTTCCGGCTTTCCCAGGTCCGGCTCTCTTTCTCCTCACTATGTACCTTCAACATTGTCTCAACTTACATCCATTTTTGTACGGTCAGATCGTTACATTTATTGCTTATATTTGTGGTTTGCTTTTATCTTCCTATCCACTAGGTACAACATCCTCCTTGATGGATATGAAAATAAAATTGACAATCAATTATTTATACACAATTTGTTGCTCACCGTCTCTTATTACCCCATTGGTCAGCCATATGGAGCGTCCATACACTATCTCTTCATCTCCCTTTTTATTTATCTATTTTATATTTGGTTTTATTATGTATAGGTGATATGCGTCAAAACAAGTATCTTAACGGGTTAACAAAATTCTTAAGTAGATTGATGATTTGATTAGTTAGTTAAAAATTAACTGGTTAACTGTGCAACCCCAAGTTAATAGGAATTAGATTTTTTTTAAAATAACAACATAGATCACGAAATAAAGATTAAATGTTGTTTATTTCCATATTTATTTCATACCATATTTATTCCTTATGATCTGGATTCTGGATTGATCAAATTGAAATATTTTCCTGAATTAATTTAAATTTGTAAAAAGTGGTAATAGACGTATAAAATTGGCCGTGGCGTATAAACGGAAAAAAATGTGTAAATCAATCAATTTTTAGAAACAATTCGTTAATTTGTGAGTATGACACACGCTTGGTTACACGTCACACAAGCTCGGATTTTTATTGACATGACATTCAATGTTTCGACTCACAAAATTATCTTTCTGTTCCAATACAAACCAATAAATGTCTAAATAATGACGTGTGCAACTAGCTTCTCCAAGAGATATAGGGAAACCGGAGCATTAAAAGATAAACGCGATAACGTTGTTCAGCAAGGGCTGATTTGGCTCCAGGTATAACCTAGAAACAACTCCGCGTCAGTAGTTGCACGGATAAAAGCAAGGAATAGAGGTGTTTACTTTTATTTCGAACTGTTATTTTATGATACAAACAGCACTTTATTTTTTTTTTACTTGGTTAAACAATGAAGTCCAATACCAAGGTACGTTTGCGATTGAAAACATCACACAGAAATTAAAATTATCCTAATCCAATTTAAAATTTAAAAAAAATTAAGGTCTATTCTATCCTATTTTCCTTGTTATTGTTTTTCGGCTCGAATCCAGCAACTGCTGTTACGCAGACTGGTTCTAAAAATGCGGGGGATTCAATAAAATTTTCAGGAAGTTGTCCTGGTGGTTCTTTCAACTGTGAAGCTACAGGTTAATTTACTATAGTCATTTTACAGGTTATTAGATTTTAAATTGAATTATATATGTTGTAAACAATAAAAAAAAACAGACAATCCTGCAATCATACTTGCCGTTGGGATTTTTGCTATTGGTGCTGGTATTGCTTATAAGGCTACAAACTACTTCTTCCCAACATCATTAGAAGAATCATCAGATTCAAAAAATAAAAAGTAGTAGCAACACATTGAGGCAGCAAATATTTCCAGAGTTGCACTGGAAGTGAAGTGCTGGGACCAAAAAAAAAATGACTTGTCGAGTGGTGTCTCTGTAAACCTTCCCAACATTCCATTTACATTACATATATTCCCCAAGCCCATATAATCGACTGTAAAACCACAATCGCAAATATGCCATTATTTGATTATATGAACTATTAAACTAAAACACACAAAAAATCCCACGGTTATGTCGATCAATAATTAAAGACTTGATCAATAAAATCTAAAACAAAAAGGTGTAATTGTAATATTGTAATATTTATTCCATTAAAAGTACATTAAATAATGTAGAATTTACGTGGAAATAGGACTGATGAAATCACACAGCATACATTGCATCAGCATTTAAAAAGAGAGGGAGGGAGATTGAGATAACAGACCACCTCTTGGTCGCTGTGTTTGGAATAATCAAAGGCAAAATAAAAGCGAATATGTTATGAGAAATTGAGAAATAAGGATAAACATTCCAACACATTTATGACGGCTTATTACTTACCAATTGGCATTGAAGTTAATCGTGCAACTCGAGTTAGCAAGTAAAAAAAAAACAGTTACCAATCCCAGATCAGAACCAACTTTATTCTTAGTTCAACTATAATCTACAAATTTATCGCATAGTACGTACAATAAAATGAAACAGTGAAGGATCAAACTAGCACGAATATGATAACAATAATTATGCAATAAAAAATAATAGAATTTTAGACGTTCAAAAAGTCTTTGGATATGAGACTAATATACGTCTTTACTTTTACTATTACACAATTATCAATTAGCCGCCAGCATCGGTTTTTATCTAAGTTCTAAAATTGCAGTGTTCCCCACACTAATTGCCATTAATATAGGAGATAATAAGCATGTAAGCTGTATGTAATTTATTACTACGCATCTATACGTATGTAACTTGAGAAGTTTATATTTCATGGCGATAAAAATAGTGGCCTATATTTATGTGTCATCATCATTTCCACGATTAGAAAACAGTCTGCCCGGTTAGCACAGTTAAATTTGGAATTTATTGGGGCACAGTCGTTTGCTATTTAGCGGCAATGTATGAATCGCGTGTCGGGCCTCACCAGAGCCAGTAAAAAAAAAAGTATATTCCACCAACTTCCTCTAAAAAAAAGGGGATATGATGGAAATATATTGGAAACTTGCACCACCGAAATTAAATAACCAAATAAGGGAAAACACTTTTCCAATACATTTCTGACATATATCTGCTTAAAAGTATTACGTATGTTGGTAGAATATACATATATGTTTTACTGGCTCTGGTGAGGTCCAGCGGGCGATTATATACAACCTACTCCCAAAAAAGCAAAACAAAAAACCGCCAATATATTTCCAATATCGTGTGCTACCCGGGCTGGTCTGACAATCTTTTATTTTTAACAAGAAGACGAAAGATGCCATGTTACAAATTACAGTATTATTTTTGCTTATTTTTCCCTAGCGTTATCAATCGTCAATTAATATTTTCTCGATTCGATTCTAGGACTAAGCCAATGCGATTCAATTACTTTTGTATTTTTCGGTATCTCATATACCCTGACATGATTGTCTTGTTATTTTTTTTTACTCTTCATTAATTAGTTAACAATATATATATATATATTGGAGCCCATTAGTTATCAAATCCCATGTTATTTTCCTATCGTGAGCTTATACGCTCTGGAGACGATGTCCACACCAATTAACACTTCCGGTCCCGACTTCACAGGAAATCGGAACCGACTCTTTAAAATTTCTAATTTTTTTTTCTATTAATTTTAGTTACCATTTTAATTAGGTTTGTTAATTTTTAATTCTTACAGTTGCAGTTGAAAATTTCAACTGGGATATTTGACTTCAGCTTTATAGTTATATGTACTCGGAATTTAAATTGTCGCCGTTGGGGCCACTATTGGAATCGTTGCAGTGCGGGCGTTGGTTATGCGTATAAAAGCATTTCTACTCCATAAAAAGAAAAATATTAGAAACATGAAAAATTACTCCAGGTATAATTCTAATAAATTTTGGAATATAGAAAATCAAAAAAAAATTCTTTAATAAATTTGAAAGATACCGCAAATATGTACAAGTAATTATAAAACGACTGCTGCTGAAACAAAAGCTCCGCGACGCCACGGGGTTACAAGCTATCCAGCTGAAGGAGGACATCCGGCTAGCAGAGGAGCAAGTGAAACTAACAAGTGGGAGAACAAGGCAGAAGAGACCTTCAACCACGTGCTCCGCAATTACTACGTGGAGCTTACCGCCAGGCTGTTGCTAAAAGCTCCGCCTCTTACGGTTCCAGCACCATAACTAGCTCCGCCGACACCGTAGTAGTCAAGCGGCCCGATTCAACTTCATCCGTCAGGAGTAATTCACGCTCCGCTCCACCCAGGAATGTAATTCTTCGGCCGCAACCATCGGTAGCTGCTCTTCCGTTCAACCGGAATAGTCTTGAGAATTGTTTATTAATTTTGAATTTTTTGTTATTGATCTTAATCGTGTAAATTTGAATCATGTTCCATTAAAATAGAAGCCAATAACTGATTATAATATTTTGTATTTTACTTAATTATTTTTATAGCAGCTGGAGTTTATTTCCGCTTGCCTCTTCTGCCACCGCAACAATAAAAATCGTCTGCCAGCTGGCAATTGCTTTCGCAGTCCTACTTGTCATCTATTTTAGCAGTCGGAAAATCAAAGATTAATTATTTTTTTGTCAAACCTTGAAATATTCAAAGTATTATGATGAGTAGGTATTGTGAACCTTTGTTTAGATCGAGTAGAAGGCGAACAGATGATGATAGGTTCATTGAAAACGGTGCTTTAAGGAAGTATCGCACCGGACGAGAGCCGCTCCCTGGAAATAGTCTGATGAAATTTGTTCGCCTCCAAAGTTTGATGATCAATTTCAAGTTGGGTGACGTACTCTTCAAAAGTGAGATTTTACGAAAAGCATACGACACTGCCGAAACTGTAGTTCAGAGGAGTTTTCCAAACGAACCAACGCGTAAATTGGTATGCCTTCTATTTTTTTTAAGTATATGCACTTTCTTCTCCTTACAAAATATTAATATTCAATTTTTTTTGTACGAAGCTTTTGGACATGCCATTAGCTGTCCGATGTTCATATCTCTATGATTTCAATAAATATTACGAGGTAAGCTAAATAATAATTCAGCAAAATAGTTTAAAATTAGTGTGCTGCATACAAGTTTAGTAAATGGGCTGAGTGGTGCTGAAAAGAATTCAAAAAGTTACATAATATCTTATTATTAAGTAATGAGTTACAACCGAAAATTAGTGTGTAGAAAGTAGGCTACCGGAAAAGATAAAAGTAATGGAATCGCCTCGGCTTATTGCTGTGTCCTCTGTTTGGACTATTGTGTTAAAATCACGGACTCGGATAACTATTTATTGAGGATTGATATAACGTGAAAAAATAGCGCAGTGAGACTAAGTGTAACTTGCAACGGCATCTTTCGTTTCAATTCTAAATCAAGTTGATAACGTGTGACTCATTATGGGCTGTACAATAACGACTGCCAATTACATATTTCTCAGGCGGCCTATATACGTACACCTTTGTTTTGGGGCCTGACTTAACATTTTTTTCTTACTCAGTTAGAAGTTAAGTCTTATTCTGTACTAAAACGTACATATTTCTGAAGTTAATTAACTATTAGCTATTCAAGTTGTGGTTGCTATAAGCTCTCCCTTGTCTTTAAGTATACAAAAACTTCGATTGCACTTGAAAGCTCAGCTGCTTTCTCTTAGCCCCCCCCCCCCCACCCTTTAACATTTGGACCAATCAGAGAATGTCTTGTCCCAACGACCAGTTCTCTGCTTTATACATTTCAATGTAAATGAAAATTACTATTTAACTAGATCAAACAATGGGAATAGAATTCAAAATATGCTTATTAGTTCGGCTGAAATCTGTCGGGAATGCCAACCGATATGCGTTATTTGTGAAAATTGCTTAATGTTTAAAAAAAAAATCATTCTCTATGGCATAATCATACTGTGGCCTTAAGTCAAACCCACGCGATTCACTTTGACAAGTTTATCTTTTATGGATAGTAAATTTTCTCCAATCTACTGATAGCTTGCTTGCCTTCAAAAGCTTCTCTAAATTTTTTTAAGGTTTTACCATTATTGATAAACAAAATCTTACTGCGGAATAATCGATTTTGTCGTCAGCTCAACAGTCCAGCAGAATAGTGGGTCTTGTACAACTCATCATCCTCCAAACAAATGGGTAAATCTTTGCTTAGTTTCAAAATTATATATAACATTCAATTTACAAAGTTGTAATTTTTAAAACTGCTTAGTTGAACTTAATCCTGCTAATGCTCTCGTCGGTACGGTCGGAACCGCGGTTGTTTCTATTGGAGCCGCATTCGTTCCGGCACTGGTGGAATACTTTAAAAAACCCTCCTTTAAGTTCAAAGGCTACGGATTTTCAATTGAAGCCACTGGTTAGCCTATTGTTCAATCAATTTGATTAATTTCCGTGTAAATTTGTGTAAATTTATTGATTACAGGTTGGACTGCGACTCCCATCGTCTCTGGTGTTGGTGAGGCTATTCCTATCCTGGCCGTTGGTGTCGTCATTGTTACAATAATATGGGCATGTCATAAGTTTATACCATGCGAACGCCAAGCCATCCCCGACTTAGATGAAGTGACAGAGTTGTAAAAACTTCTATAGCCTCCGAATAAGAAAACACGTAAAATGTAATAAGTTGTTATATTTTGTATCCAATGTAATCAAGTTTCCTGTGAGAAATACGAACGAATCGGTTAAGGCGTTGTGGTTTTTTTTACTTATCTTTGTATACATTTTGACAGAACCAGAGTCCAAATCTTATTCAGCTTAACCAGATTCAGAAAACCGTGTTTTCCCCTTATTCACTCTCTTTTTGAATCCCTGGTGAAATTAAAAATTTAATTCATTGCAGACTTTGAATTGAATCTAGTGATTCATTAAAAAACGAGTTTAAATTGCAAAATATTTTAATATAAGGTATTTTAGCCAAGATTCATAAATTCAGATTCATTTCTTTATGGACTCAAAAACGTAACATTCTTTAGAGGAGCGTCGAAAAATCTTCTTTATGTACCAATTACAAACAAAATAAATGATAATAGGAAATAAATGGTGGAAGGTCTTGTTCCGTTATCTTTGTGACGTTGTCACGCATTTACGATAACCAGGGTAACGTGCAATTGAGGTTTGGTGGTTTCAAAACATACGTGGGCGTTATTTAACTATAAAATGAGATAAATAAATACACATATATCTTTTCCTGCTCGCTTGTTTTTAATTTTGAATTCATGTTTGACTGGTTTGTAATTTTCAATTTGCTGCTAATGCTGCTAATAAGCTAATGACATAACAAAAAGAGTTGACTTAATGAATGTTTTTTTTTATTATTTTCAGTCCATCTGCATCTCTAATAATAATAAGTAATCAGTGAGCATGATACTTTTCTGTTGACCAGTCCGTCATGATCCATTAAGGCAAGCAACTAGAAAACGCTGACTACTTCAAAACTTGGTTTTCTTACTGGCTCTCCCCTTCGGATACCCAAATTTACCGTTTGTGGTTAAATTTCAATCGCTCCTGGGATACCTTTTGTATGAGTCTCCACTGGTATTATAGACCGAGAGTGAAGTCAGTCTTATTGAGGCAAAAGGCAAACGAAATTTCTTTAAGTTCGTTGTTTTCCTGGCAAACTTCTTAACGTTACTAAGTAGTTCCTCATTTCCTTGTCTCGAAGATCCTACTTTCGGGCAGCTTCCAGCAGGATCTAACTTTTTTCCAGCAACCTCTTAATTCGATGCTCCAGTTTCAACTACTTGCAATATGTATCCACATGTGAACAAAGATATTCAAGGAGTGTCGTTGAGCTGATGCGGCTCTGACCCACAAGAATAGCTTGCTAAATATTATTTCATGTCAGTTTATTTGATTTTTTTTATCATTGCCTTTATTATGTTTTAAACTGTCCCAGAACCAATTTTTTTCACACAAAATAGAACGAAATAATTCTTTAGAATGGTATAAAATTCAAAGCAGTAGGTACACAGAATCATTGAAACATTGAAAAATATGTTTTTATATATTTTAAAATAAAATGACCACAACATATAATAGAATCAATTATGTTCAGTAATTTACTCTAACAAATTGTTCTCAAAAGGAAAATTAAAGGTCATGCAAACAAGCTTGACTCCGGATGTTTCTATATATAAAAGACAATAGCAGACCTAATTTACTAATATCAACAAGATGGCAAATGTAAATGATCAAAAACGAACTCAACACGAAGAGGAAGAAGAAGACAAGTATTGGAACCAACTTAATTGTCTGGATACGGAAAGTGATCAACCAAAAGAGGTGGCACATGATTATGGCACGTCGTGGTACAATTTCTTGCGTTTGAATCGCCGTTTGCCTTACATCTTCAATGGTGCTTGGATAGTGTCCACTATCTTAGGCCAATCTGGCAATGTGGCTAAAATTCCGCGGGAATTGAGAAGAAGGGATCCTAGTGATATACACTACTGGATTGAAGACGGTTCCATAATAAAGCAAAGACCAAGTAGATCTTTTCCATTACACCCTAGAATAATAAAACAATAAATAAATAAATACATGATGAAACTAAATTACAAAAAAATATATTCCTTGTCTGAACTCTGATGACTCTGATTGCTATAATTGTGATATTTATGTCCTATTTTATATATATATATTTTTTTAAAATTTACATTTATAGCATTTTCTTTAAAATTTAAAGACCCGCATTATTCAAATATTGTTTTGAGAATACATATACTTACGCGTGGCCAAAATATAGCACTTTATTGAGTTTGGAACACTTTAAATTGTAACACATCAAATAAAGATGAACCAGAGTTTCTTGATACGTCGGGCGCTGTTGGTCTATTTATTGTGAAAAATTTTAGGGCCTCTGTATTTATTCGGCATACGCATCTTGGCATTCGTCGTTTTTAGATAATCCCTTAAAATTGCAATACATTTTTACTTATTAAGATGGTTATAATAAGGACCAAGTACGGTGAAATATTGGAAATGATTACATAAATTCATTTTCATTAATCAAGTTAGTTTTATTGTTTACTATCGCTTGTACTTAACGACGTACTTTAGGACATACAGTACCGGCTCGGTTATACGACCACTCGCTTCTACGGCCATTTTGTGAATGCGGCCAATTTTTCGGCGCTCACATTTTTAGCGCGAAATCGGGGAATTTTTTAATTTAAAAAGTTAATCATAATCTCAATAGATTACAATTTTCAAAAATGTTGTGCTAGTAACCTACTTAATCCCATGTATTAAATATATAGTTTTAAAGTTCTTAATTCATAATTATGTTGTTTTTGATAAAACTAAGGTAATTAAGTCTAAACAATATTATTTATTCCATCAGAATATTTTTACACGTCAAAGTTGAAAAATGATTTACCATGGCTCGTAATAGTACTGGAGGGCTGTTACACAAGACCACATGGGGAAAATGAGCTTGTAGAAATTGTATACAGCGATAGTTGATTATTATGTAAGAATCACAATTAAATAAAGTATTACTGTTGTTTAAGTTCATTTTTCAGATAGTGAATTAAATTTATCAGTAGATAATAGCAACCTTTCAAGCCTACAAAATACAGTAAATAAATGCCCCTCACAATTTCATGTCATATGCGAATACAATAAGGCGAAATCAACATGGCTTTTCTATAATACTATTCCGATGGGTATCCGGCTAGACCGCCATTTCGCTTATACGGCCGTGCACACCGTAGCCGCATAACCGAGCCGGCACTGTGCTTTTACGACATGAATGTAGTACGTTCTTGAAATCTCATCAAGTACAAAGTTCAAGTACAAAGTGTCCAAAAATAGGACATACTTCTAGTACTTACTTTAAAATGTCCTTTTAAAAAACCTTGTAAAATTTTTTACCTGGCTTGAACAGCACTTACCCCAAAAATCCCGTCCCGCACGTAAGCATGTTTGGTTTATTGCGTGCTTTTAAACTTTTAAAACTTATACGGTAATTATTGTAAATTAGTTCTATTAGACTCCAGGTCAACAGGCTCACTTCCCGTAAAGGGTAAGGTAGCTGTATTTATCACTCAAATGCAGAATGTGTGAGAAGAGCAACACGTTGGCTGTACTATAAGGGGCAGGCTGAAGAACTTGACTGCTCCCGTGTATTTAGCAGAACGGCTTCGGAAATCTTTGCAATCCGAGTTTTATTCTAACAATCAATATATGTAAGTTCCTACATTATAATTGGTAACAGATTGGTAGAATGCTACAGGAAATATCCAGGTACTTACTGTAGTTGAGGTTAACGGGCTGAGCGGTTGCTTGCCTGGCTCCCATTCTGATGTAAAATCTAGTTCAATTTTCGATTATGACATAATATATTAGCCTAATATAGAGGGTTATATAGATATGAAAGGATCTCTAAGTAATATGGACTTTTTTTTATTATTTTAGATTTTCGGTTACCATATGGTCACAAAGAGCAGCGTGACGAGTGCAAAGAGACCCATTAGCTTCGAACTTGACCGAGCTTCGAACCCATTAGGAAGTAACCAACGCTGATGGCTTTATCAAGTTCATTGATTCTACGAGTTTAAATAAAGCAAACATGCATACAGTATGGTCCAAATAAACTTGACCCTTACCTGTTTAGTGCTTTGTGCCCCTCAAGTTTATTTGGACCATACTGTACTAGTTGTGGTCATACTTTTTGTGACTACCCACCTCTTTATTTAGGTATTAAATTAACACACAGACATTAACACAGATTTCATGTCAAAATAAGGTAAGGTATGTTGTTAGACTTGTCTTTACGAGTGGGCTCGCTGCTCGTACCCTCAAAAAAAGATCTAACTTTTAAATGAATAAACTATTAATGAAAAATTATTAAAATCAATGTTTTGACAATTCAAAACTATACAAACTTATAGATAGATACTCTCTTCCCCCTTGCTTTTTTATGCTATTCTTGGTAATAATGATATAATTGTATCACAAACTATCATCTTGTAAAAAAAAATTATTTTAAACATATGTTATAAAAAACTGCATAAGAATGAAGCCAAACACGTAAAGCGTTTTTGACACATTAATGATATTATTGCAGCTAAGTTAAGTTTCTTCCTTAAATATCCTTTTTAAGTTTCTTCCTTAATTCTTAAATAAACATAAGATTATGTCACTATCCAAATTATTTTTTTTTATCATTTTATAGTAATCGTCATCGCTATGAATGTAAGCTAAACTCACAATATACATATACATTTCTTGCCTACTGGTCAATTATACATATAATTCACGGCTAAGCTATAGAATGCGACTACGTTTTTTGTTCAATTTACTTTAATCAAATTACTTTGTTAATTTGTTAAAGGGGGAAAACAAAGGGTTTTGCGTGCGATGTACTTGATCAAATTTAATTCATTAAAATCATTTATTTCCTTTAAATATGGAAACTAATCCATTGTTGTCACGAATGGATTTAACAATTTAGTATTGTCAGTAAATTAATGAACTAAACTAAACAAACCATAACTGATACCAAGGCTATTAGGCCTTGGATCTTGTTAATACTAGGCTGGTACTATAACAATGAGTCAGCTAGACGATGGAAACTCACTAATTTTTTAGCTTGTCAATTATGTATCTTATATACATATATATTAATATAAGTGTATTATATTATATTAAGTATTTTCGTAATTTTAATTATATTAAGTATATTAATGAAAACGCGTTTAGTCGCATTCTATAGTTTTACCCTTAAGTTAATTTGCGCATAGTTTTTTCTAGCTTCCTTGTACAGTACATCAACAAAGGAAGCGAAATCAAAATTTGAAATATCATTAAGATGCAAGATATTCATGTGTTGACGTAATTTTTTAATACATTTAATTTCAAGTTGAGTCTTATTATGAAATTCAGCTCTCTTCTCCTTCATCGCTTTTTAAAATCATTGTTTTTATTTAATCCAAAAGGACTTCATTTTAAGAATGGGTTTTGATGAACAACTATTGCTCGCTACAAATTACCATTCTGAAAATATATTGGTATAAGATGTGTCCAATAGACTATTATTCAATTTCTAACTCACACTGAACTAAATTAGAGCAGCAGGGCTGTCGGAATCTATATTTAAAGTTAGCCTTTTTCTTGTTGTCCGACGTCCGTCCCCGTAGAATTGGTTATGGGTCCCTGTTTATGATAGGCTGGGCGGCAGGGTTATAGAAATATGTAGATTTGCCCGTAGCTAGCTGTTGAAACTGTTAAAAAGAATGATAAATCGCCATTGCTGAAAAAGACAACGGCGCGGAAAAGTTGGACATGACTCATGACATGTCAGAGTGTCGTTACAATACACCATCTTTTTGTCCAAAAACAAAAATTCCTTCAGTTTAAAAAAAATTAGATTTTTAAAGTTTGAGAGTGTTTGAAAAAAAGTTACTATAAAAAAAACTTGTTCAAGCACTTGGAATTTAAGTTAACGTTTATTGATTAAAAAACCATTTTATTTTGACTGTTTTTCTTTAATCCTTTTTAAAATATGACAGCAATTCTTTTGCCTCAGCTGGATACCAGATTGCAACGGCACCAATACCAAAAATCAACATCCCATAGACAAGTCCTCGGGCAAGTGTGTTTGCAGGATTTCCTATTATATATGCGTTGTTTAAGTAGTAATGAGTTTTTAAAATAGTCGCTGTAAATTTACGAAATTAAATTAACCTGTAGCTTCACAGCTGAAAGAACCATCAGCAGTTGAAACTGTGCATTTAATCGAATCTTCCGCATTATTTTGAGAGAGAGTCTTTGGTGCAGCAGCAGAAGACGCCGGGATCGATTTAAGCAACAATAGCAAGGAAAACAGAATGGAATAGACCTCCCTCTTTTAAAATATTGTAACAATGTTATTAGATTAGGCTAATGAACTTTTTGTTTTTGTTATTCAAACACACATACCTTACTCGAATTGGAAATCATCTTGATGTGTAACTATCAAATTAATAAGTAGCCGATGTATAATAATAAAAGACTCTCAACTCGCAGGACGACCAACTTTTAGTCTTGTTTTTATCAATTCGTTTCTGTTTAGGTGTGTATATCTCGGCCATGGAATACTTGTGTTATCATAAATTTGGCTTATCTATGTTATCTTGGTGCTGCTATGGTTACGCAGTTTACAAAATACATTTATATTTAGGGTAGAGCGGCTTTTACACAGAGTGCTAGTACTGGGTGACCATGTTCTTCCTATTCTATTGACTGCGACTATAACATTGGATCTCGCTTCATTTAGAGCTGGGCATCAGAGTAAGATGTGCGAGATGGTCTCTTCAAGTTCACCGCACCGACATGCAGGCGAATATCTCTCATCCGAAGAAGAATAAGTGAGCGTTCAAGTAGCTATGACCAGTCAATAGGGCCAGTCAATAGCTGAGAAAGGTACCCAGATATAGATGTGAAAAATTCGAAATTCGAATAAAAAAAGATTAAACTTTCTTTCAAACAAAAGTGGCTATGATTTTTTTTTTACAATACAGATTTTTGGGGTCCATAGTCCCGGACCGGACCGAAAAGAGGATATATCTATAATTAAGCAGCTAATTAAAAAGTGTTTTTAAAATGGCAGTCCAAAAATCCACATTATTTGGTTTCATGTGCCAGCTTTTATTATGATATTGTAAAATATTTTAATGATCAAATTGTTTTTTAGAACAGGCATGTATTTGAAATACAAGAAAACTATATTTTACGGATACATATGCTAGCTCACCACAAATTGTAATTTTAATTAGTTGGTATAAGATATGACCACTGCAACTATTTTTCAATTTAAAAAATAATAAAGTATTAATATTTTATCGTGGATCCTTTTTCCTTGTAAAATTGGAATGAGCCAATTTTTTTGCTAAGCTCGAATTTTTCATAATCAATTTCAATTGGATTCGAATCGTGATAGTAATGCGAAGATCCTTCAGTAGGATCCCTCATGGCGGGAGATCCTTTTCCCGTCATGACATGTTGTGTAAGCATTCCATAAATCTTGAAAGCATCCACCTCCGGCACATCATCAATCTCCTCGTCGTCCTTGGACTTGCCACCGCCTTTATCCCAGCATTTGAACAGTTGAGGGTTACCTTTAATTATTTCGTATAAACAGTTTTCGCCTTTCCAATTCCCTCCAGCCCGGTTGACGATGACCCAAGCGATGGCTATCTGGACCTCCTCCCGGGTCTCCACCGGCTCTTCACTAGCCTCCGCGTAGATGGTCTTCAAAAAGGGTTTGAAGGAAAGTGAATCAGGATCAATCCAACCCAAATTTACATCTTCGGCCATTGTATCGTGAGCTGATGCTGGTGGGCAATTAAAATATGCAGTGATTTATAAGGCTTTCAAATTTGGTAATGCATAAGGAAATTATTGGTTGATAGTGTCAACCAACCCTTTTGTGCTATATAAATACTGCAAAGATAATGGTATTTATATAGCTTAATAATTTTTATTTTATTTTATTGTAGGAATTTAATAAACCGCGTTTTACCTTGTATGAAGTAGTGGCAAGAGTGATGATGCGCTCGTATAGGTCACTGTAAAGTTTGTCCGATGTGTTCAACTTAGAAATGAGATGTGTGTATTTTATTCTATTACGTTTTATTTTAAATACATGAGCAACTGCATCATAAAAAGTCGAAATATTTATGATAATATATCTAGGCTCACCATTTACATACACCATACCTTATCAGCTACACCTGAGCAAAAACCATTAAATTATAATCATACCGGATTTCCGACCATTACTGTTATTCTATATGATTTTGAGAAATATGAGGTTCATTATGATGGCTTCTCCCACGTCGCATTTCAGCGAGTGCAGTTCAGAATTATTCAACCGATTTAAGTTCGCACTTATGCCGCACTTATTTCAGCCGATAAGACATCAATATAATTTTGGAGGAGGTTATGCTAAATAATAAATAACCTTCCTGCAACCACCACATCTTTTAAATCCTAATGTTAGTATATATGATGTCATGATTTGTCAACAATAGGGCTCCGAATATCATCATGCATTTTTTTAAATGAAGCAAACACATTACCACAAAAACTGTTCGTTATTAATTTTTTTATTACTATTTTTATTCAATCCAAGAAGACTACATTTGAAGAATGGATTTTGATGAACATAACTGTTTGATAATATAACTGCTCGCTACAAATTACTATTTTTGTAAATTAATTGGTATAATAAGATGTGTTTAAGACTATTATTATTTCAATTTCTAACTCACAGCACTGAACGATATTAGCGAGAACAGTGGGACTGTCGGAATCTATTTAAAGTTAATGGCCTGATTCTTGGTTTCCTTCCCTGTAGAATTGGTAGGCTGGGCGCCTTTGTATGGTAGGATGAATTTGTATGGTAGGATGAATGGCAGGGTTAAAGAAATATGTAGATTTGGCCGTAAAATCCTTTCCTTCTCGCAAAGCTGGGGTAAGTACGCTTACAATTTTCATTTGTTCTTCCTCCGGTACATCAATTTCCTCGTCTTTCTTGAGCTTACCAGCGTCATCATACCAGCAGCTGAAGAGTTGACGATCAGCTTTACAGACGCCACTGATAGTGCTCCCACCCCAGTAGTTGCGGTTAAGTCTAGATCGGTTAACGATAACCCAAGCGATGGCTGTTTGGACCTCCGGAGACTCTTCACGAGCCACCCCCCAGATGGTCTTCAATAGGGTTTGACCGTCAGGCGAATTGAGATCAAGCCAACCCAAATTCATTTGTGCCATTGTTTCTTTGCTGCTAATGAACAATTCAAAACAAATACAGTGATTAATAATGTTTATTGTAAACTTTTTTGTTTTTGTTAGTAAAATGGTATAGTATAATTGCAAAATTTAGGCCGGCTGCTGGAACACATAAAATATATATATATACAGTATAGTATATAAAATTACACTCAAATAAAATAGAGGGACTTATATAGTCCCTCTCATATAGTTATAGTTTTTTTTAATGGATAGGGAATATAATAAACCGTTTTACCTTTGATAAAGTATAGTGGAAGTGATGGTGCGCTCTTATAGGTCTGATGTGTTCAACTTACAAGTGAGCTGTGTATCGTTCGATTGCGTTTAATATGTGTGCTGCTACGTAGAAAGTGGAAATCTCTGTGATTATCTCTAGGTTACTCATTTACGCATACGCACTATATACCTTATCAGTTATATCCTAGCAATAGACAAACAACTAATAATGGTCGGAAATCCGGTATCGTGAAACAGAAAGTCTTGCTGCATAAAATAGATTTACATTACGAAGTAATGACTAATGATGGCTTCTCTCTAAGAGCTAAGAGCATATATTTCTGGCCTCTGATAAGACCGCATAATGGAGAAAATTGCTTAAAATGAAGTCCCCATAATAGTAGAAACCAACAGAAATCTAAGATCCTGCGATGAATCATGCTATTTCAGAAGGAATAGTAAAAAAAGGTCCCCGAATTTCACCACGATGTTAATGGCAACTCAAGCGCCAAGATAATAACAGCACGGCAGAGTTGTTATTCCAGATATATTGCTGTACTCCCCAAAGTAACGGCCTATGTAGGCTATATAATGGGAACTTAATCAGTGTTTCTCTTTTTTATCTCTTTTTTCAAATCTCACACAATTTATCTCAATTTCAAGACACAAGACAATTGCAAATGTCCTTTGGTAAAACTATAGAATGTAACTACGCTTAATTTAGTCAAATCGAGTTAATATATTCAAATTGTTTAATTTACTTAAAATACTAAATTAAGTAACATTTTAGTTTTTAAAGTTTTTTTTAAAAGTCCATTCGGGATAACATAAAATCATGGATTCGGACAAAGATTTATTGAGAATTGATAACGTCGAAAAAAATTAACAGGGAATCATATTTGGATCATATTGGCCTATCTATATCTATAAAACAAAAAGTTTGAGGAAAAATGGCAAGAAATTCCTGATTGGTCCAAATTTCTACGGGGAGGGACTTAACTAAAGCAGCTGAGATTTTAACTTGCAAATAGAGTTTTGGTACTTTAGAAAATATGAGGGAGATAATCAACGCTAACCATATTAAAAGTAGCCATAAAAGCAGTTGACTAACTAGGTTTTATAGAACAAAACTTTACTTGCAACTATTTTCTCGAGTTGCCAATGAACCTTAGTTAAGCCCTTTAACGAAGGTGGCCGCTTAGGCCGCCTGAGCCAAATTGGTAGAATAACAAAAGTATAATAGTTGTTATTACGGATTGTAACACTGCGAATCAATGCATGCACACATGTGCATGCATTGATGTATGCAATGTTAGACTTGTCTTCAGCGCAAGTGTGCTCGCGCGGTCATTTTTTTTTTGTAAGAACGATCTCATTTTTAATGAATTAACTATTAATGACGAATTCATGAAAAGATTATTTTACAAATAATGTTTTTATAATTTAAAACTACCAATTTAAATTTTTATAACTCTGGTCTTTTTCGTGACATATTTTAAGAGAATCGTCTCGAATAGGCTAAGTGATAAAATTTGTCACAAAAAAAAATTGAAAAGTAAATTTGAATGATTAAGAACACATTGGAAAAATAAGGGGATCGTAAAAAGATTTTCAGGGACCACAGTCACGAGGGTAACTGTCATGAGTGTGAAGAGAACAATAAGACCGAGTCTAGAAGGATTTGTCCACGGTTACGGCGCAATATCTGCTCGATATGATCAATGATCATTGATCAATATAATAAATTATTTAAATTCCTTTTATTTTTTATTATAAATCTCCCCACCCAAAACCCCAACATTGGCTTGGGCATTAGTCGCTACATTATTGGGATTACTAAACTCAAAATTCCTGTATGCGTTAAATAAAACAGTATAAGTTCACTTCACATCCCAACCAAACCGTTTTGATGGCTTGTTCAAGCAATAAAGCACAAAAATATTTTTTTTTTACTATTTTTATTAATTGTTTCATATTCAGATCAAAAGCAGATGTTTAAGTTAATGTATTCATTTCAAAGATGTTTCTACTAAATATTCAAATGCATTCGGATGAATATTTACTCGTCATCAATTTAAGTTTAAAAAAAATCACAATCATTTTCATTCAAATTGCGTATATTTATAGATATTTATTCATTCAAATGGACTCCTTTTTCAATAAAATATGCATTGGGGAAAACCCCTAAACTAGCCTGTAAGTAGGGGGGGGGGGCTACGTTTTATGAAATTTTTCTTGCCGCAATATCTTTGATAGTCATGACATTTTTAAAGTACATTTTTGGGGGTTAATACGTTTATTATACTGATGATATCATTGTATCAACGGTGACGAGACATGCGTAGCAAAGAATATAAGCTTATAACACTAATTCCAAAGATATAAAAAAGCGTATGTGATAATGAAGGATCAAATGGCGAATTAACACGTGTTTAAAATAAAATTCATGAAGAAATATATAGAAGCCTCTATACTATCTCTCTACTATCATAGATACATCACCTAAATTAGTTGGGGACGACTACCTACACGTTTGTTTAGAAAGGGGGGGGGGGGGTAATTTCAACAAACTGAAAATTTTACGCATCGAGGGTGCGCCTCGATACTCGAAAGAGTTTACTGTTGCCAGGTACATATATTTACATTCAATATATGTAAGATAAAATTATTATTCTAAAGATATTGTTGCATCATTTAGATGCTATTGAGATATCGCCGCTAGAGTGCCTAATAATCGATTAATAATTTTTTCTCAGTGGTTATCTGGCATCTGGCCGACTGGCTTATTTAGTAGTTTTGTTCTTTCGTATCTTTGAGCCAGTAGCCTCTAAACTAAACGTGCTTGCTTTTACTTCTCCTGGATATTACAGCATTCATTCTTTTTCAAGAATTAAAAAAAAAGTAAAATCGTCCTATAGATTTGTAAATGAATAAGGAATTACATGTGATTCAATTTTTTAATTGTTTATAGGACGCCCTGAAAAATGTCTGACCAAAGTTCACTCAATTTTAGCTCTTCCTTTGGCAACTTTGACGCCACAGGTTATAAATCCATATGTCTTTATTCATTCGTGCGTACACATATATTTAAAAAACTAAATACCTTAGTAATATTTTGAACTTTTATTAATATGTATTATACAGGCACGGCTGCCATTTTAGCTGTGTCTTTTCTTGGTGGCTTTTTGGTTGTCTTGGCATACAACCCCTATGCGGGTATCATCCTCGCCACTGGGCTGGCTCTCAGCGCCGTCTTCGTAGCAAATCCCTTCGCCGCTGCTGCAGTTCTCTGCGTCGTCTTTGCTGTCTGGGCTTTTAACAAGAGGGGGCAGGCCATGCTAGTAACAGGAACATCACACATACAGCATCACATTGAATATTCAGGAAAACAATTAAGTAATTAAGTCTCGAATTAACCCTAATATTTACAGTATGTATTTTATCTGAGTATAATTGTTATAATGTCTCGTGTGCAACATTTGCATAAATAAACTGCACTATAGCATTGACTAATACCAGTCTAATTAATTATAACATTCTATACTTTTAATTCATCAAGTTAACTACTTTCTCCAGCGAGTAGATTACAGGTGATGACCAATTGTCATCGAGGCACTACCACAGGTTTTAGTCTTAATGTTGCGCATAACTGTCTATGTGGGATATACGGATGAAGTCATGCAGTATGTGGGTGGCACTTAAAAAAAGAATTCTATAGATAAGAAAAGGGAGTATGTTGCTCAGTATATTGCGAGAGATGCATTGAAATAAATATATATGTAAACATTGCTTCATAGTTTTACGATACATCCCACTCACTGATATGGTATTTTAATTGCGTAAATCACTTTGAAATGCGCATTAAGGAACGAACAATTTGTTACTCTCTTCGCAGCATGGTTGTATTAATCAAACGACCTCATTTGATAGTCTTTTGAAACAGAGTTGAGCAGGATAATTACATAGTAGTAGAAGTAAAACTCTACGGACATTTTATTGCCTCTATGAGGGGCAGACGCTCTAACCACTACACCACAATGACTATTATACGGGGACGGTGAAATTAACTTATATATACCGAATTCTCACCATATATGAAATAAAATTAATTCCCTTCAACTTCGGTTGAACATGGAAATTTCTGACAGTTATTTTTTTTTAAAGAAGACAATATTGAATGACGCTGAAATCTTCTTTTCTGGCTCATGCAAACATAGGGCAGTGGCAATCGATTGAATTGAAAAAAAAAATCTTTGAGATGAGAGAAGAGCAGAAGAGATGAGAGAAAAAATTGAGAGAAGAGCCTTTAGGTTTCCAAGGATTTTTAAGGACCCTTAGATTTCCATGGATTTTAAGGGCTCTTAGATTTCCCAAGATTTTTAAGGGCCCTTGGATTTCTATGGATTTTTCAGGGCCCTTAGATTTCCATGAATTTTTCAGGGCCCTTACATTTCTATATAAAATTTAGGGTCATTAGATTTCCATGGATTTTTAAGGGCCCTTAGATTTACATTTTTATTGTATAACCTGCCATTGTGTTCTCCTGATAGACATGGACAAAAATTAACAAATAAAATATAATAATCAATATCCACACCCAGTATCTTTACTTCGCCTCGCCCATACAGTGAATTCTATATTATTATTTTTTCAAGACCGCAAAGATAAAAATACTTTCTCTCTTGTCAACAAAATATTGAAAAAGATAAAAAATAAATAATAAAAAATTATTGAAAACAGCCAAGATACAAATATACTATTTTTAAGAAGGCAGATTTAAAATAAGTTACTTGAAATATTTTCCAAAAATAGTAAAAGATTACTCATTTCTAAGACACTTTTTTTCTAAAAGCGTATCTCCTTTTTGCCCAAATAGACATTAAATCGTTTTTTTCGAATTTTTCTTCAACAATTTAAACTTTCGTTAAAAAAAAATCAAACCAAAAAGTAAGATCAATATACACATTTCAACCGATTTCAAGCACTACGTAGATGGAATTAAGTATCTTATCTTTTTAGATAGAAAACACTGTAAAAGATACCCAAGTAAATCTTATATCTTTTCGAGTATTTGAAAAAAAAAGATTTACTGCAAAGAACGCAATTTTTGTTAATAAAATTGAATATTGTTATTTTGTCCTTGAATGACATAGCGACTCTTTCTGTTGCATCATCCATCCGGGTAACGATGATATGCGTTGTCTTTATGTCATTATTACTATTATTATTATAGTTTCTATATCGATTTTTGTAAGGCCCTTTACATACATTGAAACATGTTGAAAATTGCTCAACTATACAGTACCCTTCAAAAGTATTTCATCACCACCTTGAAGTGTGTGTTGTCTAACGGGGGTCGGGGAAGTACCTCCCCCCCCCCCCCCCCCTATGTAACAATAAGTCCCCGAAATACATCATGATCTTTTTATGGGAATAGCATGCATCTTCAAAGACGATATGATATTATTATCAAAATAAAGTTCAATAATATGTCAGTATAATACATTGATTTTGGAACCCCGCTAAAATATATGTTACCAATATCAGTCTAGAACTGTATATTTATTTTTGTTACGTGCGCAACTATTTATTATAACGTCGATCAAAAAATAATTGATACAAAATATAACTGCTCGTTGCTTTTCAAATGCATGTGTGTATTCGAAGTCCACGAAGATCAGATATTAAGAATAGATTTTGATGCAAATAACCGCTCTCTAAAAAACTACAATTTAACTAATTGGTATACGCGGTGCAAGTGTATGGCCAAGACTATTATAGATTTATAGAACAGCGTGGCTGCTGGAATTTTGAAAGTCAGCAGTCTTATTCTTGCAGTCGATCCTTGTAGAATTGGTACGGGCCGATTTTTTTGGTGAGTTCAAATTTGGAGTCATCAAGTTCAATTGAATTTGCCTCGTGATAGTAATGTGTAGATCCCTCGGTAGGATCCATTCCTCTTTGCAAAGCCTCAGTAAGCACAGCTCTTAGATTGTTCCCTTGTCCCTCCTTCGGCCCCATTTTCTCATTTCCTTTAACCTCGCCGTTTTCATACCAGCAGCTGAAGAGTTGACGATCACCTTTACAGACGCCACTGATAGTGCTCCCACCCCAGTTTTTGCGGTTAAGTCTAGATCGGTTAACGATGACCCAAGCGATGGCTGTTTGGACCTCCGGAGACTCTTCACGAGCCACCCCCCAAATGGTCTTCAATAGGGTTTGACCGTCAGGCGAATTGAGATCAAGCCAACCCAAATTCATTTGTGCCATTGTTTCTTTGCTGCTAATGAACAATTCAAAACAAATACAGTGATTAATAATGTTTATTGTAAACTTTTTTGTTTTTGTTAGTAAAATGGTATAGTATAATTTCAAAATTTAGGCCGGCTGCTGGAACACATAACATATATATATACAGTATAGTATATAAAATTACACTCAAATAAAATAGAGGGACTTGATCTTTGTTTCATTATGTGCTGCCACCCATCAACCAACCCTTTTGTGCTATACTACAAAGACAATAATGCTATTTACAAAAAGGTATCATATAGTTATATTTTTTTAATGGATAGGGACTTATAATAAACCGTTTTACCTTTGATAAAGTATAGTGGAAGTGACGGTGCGCTCTTATAGGTCTGATGAGTTCAACTTAGAAGTGAGCTGTGTATCGTTCGATATTGCGTTTAATATATATATATATATATACGGTATATGTATGCTGCTACGTACAAAGTGGAAATCTCTGTGATTATCTCTAGGTTACTCATTTACGCATACGCACTATATACCTTATCAGTTATATCCTAGCAATGAACAAACAACTAATAATGGTCGGAAATCCGGTATCGTGAAACAGAAAGTCTTGCTGCATAAAATAAATTTACATTACGAAGTAATGACTAATGATGGCCTCTCTCTAAGAGCTAAGAGCATATATTTCTGGCCTCTGATAAGACCGCATAATGGAGAAAATTGCTTAAAATGAAGTACCCATAATAGTAGAAACCAACAGAAATCTAAGATCCTGCGATGAATCATGCTATTTCAGAAGGAATAGTAAAAAAAGGTCCCCGAATTTCACCACAATGTTAATGGCGACTCAAGCGCCAAGATAATAACAGCACGGCAGAGTTGTTATTGCAGATATATTGCTGTACTCCCCAAAGTAACGGCCTATGTAGGCTATATAATGGGAACGTAATCAGTGTTAGCTCTTTTTTCAAATGTCACACAATGTATCTCAATTTCAAGACACAAGACAATTCCAAATGTCATTTATCTTGGATTTATGTGTATATATGTATTCAATTTGTATACCGTACTTTTGCATAATTTATCAAATGACGGTCTTGTGAGAGCCACCAGGTAAGCGACTGGAATATGATAAGGCGAAGCGGTCATTAATTTGTTTATTACCCAGCAGCCATTAATGTTCTTATTCAATAAGTATTTCGTTTTAAAAATTCCTCCTTGCAGTTGTGGTTTTGTCTTTAAAAAAGTACATATATAAGAGAATAAAGAAGGAGTATTAACATGAATGATTGGTGAGAGATTCAGGACTGAAACGTCCTAATGCTGAACAGGTGTCTGAAATCTAGGGTACGACTGGTCGGGGATGCCCCACCTCCGAGGCGGCTGTAGTAATGGAAAAAGCTACATGTGCTGACTGCAGCTAGTCGTAACCGAAAGTAAAAGAGATATAAACGACCCTGTTCGGTATGGCTCCAATAGGTTGATTATTCCCCATGGGTCGACACATGATGTGAATTCAATCAGGTTCTGGGTATAACCACTCAAACTGTGTGGGAAGGGCGAGTGGGGGTGCCGGGCCGCGTTAGGAGTCTCTCGATGAACCAATCCTTTATTAACATACCATAACATAGAATGTAAATCTCATTTTTTATTATTATTTCAGATTTTTGGTTACCATATGGTCACGAAGAGTACCGTGACGATTGCAAAGAGAGCAGGACCAAACTCCAAACTCTTAAGGAAGTTACCAACGCTGATGGCTTTATCTACTTAATTGGTTCTATGAATTTAGCTTGTATGCGCTGTTCACAGCATATACCTTCCAGTTAAAAGACCTGCATGAAAAGAATTCATTGCCGGCATAGGGATCTAGAGTACCGAGGATCGAGCCTGTTTGAGGGCATCTAATTTTTAGGTTTTTTTTGTTCTTGTTATTATTCAAAAGTAATTTTAAGTCTTGATTTGCATATTAAGCACAAAAAACTATGAATGAAATAGTTTACCTGTTAAATTTCTATTTCACTACTTCTAAGTTTTAGCGCAACTGTTTTGAATTGTGAATTTTCCTACCTGTTTTGATAGAGGTAGGTTCCTCGCTCAATAGATGCGTTCTTGTTCATTCTGTAGTTTTTATCAGTTTAATGGCCCCGATATTCTGTTTTCTCATTCATTAGCGAAAAAGTTATTTTTAAGAAATTAGGGCTATTAGCCACCAGGAAATTAATAATAAATTCCAAATTTATATCATTATATGAGTTACTCAATCCATCAGTACCGTATATTCATCAGTGACCGATAACATTGGGTATTAGGAGTCTCGATGAACCAATCACTTTTTAGAACTATTGAAAAAAATTATTTTTTTAATGCAGATTTTTAGGGTTCATAAGCCAAAAAATAACTATTTAAATTTGAGCGTGTTATTTAAAATAATAAATTAACATAAACATTGTTTTTCACTTGTTTTAAATCAAATTTCATTCAATTAAAAAAGTTACTATATTGGGATTTTAGAAAAACATTGAACATTTATTAAATCGACATTTATTGGTTTTTAAAAACCTTTTATTTCGACTAGTTCATTATCAAATACGATTTGGAGTCGATTATATGTTTATCACTGAATACATAATTATTATGTTTCAAAATAGTAGTCAATCGGTTAAAAGGATTAACAGCTGAGAATACAACCAATCGTATTGCTGAAGTCTTAATATTGGTGCCCTCACTTGGGTATAAATAAGTCTACTCTGTCGCCATCTTATTGCTGCTGCTTTTCTTGAATTCTAATTAAATCTGACAGGTATTCTTTTGCAGGTGGGTAGTAGTGTGAAACGGCAATAAAAGAAACTGTCAAAACCCCATAAAAAATTGCGTCGGCAAGTGTGTTTGCAGGTTTACCTAAAAGTTGATTCAAGCATATATGAATATGTAGATATTAATATAATCGCTGTAAAGTAAATAAACCTGTAGCTTCACAGCTTGCAGAACGATCAGCAGAAGAAACTGTGCATTTAATCGAATCTTCCGATGTAATTTTAGAAAAACCCAGTTCACAAACAGTTGCTGGAATTGATCCAAGTAGCAATAACGTGGAAAACAGGATCGAATAGACCTTCATTAATTTTTTTTAAATTTGATTAGGCTATCGCACATTTTCAATTCAAACGCACATACCTTGCTAGTATTGGAAATCATCTTGATGTTTATAACTAAATTAACTATAGATAAGATAACAGTTCCAACTAGCAGAAACCCCAACTTTGAGCCTTTCTTTTATCAGAGTGCGCACCTTCCACCTCATCTTATGCAATTACACGGGGAATTAGCTGGTGAATTTCTATTGGCTGTCAAGATGGGGCGATCCCGATGGTACCAATAGTCAAGCAAAATCATTATTGGTTGGAATATCCGCAGAAGTTTTTACAGGGTATAGCTCGGTTGTTTACACTGTGGGCGACGTCATTTGCCTTGGGATTATAGTTTAAACAATGAACACAGCATAAACATAATGAATAGAAAATCATTTAACAAGTCTCGCACTCGTAGTTTTTATTCATTTATCTTAGCCCTTTAATCGAATTTTTAAAATCAGTTTTTCAGAATTTCAGCAATGACGGCTTGATGTGTTAAAATCATGGATTCGCATAAATATTTACTGAGGATTGACAACGTTGAAAAAAAAAATTGTAAGGACATAATTTCTTTAATGTAGAAGCATGAAATTTGTCTATATTTAACATAGCCACTTCATTTAATGTGATAAGTTGATAACGTGTGACTTCTCATGACTCATGGGCTTCAATCTATATTTCGTTTATGGGTTTACCATGATCTATAATTAGAATGGCCTGGAGGTAGGAGAAAACGGCAAATAAAGCCAGTCATAGTGTAGTTCTGGTCGCTATAGCGTTAGTTGTCAAAGCTCACATCTATGTGAATTTCCCTTATGGGTTTCCCTGTTGATTTAATCTAATACTAGATCTTAATTTGTATAGGAATTGGCCAAAATCTTTTACAATCCCTAATTGACATATGTTTTTATTAATAATATCAGTTTCATTATTGTTCTACGACGAGATATACTGTTAAAAAAAATTATTTTAAATGAAGACTTTGCGTGTACATACCCCGCCATTCTAAGTTTGTACGTCACGAGTTTACCTATGTTAAACAAATAAAGCCTTAGTAAAAGTCTTTTGTCACCAATTCTTGACACCAGTAGAACAGTGGGACTCTAGGCAGCCTAGTCACTCTTCTTAAAATTTAAATTTAAAAATAAAAATTAGTTAGAAAATTCTATAGATTTTAAATCTTCCAATTTTTATTGATCACATAATTTATCTCATGTCCACATTTGTACATCTATAAGTGCGACTGCTTATTTGAAGGTAGGTTAAGTTTAGATATTTTTTAAAATGTAATTTTAGCAACCATTTCTTTCGAGAAATATGAACGAGTCGGTTTTCGGTTAAAACAGCGTTATATAGTTGCTAGGGGCATTTTTTTACAGCCAGGCAATGTTCTTTAGAATCACTGTTTTACACTATATATCTTGAATAAATTGAACGTTAATAATTTTTTTAAAATCTGACACACAATCCGTTCCTAATCATTATAATTATAGGTAATGATTAAACTAATTATTTTTGAACGTTTACATGTTTAAAAAGTATAATATAAGACTTTATATGTCCGCCTATTTTTTAAGTGATGAAATAAACATATTTCTCCGGAAATAGGAACATGGGAAATCATTTCTATATCAGGAAAGAGAGAAAGCTAAAAGCATATTACCTTAAAAGGTGCAGGAAGCGATATTATGAAGGGGAAAAAAATAAAAATATTTCTGATGCGCATTACTTCAAAAACAAATTACTAAAATAGTTTAAATGTAATACAGCAAAACTTACTTAAAACGAGTATTTATTGTGCTACTATTATGTACCATTATTTGTCCAAAATTTAACACGGAATGTAGGCTTTGTTTAAGAAGGATAAAGTGATGACGTCTCCTTTGCTTATTGGTACGCAAGGTCCATGCATGATTGGCACACTGCGGCAGCGGTATTAAAAATAGTTAATTTTGCAAGTTTTCTTCCTTTATAAGTGTTGAAAAGATTTTCCCATATAGTTCTCATCAGGACATTTGTATCTATGATTTTCAAATTTTAGCACTCAGATTTTTATTCTAAGTTCGACGTAGTTATTAAAATTAATTCTTGTAATATTGATTTATATATTTCTCATATAATAATATTCTTATCGTCAATTGAGCATTCAGCAGGAATTGTAATGACCGCTTTGATTGGTTCGTTAATGATCGAGGGATTTGATTTTTTATTTCTATTCTTGGTAATAATTTTATCATTCTTATTTTTTTTTTACATCAGGCCGATTGCGACAACGTTTTTTGTTCAATTTACTTTAATCAAATTACTTAAATCTCTTAATTGTTAAAGGGGGAAAACACAGGGTTTTGCTTACGAGGTACTTAATTAACTGTAATTCATTGAAATCACTTTATTTCCGTAAAATATAGAAACTAATTCTTTGTTGTCACGAATGGACTTAAACAAACCATAGCTGATACCAAGGCTATTATCTTGTTAATACTAGGCTAGTACTATACTCTACCAATGAGCCAGCTAGACGATGGGAACTTACTAATTTTTTAGCTAGTCAATTATGTATCTCATATATATGTATACTAATATAAGTGTATCAAATTATATTAAGCATTTTCATAATTTTAATTATATTAAGTATATTAATGAAAACGCGTAGTCGCATTCTATAGTTTCACCCTTAAGTTAATTTGCGCATGGTTTTTTTCTATCTCCCTACATATTTGTACACCCATACATACATACTTACATAATTGTATATCAATAAAGGAAGCAAAATCAAAATTTGAAATATCATTTAAAGACGTAAGATATTCATGTGTAGCCGTAATTTTTTAAATACATTTAATTTCAAGTTGAGTCTTGTGAAATTAAGCCTTTCTCCTTGCGTTCGTCGCTTTTTAAAATATTATATGTATTAAATTCAAAATGACTTCACTTTAAGACCGGATTTTTATGAACAACTATTGCTCGCTACAAATTACCATTTGAAAATATATTGGTATAAGATGTGTCCAATAGACTATTATTCAATTTCTAACTCACACTAAACTAAATTAGAGCAGCAGGACTATCGGAATCTATATTTAAAGTTAGCCTTTTTCTTGTTGTCCGACGTCCGTCCGTAGAATTGGTTATGGGTCCCTGTTTATGATAGGCTGGGCGGCAGGGTTATAGAAATATGTAGATTTGTCCGTAGCTAGCTGTTGAAACTGTTAAAAAGAATGATAAATCGCCATTGCTGAAAAAGACAACGGCGCGGAAAAGTTGGACATGACTCATGACATGTCGGAGTGTCGTTACAATACAGTACACCATCTTTTTGTCCAAAAACAAAAATTCCTTCAGTTTAAAAAAAAATAGATTTTTAAAGTTTGAGAGTGTATTAAAAAAATTACCATAAAAAACTTGTTCAAGCACTTGAAATTTAAGTTAAAATTTATTGATTTGAAGAAACAACTTTATTTTGACTGTTTTTCTTTAATCCTTTTTAAAATATGACAGTAACTCTTTTGCCCCAGCTGGGTTCCAGATTGCAACGGCACCAATTCCAAAAATCAACATCCCATAGACAAGTCCTCGGGCAAGTGTGTTTGCAGGATTTCCTATTATATATGCGTTGTTTAAGAAGAAATGAGTTTTTAAAATAGTCGCTGTAAAATGACTAAATTAAATTAACCTGTAGCTTCACAGCTGAAAGAACCATCAACAGTTGAAACTGTGCATTTAATCGAATCTTCCGCATTATTTTGAGAGAGAGTCTTTGGTGCAGCAGCAGAAGACGTCGGGATCGATTCAAGTAACAAAAGTAAGGAAAACAGAATTGAATAGACCTTCGTCTATAAAAATATTAGATTAGGCTAATGAACTTTTAATTTTTGCTATTCAAACACACATACCTTACTTGATTTGGAAATCATCTTGGTGTGTAACAATCACATTAATAAGTAGCCTCTTGTTTGATGTATATAATAGTAAAACACTTCCAACTCACAGGACGGCCAACTTTTAGCCTTGCTTTTATTAATTCGAGCACTTTAACTATGGTTATGCTAGGTGTGTTTTTACTTTTTAGTTGCTAGTTAAGTGTGTATATCTCGGCCATAGGACACCTGTGTTATCATCAATCCGGCTTATCTAGTGCTGTTATCTTAGTGCTGCTATGGTTACGCAGGTTACAAAATACACATGCAAAATATATGCTTGTTTCTATTTCAACTTAATAATTAGATTAGCTGTATTTATTTTTTTAGAAACTGTATTGTACGTTTAACTCTATATAATTGAGATGTTCTCATAGGTAAAACAGATTTATAGCTGCTTCCACTCAGGGTTGAACTGAGGACCTTCACCGTGTAAAGGTGACGTGATAACCACTACACTGTAGAAGCTTATACCATTACTGTCTAATTTCAATATAACTATATATACGAACGTAATGCGATAATCAAAATTTAACAAGAATTTTAAACTATTAGTATAGTTACGTATACACTTAAATATACTTTGAAACATTTTTCAACCAAAAAGATGCATAAAAAGGCTTCACTACTAATTTTTCTCCGAAAAAAGTTTGAATGCAGTTTGTTAAAAAATGTATCATTGTGTATAATTTAGTTCCATAAAGAAATTAACTCATATTTATTTTTTTTTTCATGAGAAATATTATGGACACTCACCTTTAAAAGGAAAAAGGGCACAAAGTTGGTATAGTTCACCAAACTTTATAATTCTTATCTAATCATTTATGGTGTTATACGAAATATGTTTGCACTTTTTTTTCTTTGTTGTCATATTCCATGTTAGGCTAAATATTATTATTCTAATGTTATTAATTACTAGCTGCCCTCAAAAATATATAAGCTATAGATAAACCATAAAAAGATGAAGAAAAAAATGTTTATAACTGCACGTATACAAATGTAGCTTATTTAGTCTACGTCCAGCTACTATAGCATATAGACTAGGTACAAAACCAGTTTGGTTTTGGGAGTTGAAACTGATTAATTATCAATGATTCGGCACCTGTCGCTAACTTGGGTATATGCCCGATGAATAAGGAAAGGAACAAAATGAAAAAAAAAAACAAAAACAAAAAAAAAACAGACCAATGTGTTAAGCGTGAAAAACTGAACAAGATTGCCAATCATATTGTGTATCAAATAAATTTATCTTGGCTGAAAATCGACGCCAAAGCCGGTGTGTAAGGCACGGTACGCAAAACATATTTAAGAAATAAGAACAACCAAAAAAACAAACACGATAAATTCTTTTTTTAACTTCCATTGTTTGTTACAACAAATAAGTAGTGATAATGATCTCAAGGATACCAAAATTAGGCGATGGCCGCTAATGGTGTTCCATTTTATCCTAGGATTTGAAATTTGTTTGCTAGAGCTTTCGTATGTCGCGTGAAATGCAATAAAAATATGAGATTTCTTTTTTTGACGAAATCTTACTTTTAAGGGTCCCCCAGCGTGCAAACGCAGGAAAACGCGTAATATCTTGATGTATACATTTACAAAAAATACATTAAAAGCTCAGTAGTTTAGCTAGTTAAGCTAATTTGTTTAGAAAAAAGGAAACCGTAATTGGAATAAAAATTTTTTAGATGGCAAATATGATTAAAAATATATTTGCCCTTGTTTTTGTTTCATTAACCGAATCGAGTCTATATTTCAATCTAAAGTAACATGGTTTATTAGTTGTATGATTCTATTTCAAGATGAAAAAAGTAGTCTTAGACATATCTTAGTCTAGAGACGAACTCATAAATTTATAATATATATACAATTTTAAATCATTAAACTATAAAAATTTCTTCATGTGAAGTCCCATTCAGCTTGAACTTCAAAATCTGGCACAAAATAACACGTAGACATGTCACAAAAATCGATCCACATCGATACAATTCATAGTTTTTTAGCTGCAGGAGGATTTTATAATTTTTGAAATATATCTAATGGTTCTAGGAAAGGAAATGGCTTTGGGGTTCGGAATTATCAAAATGAAAGTAATATAAGAGACATTTAAAAATACGCATTTGGAACTATCAAAACTGCGTTTTGAATGTATCTTTTATGTTCTCTGCGCACTAAATACACTATCGCATGAAATGCATAAACATTTTATTATCTCTTTTGAAAATTTTTATGTTTAAATTTATGTTTTAAAAAATTCAAAAAGAGCTAGGAAACTTTTACACGTACAACCATTTACGTAGATGCGTCTCTCTTTCAATTTAGCCAATCAGTTTTCGACAAACTACTTTCCTTCGTCACGAAAAAAAATATGTTTCGTGGTTCGTATGTAAATCGATGAAAGTAGGCAATCAGAATCAAAGCAAGTTCCTAACTGGAGACAGAAAATTCAGCGAACATCGGTAAATATTTTATATTAAAAGAATGAAAGAAAGCCATAAATATGGCCAGTTTTTCTTTCGAAAAATCGTTTCTTTGAAATCCATATTTGTTTTGGCCGTGATGTCCTTCCAGCTAACCAAATGCTCATCGCCAACATTCAAAACAAAAGGTTTCATTACACATTTTTAAAAATACGTTCAATTTATTGATTCAAATTGAAAATTATAGTAAATAACGTTATTCTATAAATAATCTAAAGGTTATGCCGCAAATACGAGCAAAAATACACTCGTGAGGGTAGACAATAGCTTACCAATTTCGTCTCCAGTGAATATGGAATTAAAAGTAGAATACAATGCATCCGAAATGGTACGCTTGAATAAAATAATTTTCAGAATACCATAATTTTAATAATAGTTTGAACCGAATAGAATGGAATACTTACGCGCTTAGACCATCTTGAAAATCATTTTATAGTACTGAATGACCAGGTTGCAGAGCAAAAAGGGAAAATAGCCAATCTGGAGTCGATTGTGGATCATCTTCAAAGCAATCAGAAAGAAAAAGAGGAAATAGGTTTCGAGCTAAAAGAGAATGAAGTAAAATTCCCACATGAGCGCTTTAAGAGGCAAAATAAAAAATCCTCATTCCCTGTAGCTGTTCCTCCCATTTGCAAAAAGGAAGCATGCGCTTTTGATTATTCAAGAAGCACAACACTTCAATTAATAAAGACTTTCTCGCTTGAATCGATTTCTCTACCCAAAAATTGTAGCAACCTCGGTCAAATGGGCTATACACTGAGTGGAATTTATGCTGTACAAGGTAGCGATGCAAACCAAAATGAAATTGCTCTCACCTATTGCCATTTCAACTCACCATTACTAAAGCAGAATAAAGACGGTATCAAATATTTATTAAAACCTTTTCTTTAATGAATGATAACTGAAAAAATGTATTTATAGTTCCAGAAGTATTGGAAAAGCCACTGGGATTTCTCAAATTAGGATCTTCGCCAATTCGTCCTGCGTTCTTCGCCCAGATGGACAGAAACTTCCCCGGAAATAATAACGTTGTCTTATTCACTTATCTTCAAATAAATGATGGCGATGCAATGGATTTGAAAACTGGGATTTTCACTGCCCCTGTTGCTGGTACTTACACTTTCCATTTCGGTGGAATATTTGGAGAAGGGTGGTCGCGCGTATTTTTGAAAAAGAATAATGACACGATTGGGAGTACATTTCGCAAAGGCGCAGGTCAAGATACTTTGACTCTATCAGCACTACTGAAACTTGTTCCCGGCGATAAAATATGTCTTTTTAAATCTGGTACGGGATCGATAATAGATGACCATAACCGTCAAACTTTTTTCTCTGGCTGGTTTATTGAGGGGAATTAACACCATGAAATTATTTCCCTTGAATTTTCCCATTTTAACTGAACTTGCATTTATCCCCCCCCATACTCCCACTCCCTCACTCCCTGGATCCCTGGTTTTCAACTCCCTGGTTTTCAACATTTATTAAATTAATTCTTTTCGAGTACACTAACTTTGGGTGTTTTGATCAAAATACACGTATCTTTAAACACATTTTAAAATAAATAATATATATTTTTTATGTATGACAAAAATGGATACTCAGTTCTGTCCAATATAATTTTGTATATTACTTATTCTATTGCAGCCTACTAAATTTTTCCACTTGAACCTTAGGCCCTTCCCCCTTAAGTGACATAGTTTTAAAGTTCTACTTCTACCATTTTTTATTCCAATTGGTGTTAAGTCTCAAATTTATACAATAAAGTTTTTCCTGGTACCCAACTAACTGTGATAAAACCAACACAACTTCACTTTGAGAACCAGAAATTAAAAAAAAAACATCTATATATTCCAACAAAATCAATTATCCATACAAAAATGTCTTTCCTAGACCAAATCAACCCAATGCCTATTAGCTATTCCCATCATTTATGTCTTTCTCAAGTCACAACCAATCTCAAGTCAAACCCGATTCGTAAATGGGCTTAGACATTATGGCACAGGATTCGTGTTTTTTAAATATTTAATTTGGGTAATACAATGTACCAGATATTGTTCAAAAATAATATTTAACAAACACCTCTAAGCGCATTTATGGAAAAGAAGTAACAAAATTAGATTCATGACTTAAATTGCACAGGATTCGTGTTCTTTTAAATTTAACTACGCCAATAAAATGCATCATATATATTTTTTTACATCTAAGCGCAAAATTTATGGTCCATGAAAAAACAGCAACGAATAAACTAGAATTCGATGACCTTAATTAAAAACTGGCACGTTTCATCATCTACACTTACCCACATGCGTATTTCTGTGCTAAAATGTAGGCATGTAGCCAATCAGGTTTCGACAAAGTTGACCAAAAATATGCATTCGAAACCAAAGTAAAAATTTACGTTAAATGACCAAAACAATGTAAATTATTTTTGTCTTTAAAATGAACTCGATGATAAGATACTATTCTCTTAATAGAAGTCTTCGAAAGCTATATTCTGTATACAAATATGATGCTTTTCCTTATCAACAGGTGCTCGCCATCATCTTATTAACCATATTATTTCCTTATTTACCCCTTAAAAGCCGATAAATCACCATTCGTCGTAGGATCGAGAGAAGTCACCGCCATTCTATACGCTGTAGTAATTTCACGTAGATTGTCGTGTTACAATTGACGAACTGGTTGTTACACTTTACGAGGTACAATGGCACATGCCTCGGGCATGCAAGGAAGGCGGAAGACAATTAACAGTATGAACACAGTATAAGAAATAACAATATGTCAATCAAGTACAGAACATGGTTCAAATAAAATTTAGTGGCTCTAGTACTAATATGCACAAAAAAGGTATAAAATGGATTAATATATTTATTTTAAACAAAATTAACGACAAAATTAACCGTTTTGTCTTATCTAATCTCCGAAAAACAGTTTAAATGCAGTTTGTTTAAAAAAAAAGATCACCACTAAAATAATTGAGTTCCCAAAAACATATGATCAAGTAGTTTATTTTAATTTTATCCAATCAGTTATACGAAAAAAAATCTTGGTCGTCACATTCAAATTGTGTTGGATATTTCTATTCTAAAAGAAATATAAGGAATGGCGTTATTAATTACCAACTGCCCTCAAAAGTATATAAGCTATAGATAAAACCGTAAATTATGTCTTGTTAAATCTGGTACAGGATCTATAATAGATGAAAATAACCGCCAAACTTTCTTCTCTGGCTGGCTTATCGAAGAGGATTCAACTGTTTTATTTTTCTCCCTTGAATTTTCCCATGTTAACTGAACTTGCATTAATACACCCCCCTCCTATTACCTTTAAAGTATTTTGGGAAACATTTGGTTTTCAACATGTTTTTAATTAGTTATTTTCGAGTACACTCACTTCGGGTATTTTGATCAAAATACACGAACCTTTGAAAATTTTAAACCAAAAATATATACTTAGTTTGGGCCAATATAATTTGCTGTATTACTTATAATAGTACAATTTTTTTTGCAAATGGTGATCAGTCTCAAATTTATGCATATAAGTTTTTACTGGTACCTTACTAGTGATAAAAACTACACAAATGGTAGAACCATATTCTTTATATCTTCCAACCAAATCAAATAGCCGCACAAAACTGTCTTTCCTGGACCAAATCAACCCTCTCAGCTTCTCCCATCATTAAGGTCTATCTCAAGTCACTACCAATATCAAGGCAATCCCAATTCTTTCATGGATTTAGATATTAATTTTTACACATAGAAAGGCGCATTATGGCACAGGATTCGTGTTCTTTTAAATTTAGTTGGAATAATCAAATGTTCCAGATATAGTTCACAATTGATATTTAACAAAAACCACTCAGCGGATTTAAGATCCATGGAAAACGAGTAACAAAATTAGAATATTCAAGATCTCAATTGCACAGGATTCGTATTCTTTTATATTTAATTACGCCAACAAATGTACTAGATATTTCTCGAAATTAATATTTAACAAATACATCTAAGCGCAAAATGTATGGTCCATAAAAACAGAACTTTTTCGGTCTAAAATGTATAAATGTGTAAATTTATTAAAGATGCGATAAAACAGTTGACCAGGTGAAAAGATAGGCTTTTAAAACCCGTAGCTCTCTCACCCTTCTGTTCCGCCGTGTCCTTGTTACTCAATTATAAAATGTTGTTCACACACACAAAAACACTCGTGTATCACGCCCTCTGGTCTTTCCGGTTCTTAACCCCACTTTATATAATCTCCGCTTTTCCCTCATCATTGAATTGCTCTCTACCCACAACCCATGCAAGGCACGCCGCTCGATCCTTCGACTTCCCTCGTCTCTTCACCTGGTCAACTGTCTCACCGCATGTTCAATAAATGATTTACGCAACTTATCTAACTTGTCTATTAATGTTTTAGGAGTTATCATCAGTGTTTCCCCGATTCATTTTATTTTTAAATCAGATTAAAAATTCAAATTCAAATAAATTCATTCCTGGAATAAATTAAAATTTTGAATTAATCGATTAAATTCGTAAAAAGTAAGTTGGTTGTGTTTAGAGAACAACAGATAAAAAAATTATATGTGCCAAGTGGGACACCCTAAGCAGGAATGATACTTAAATCTCAATATCGGTGTCCGTCTTCATAGAATTGGTATAAGTTGATTTTTATAGTAGTCAGTATGGCAACCCAAGAAATATATGAACAGCACTGATCTTCCCTACCCTAAAAAAGACTTTTTATAAGTAATAAAGAAGTCCTTGAGCATTTTTTAAATATATACCTTGACACTAAATAGAAATTATTTCAAATGCATAGATCTTGCGGTTTTTAAGTATTTATAAATCCGCTTATGACAAAATTTGGCAACATCGCATCTGTAAAAGAACTGGCAACGCTGGAACGCTTTCTTAGTTGACATCAGCGCTCTTGTGTGGTATCAATACACAATACAAAATTTAAAGTCTGAAAGTTTCAGTTACTTTTGGATAGTGTTGTTTAATGTGTGCTCGATTATTCAACTGTGATTCGTGATTTAAATTAATGTGCTGGTTTTTTTTTGTTCATGTTTTTTTTTCACATAATCTCTTAAATTTTATGTTAAGTACATCAAAAAACGATTGCGTTTAATGTCATCTATGCAGGGACTCCAGGGAGTAGTAGGGGGGGGGGAGTTCCATGTTTAATGTGATTTACTTATGCATATACTTATGTAAATACTTATACATGTAACAATGCGAGTTGAAAATAATTTTAAAATGCCTCGTTAATTTTTTTATTTATTCTAATGGGAGAAAATATAATTCAAATCAGATGGAATATGAGAATTTGGCGGCTGAGATATGAGATCTCAGATGGTTTAATCTGAGAAATTGATCTGATTTCTCATATAGCCGAACATGATTTCTCATCTGAATTCGTGTATGATTCTCAGATATATAATGCGAGAAATAAAATCTCAGACTTATCTGACTTCTTAGTTCCAATTACTCATCTCAGTTAAGAAATTATATGAGATCATATGAGGTTTTTTTCATAAGGGCAATTTCCTGTAGTACGGATACTTCAACCTTCTGGGACAAGGGATAGCCCTTTTCTTTGTTACTTAAAGTTGCATATTCCGTTTAAACTTTAAACTCAAGAATAAAAAAATTATCTCACATTCTTCTCAGTCTTACCCATACGTAATGCATTTTTTCACATCACTTCAAAATGTAAAACGAGAAAGAGTAAATAATTAAATGGAATCCACGGTACGACCAAAGATATGACATACAGTCGCTTAACCTATATATTGATCATTTTGAAACTTCTTGTTGGCTTGCTCACAAGGCTTCAATAATACTCCTGACATTCCGGAATCCTCAGCGCACCAAATTTGGCCAGTTATTGTTTTATTTTTCACCGTTGAGTTTTCAACGCTGCACCGTGTATTGTACGTTATTTTCCGTTAGAACTACTTGTCGTGCACCTTCTTGATAGTTTTAGGTGAGCCCCAAACATTTTAGCGTGTCTTTGATACAAATATAAAAGGTGTCGTTTGGTGCTAGCCACCAAGTACTGGACACGTTTGCGTCGGCAAGGGACACACATGTGCTGACGATTTTGCCGTGTATTCTCCTCTGCCCTGACATCTAGTCACATATTTGGAGCACCTAACACGAATATCAAACGTTCCACTACTTAAGATTTAAAACAAAATGAAAAATATGTTAACTGAAAAAGGTAGTTTAATTAATGTTTATTATACTAAGAAAAATTTTCAACTGAGTAATTTCCCTTAAATTATATTTAAAAATGTAACATACGATGTAAAAATAAAAATATATTATCATAATTTAAAGTTAATTAAAATTACGAAATTTATGAACAAAAACAACAATATGAAATCCCTATACCATATATATTTTTTCCTTTTAAACTCACATTGTCCGTAGTCCTTACCGACATAGCGCTAAAAACTTTTATTTGAACATGCTGAGCTTGATTCGATCAAATGTATTTTTTGAGTTTTGATTATTTTGAAATGGATTAATTTGAAAGGTGTTTTTTGTGTGTCAACTCTAGCAATTAATATTGATATAATTATATTTAAAAACAAGTTAATTTCCAATATGGTCTAGTCATTTCAGGCGTGTGCGAGGAGTGGATTTTGTTAACGCGCTTGCGGTTTTCGAAATTTAACAGATGGTGATAGTATACACACAGAACTATGCACAGCTGGTATTCGTTTCCAGCATTCTTAAAAATCAGCAAACAAAATTGTATTGAAACTCAAATTTAGGTCGTTTATACTTCAACGTAAAATTGATAACCAGGCGCACACTATAGGCTCTAGGCAGCTCAAGTCCCCTAAATAATTATCACAATTAATTATTTGGTTTTCTATGCATATTTAGTCAAATAATCCATAAACATATAACATACTTTTAGGACGAGGCGACATGACTTATTTCTAAAAATGTTCTTCCATCTCAGGTAGAAAACAAGTGCACGATTTTTTTATATTTTCAATCCACAGCTGACATCGCCACATGTTTATCTTTAAAATATAAGCCATTTTGTGCGTGTGATAAAAGCAAAAAGTCCAAGTACAACCCCAAATTTAGTATATAAAGGGCCTACTTTTATCCGCTAAATATCAGGAACTCATCTCATCCGACTTCCAAGTCTACAGCCGCATTTGAAGTCAAGTAAATATATCTTCCATAGTTTCCTGACATTTTCTCAATTGTATTCTTGTATAAATATGTATGGTTATACTGAAAAATTATTGTAATTTAAAGTATTCATATATACAGTACATCTATATCCATACAAATTGTGATTAAGATGAAGTGAGATGGATTCAATAATACAATAAGCACTATAGTAATTTCCATTTGTTGCAGCACTAGTATTAACATTTTCTCTTTCATTTCTTTACTAGGGAGAAACAAATTGCTTTTTAATATGGGAAATTGTCAGACATCGGAAGGAGCGAATAAAGGTTTCCTGTGCGACTTGACACCTACTTCTAAAGTTTGCTGCACCCTTACTCGCTGCACTGCCGCTCAAAATTGCCCATCATCTTATCCGCTTATATGTAGCGAGTATCCATATTATGCTTGCTCCAGGAAATCAGGCAGTCCAACTTGTACTTGCCAACGTCTGAATATTGTAGGCAGATCATTGTTGTCTGCTCGTGCTGACTCCATCGAAGAATTTGTCAAAACTGCTCCTGATTTTGACAAATATGATGATAGGAAATCATCCTAAATCATCATTCGTGTAGGATGAAGAGAAGCCACTGCCATTCTACAATTTAGTAATTTCACATAGATTGCCGTGTTATAATTGACGAACTTTGGTTGTTATACTGTACAAGATACTTGCCTTGGGTATACTTGATTCGTCATCCAGGTGGCTACTTTAAATTTAAAATACACAGCATGTAATACAAAACCGTCTTTGGTATATGATTTAATTTTAATAGAAGGTCAATAAATCATAAAACGGTCTGCATATATAAATTTCCCACTCGGTCGCCGCTAGTTTACTTTCAAATGGCCCTCATCAAATATTTTTGTATTAATTTGATTTTCCATTTAATTCAACATCAAAACATGCAATTTTCTTTGGGGTTCGAAACTACTTTTATTTAAGATTGAATGAATTCCTACTGGTTAATTTCAACTTTTTTTAAAACTTCAATCGATTAGGAACATTTCTCAACCTCAAAAACAAATTATTATTTTAATTTGTATACAAGAATATTATTTTTTATCTAAAAAACTGTGTTTGAAACTTTAAAGTTGCAAACATTTTTGAGTAAACATTTTTTATTGTGTCCAAAACAATTGCAACTGTTATTAGTATATATTTATAGTAATGAAAGAGGGGTTGTCATTATATCATTTATCACCAAATAGCCAACAGACGAAGGTACCATACCAGTCTTTCCATTTGTGCATCTGGGATCAAACAATGACAAACAAGAAAGAGGAAATTAGCAATGTGAAGCTCACCCGCTAGCAGATGCAATATCTTCGAGCCTTTAAAAAATAAAAATAAAATTGCATTTTGCCTAGAACACTAAGAGAGAGGGAAATTTTATATACGATAGCTTTTACTTTTCTTGATAAAGTGCAAATAGTACTAAAAAACCATACTGTGTCCTGTAGTGGCACCTTTCGTTCAATTTTACAATTTCACATTCTTCTTAGTCCTCGTGTACCACAAAGTAAGCCTAAATTACTGATGTAACGACTTACAAATTATTTATTGAGTTTGGAATTTCAAAAATATGTCAATATGGCTATATATATATAGCATATAATAAGTCCACAAAAAGTAATAATTTTTTTTCAACAACATCCTGAAGCATGCCAATATTATATTATGGTTTGTATTATTATACAGATTTGTGATATTCGTAATATTTTGTTCCCATATAATTAAGTATTTTTAAATCCAAAATAATATGTTTATTATTTCCTGCTGCCCCATATAAGTTGCTGATCGCTTAATTCCAACTAGTGACATTATACTCAGATACAGATGTCGTTAAAATCGAACGAAAGATGTAGGTTTTTACAAGTGTAGTGCAAGTAAATTTGAATTATTATGTAACCTTTATTGGGCTGTTGTTGGAAAAGTAGTATGTTATGTTTCCTTACTGTGTACTATATAATCGGTAAATACGTATATTCTGAGGGCTCATTCAAGGTTGTTCCATCTCGCTATTTCTTTTAGAGTAAAATAAAATAACCTTATTAACATTGTTAAGTAAAACCAAGAAAATTGAAATCAATTACATCGCTCCGTTTCAATTTAAATGAGCAAGTTTTACGAATGAAGAATGACGGATAGCAAGCTTAACTTTTGAACTCAGTGGAAACCCAGTAGAAAAAAAATGAAAAAATGATACAGAAAATGAAAAAATGACATTTGGGTAATTAGGTTTTCACTTGACCAGATCAGAACTTATTTCTTATTTGGTAAAACTATTTTCTAATTTATTTATTTTGAATTGAAGTTTGTTCGACGTTTCGCTTCTAAAACAAACTTTTTCCAGTCCCACATTTCTGAAATAATAACGGAACCAAATGAGAGGATAGTAATAGCCGTATCAACATCAGTGGCAGTTTTTCCCTTGCCTACGTCACACATTGGTTTCAGCGCAATTATTTACGACACGAATCGCCATAAACTACTGATAACGTGTATCGAAAAACTTTGGGTTATGTTAACTTTTGAATTTTTTTAAAAATACAATAGAAATACTCCTAAGCATATAAAAAATAGTTAGTAAATAAGGAAGAAAAATGTTGAGCTATTTTAATGGGTTTTTTATACAAAAGAAATACTCCTTTGAATTCCAAAAAAAATGGTTATACTAAAATATAAAATTTTAAAGCATATTTTTTACTATTGATATAGTTCAAACGGATCAGCACATCAAATTACTTATTTATTGTGACTTGTTCACCGATCAATATTCAACATATATAAATAATTATCGCTAATGGCGTACGTATTAGAGGTATTCAAACAATTAATCAGTCCAAACCAACTCGTCAGCCAAAGAAATATTTGCTTTTCTTCATTATACATGAAAAATAGAAATTTAAGCCACGAAGTATAAGGCTGGAGTGGTGGTAAGAAATGGCAAATATGTTGTGGTGGTTTGTTAAGACCGCTCCCTAGATGTTGGTGGGGCCCTAGGGTGTTCCGTTTTTTGCAACTTATTTTTAAAATTTAGTTCCTGTATCGAATCGAGGTATGAAATGATGCTAAAACACTGCTCAATTTTTTCGGGATGAAAAGAAATATTTAGGGTTAACATCAATAAATATACTGTATATAAACTGTGACAATAGCATTAAAAAGATGAGGTTTTAAAGTAAATCCGGGGCTGGCTAGCATTGACAAATTTTACCGTGCCATTATTTCATAGATCTAGTCAATGTCAATTTAATCACGCATACAAAGTTTGGTCAAGATTGGTTACGTTTTAGGTTGCAATTTGTTACAATGATAGAAGCTCAATTTCAAAATTTAAATGGTTAACTATTTGGTAAAACAAAATATGGGATAAATTATCATCCGTTATTGACAATTGATTAGGCCTACTTTACTTTTGGCAAATTGAATAAAAATGTCCTTTTCTGAATCTGTTCACCATAACCACTATTTCTTGTATTTTAAAAGTATCATAATACAGTAAAACATCAAATTATTAAATTGAAGTGGGGAAACACAAAACAAAATTTGGGGAAAATGGGTAAAAGTATTTTTAAAAAGACAAATTTTAACAAAACAGCAACTATACTACTAAAACTGCTACACACTCAAAGGCAACAATGCATGGGGCTTTAATTCTTTAAAATAAATATTCCGTCATCATATAAATTAAGCAAAAATAAATTTCTGTCCTTTTTCAGCTGGATTACAAGGCTTCAAAAATACTCCAAATACTCCGCCTTTATCCTCGGCACACAAATTTGCTGGACCCCAATAGAAATTGATCCATTTTTCACCATCAAGTTTCCATCGCTGCATAAAACTTTGGAGGTTCTTTTCAACTAGTGATATTTGTAATGCAGCTTCTTGATAGTTATAGGTGAGCCCCAAACATTTTAGCGTGTCTTTGATACAGATATTAAAGGTGCCGTTCGGGGCTGGCAATGAGACCCAAGATGTATGATCAAAAAAATATTTCTCACAATCTGCAAATCCAACATTAGCAGTCATTTTAGGATATATATCATTAATAACTTGAAAGTCTATCAAACAATCAGCAGGTACACATGATCCTGGCGCTCTACACCAAGATGGGGTCATGATTACTAATGAGCTCACAAAGCAATTAATCAGCAGCAGACTGCAGACAAAGATCTTACAAAGAGATTGACACAGCATCGTGTTTGGTTGCATTTAAAATAGAAGGACCTTTAAATAATGTTTCTGTAAATAAACTACTATATTAATAACAGATCATCGGGTTGATAAATGAATAGTTTGAACTTACAATTTAGTAAACGATGGGTTTTAATGTGGAGTGTTGAGCCCAAGTTTTGAAAAACGACTTGAAAAACAACGAGAATGCATTGGGATATATTTGAATTTAGACATTCGAAAGAAAATCATGGGAACAGTAACAATTGCTGGACAGGATTACAGGTGTCGACTTAAAACATCTGTAAAAATACGTGAAAACAATAGCAGTTGATGTTGTTAAAATAAATGAAAAGTTTGAAACAATCTGAATGAGAAAATAAGAGAACAATGGACACAAATAGGTTAACGATTTTCACATGTGTTGTTCTCTGATCAGACATTTAGTTACAAGTGGTGAGTACCTATCACGAAATAGAATGCTCCACGAGTTAAGATTCTAAAAAATCAAATAAAAAATATGTATACAAATTGAAAAAAAGTTGTCTAATTATTATTCTACCAAATACATTTTTATACAAGTTAGTAATGTTTCTCTAAATCAAATAAAAATTATATCATCCATTAAATTTTATTATAATTACAAAATTTATTTTTAAAAAACAACAAAATAAATTCCCCATGCCACAGTGCCTCATATTTGTAGCCCTAAAATAATTAATTTCACAAAACTTGTGAAAATTTGTTTACGATAGCTGTTATTTTTCCGGATAAGATGCACAACTTATTGAATCATACTGCTACCTCTAGCGACATCTTTCGTTTTAAACTAAAGAATTCTGATTTTTTCTAGTAAACTCATATTCTCTATGATCCTTGCGGTGCTTAAAAGTTTTCATATCACTTCTAAATTTAAAACGAAAAAAGTTAATCGCTATAAAAGGAATCTACGGTGGGAAAAAACATACATCGTAGTCACATAACCGAGGGGCAACCGACTCTTTTTTTTGCTGATTTTCTTGGAAGTCTAAAAGCAAGAAAATGAGTAGAAAAATAAGAGAGGATAGTAATAGCCGTATCAACATCAGTGGCAGTTTTTCCCTTGCCTACGTCACACATTGGTTTCAGCGCAATTATTTACGGCTCGAATCGCCATAAACTACTAATAAAGTATATCGAAAAACTTTGGGTATTTTTATATTTTTATTTTTTTTAAATACAATAGAAATATTCATTTGCATATAAAAAAAAATAGTTACACTAAAATATAAAATTGCAAAGTATATTTTTTACTATTAATAAAGTTTAAACGGACCAGCATTACTGACTCATTCTGACTCGTTCACCAATCAATATTCAACAAATATCAATCATACACGCTAGTGGCGTACGTATTAGAGGCATTCAAACAAGTAATCATCCCAAACCAAACCAACACGTCAGCAAAAGAAGTATTTGCTTTTCTTAATTCCTTTAAAAATGGGAATAAAGAACAGTAAAGGTTTCTTGTTAACTGTTCTTCTATTATTGGAGCTTTTCTCTTTTCTCCCAATACGAGCAGAAGAAATTATCAAAATTGAACAGAAGAAAACTGAAACTGCTAATTGTGAAGAATCGTTGAATTTCAATGATCAACTTTCAAAAATGGAATTCGAAAGTCGCCATCAAAAGGAAGAAATCGACACTTTGAAGTCTGTAGTCGGAGAAAATGAAAAGGCTATCGCCCGTTTGACGACTGAATTGCATAATAAGGATAAAGAATTTAATCAATTGAAAAGACGCATGGATCTACTTGAAGCAACATTCACCGAACATTCGACGATCACTGATAAGGTTCATTAAAATAACATAAAATATAAAATCATAAAATATTTTAATCAAGTTTTTATTTTCATTTTTGGACAAAAAGTGCCTAATAGAAATCTGTGCAAATGACCCAGGGACAATAGACTACACTGAGTTTTTCGGGCGACAGAAACGTCCTGCTAGACTTCTTCCGTTACAACTTTTATTGTAATTTAATTTTTTTACAAGTGAAAAAAGAGTACAAGTGATCAAAGTTACTTTGCTCTTACAGCAATAGAAAAAACGAAACTAACGAAGAAGAGATCGCTCCTGCACAATTTTATGGTCCGCCAACAAATTGCACTGAATTGGGGATGCTTGGATACACTTTAAACGGCTTCTACTTGGTTAAAGATAAAGAAAACTCGAGCTTAAGCAAAGTTAAAATCGTATACTGTGGATTTCGCAGTAAGAGGCAGCAGGGAATTAAAAGCAACAAACATGGTACATTAATCTGTTTTTTAAAAAAAGTATTTTATAATGTACTTTTTTTTTAAATTTGAAATACATTTAGCAGAAACCTTTATTGGAAATGTGGAAGTGAAGACAGCAACCGTCCATTTTTACGTTCAGCGAAAATCACCGTTTGAAGAGGACATCAAGATTATCCCTTTTGAAGTTGAGCGGTTGAACGTGGGCGGAGCTATGAATTTAAGCAAGGGAATATTTATTGCTCCAGTGCCTGGGATTTATCACTTTAGCTTCTCGTGCCTCAGTGGAACCAATTCGCCATTTTTTGACGTCTTCTTACAACTTAATGGTATCAACATCGGCAAAATGAATAACCATTTTAATATAGATGGCACGGCTTTCTCCATGATTTCCCTAGATGCCTCATTGAGGTTGAAACAGGGAGATCAGATTAGTCTGTTTAAATCACTTGGAAAAATAGTTGATGGTGATGACCACTTTACTCATTTTTCCGGCTGGCTTGTGGAAGAGGATATAGTCTTATCGAATGCCACTAATTAGTTTTTGACAAAGGACATTTTAGTAAAAATAATGCAAAATTCTAAGGAAAGGGATCATAATATTTTTATTTTATTTTTAAAATTATAAGCCTTCTTATACTAGCTGTTCAACCTCTTATTAATTTGGTCATAATGGCCGGTCTGATAATTCTAAGAACACATATGAATTTCAATTGAAATGATCAAATCTGAAATCAACTATTATTATATAATTGAATTCTATTAGACTATAAATAAACTTGTTTCTCAATTGGCTATTTTTACTAGCTCAATTTGGCTACCTTTATTTGCTCGTGTCAAAGTTTTATGAAAGCCAGAATTACACCAAAGATCGAGAAAATATATTTTATATGTATCTGGTTAGGACTCTAATTGGGCCCACTTAAAGCCATAAAGCTTACAATAAAATATCATGTAGCGATTCAAAGTTAAGTTCCATGTTTATTAATACATCTAATTATGTAATTAAGCAGCCAATTATTTAATAAATGTATAAAGTTAATGTATATACAGTACCCACCGGACGCATAAGTACACCTCTCATTTCCCCATAAGAGCGCGGGTTAAAGTGTCTCCAGTTTTATCGCAATAAGAAGCTCAGTTTTAGTTATAGAATTTTCTCCGATTTTTCCCCCGCTCATAGCATGTTTGACTACCACTCTGAATTATTTCAGATTTTTATCGTCATTTTCCATCGAATTAATGATTAGGTCACCTATAAGTACACCTCGATATTTATCCCATTTAAGCATGGGTTAACAGTCCCGCGTTTGAACCATCATAACTTTTGAACGGAAGGACGCTTGATCACAAGACTAGCGACAAATTGTTAGGATTGAATTATTCTTCAAATTGAAGTAAAAAAGTTCAAAAATTAAGGCTTGACTAAAAAGTTTTGGAATTTTAAAGTTCACTTTAAAAATTCTGTAGGACAATACTGTAGGACAGAAATTCTGTAGGACAGAATCTCTTCTGTAGGACAAAGATCCAAGGTCATTTGTGTCCTACAGTGGAGATAGGGGAGATTTTTTAATCGAACTTTAAAATTCCAAAACTTTTTATCAAGATCTAACCTTTGAACTTTTAAAGTTTCAATTTAAAGAATAGATCAATCTTAATAGATTGTTACTGGCCGGATGATCGAGCATGTCTTATTTCAAAAATTATGACTGTTTGAACGCGGGACGGTTAACACGTGCTTAAACGGGGGAAATATTGAGGTGTACTTATAGGTGACCTAATCAATAACTCAATGAGGAATGACGATAAAAATCTGAAATAATTCAGAGCGGTAGTCTTAACATGTTACGAGCGGGAGAAAAATCAGAAACAATTCTATAGCTAGGACTGGGTTACTTATTGCGATAAAACTGGCGACACTTTATCCCGTGCTCTTACGGGAAAATGAGAGGTGTACTTATAGCCCGGTGGGTACTGTACCAAATCACCTCAATCTCTTCGGGCGCCTTTCTTTTTCAAGATTAATCTCTCTCATAACGAGTTTATATGTACCTGGCCATGACATTCGTCAATGTTATGTGATGACTCACGGGATTTTATCGTTTTGTTCTAATGTAAACAAAGAAAACGTAAGGAATTACGTGTCATCAGCTATAGCTTCTCTGTAAATGATAGCAACCAATTTTCGAGGGCTGGTTGGCTCCACATACAACCTAGAAACTAAATCTTGATAATCAGCCAATAGCTATCATCCACGTCTGATAGCTGTGCGGATAAAAGCGAAGATATAGTCGCAGTTCCTTCGATTTCAAGCAATCATTATTTTATTACCGATTCAGGCAACATTTGTTAACTTGATTGTATAAGATGAAGTCGAAGACTAAAGTGAGTGCATTTGAATAGCATTAAAAAATAATTAGCTAAATTAACCTTATTTTTTATGTAGGTCTCTTCGATCCTGTTTTCCTTGCTAGTGCTGCTCGGTTTGAATCCGGGCTGCTATGTAGGCGAGTACTAAAAATTCAGGAGATTCATTAAAATTTGGAGGAAATTGTCTAGATGGATCTTTTAACTGCGAAGCTAAAGGTTAGTTTACAATTCATTTGACAGGCTATGAGGTTATTGAGCATCCGTTACAATTTCCCATCTTTAAAACAATAAACAGGCAATCCTACAAACACACTTACCCTAGGGCTTTTGGCTATTGGTGCTGGAATTGCTTGCAAGGCTGTAAATACTACTTCCCATCTTTAGAAGAATCGTCAGAGGATTCAAAAAATTCAAAGCTGAAGCAATAAAAAATCCAGAGCTGCACTTAATCAGTCCCCAGTGATATTACTGTTTATAAAGTGCACTCATTATGTTGATCAATAATTTGCGATGACTTAATAAACATCAACAAACAAAATCGTGTTAATATAATACACTTAAACGTATATTAAATATGTAGTTAAGAAAACTGGCTTATTATGTGGTTTTTTTTGTAGCTTTAAACGCATTTACTTATATAGAAATATGAAATTAAGAGCATACCTTGCATCAGCATATTATTTTAAAAGAAATGGAGATGTTTTGTTTAATATTATAAAAAGGATCTAACAAGTATTTAACTAAGTGAATAACTCGATCGAAGTATGGAAAATATTCGGGTCATGATAATAATAAAAATAGACCCTAATTTTGAAATGAACCAGTTAGGCCCAATTATTTTTAAAAATCGAGATGCCCATCTTATATTATAGTTATTGTATTAGAATTCAAATATTAATTCAATTATTACCACTTAAATACACATATGTGCAATCGTGATTTTCAAAAAATATCTCTACTTAAAATAAGAGGTGGAAAATTTAAAAAGGAAAATGTTAAAAATAACAATGAATGTAAAAGTTTCATTCAATAAATTTCTACCACCAAAATAAATTTAAAAGTAAATAAATTGGAATTTTCGATGAATCCAAATGAATGTGTTTGTCTTCCATTTCGTAGATGTTAATCGTTGGTCTTAATTCCAACTATTGGCAAGCGCAAACACAGATCTCGTTGAAGTTGAACGAATTGAGAGCGGAAAACGGAGCACCGCTACTGTTGGAACAAATGCCTTTTCCAGTGATGCGACCCAGCAGCTGAGAGCTTTTGGTGCCTCTTAAAAGCCATGTTAGGTGACAAGGATCAGAGGAACAGTCAATCGGATCTAAAGAATTGAAAATAAAACAAAACATACATATATTGTGATCATTTTAAATGTAAATTTATAATGTAAAAACATACATATACAATAAACAAATTTTCACTATTGAAACTCTTATTTTGGTGTTATTTTAAAATAATTATATTATATTACTTCCTGTAATATCCAAAGAAGAAGATCCAGCGCTTGTTATCATGTTATTCAAAGGAGTTTTGAAAACGGCAGACTCCAAGCGTTTCAATTTGTTGTTTCTCAATGAAATTTTCGTGTAGTTACCTTGGTATATAACATTAGATACATTTTTAAATTGACTTAATTTCAAATGATTCTGTTTAAAAGCATATTAATGTCGTTATTTGTTACCTTGGGAAAAAGAGTTTGGAGGGATGACGGAGACTTGATTGTTGTCCAAGCTCAAATCGATGCTTGATGACGACGGAAAATTGAACGCTCCAGGAGAAATAGTTGTAATTGAGTTATTTGTTAAATAAAGCGAAATCGTATCAGAAGTGGGAAAATTAAAGGCACACGAGGGGATCGTTTTGATTTTATTTTGGGTCAAAAAGATGTTTACATATGTCGCCCGAGGAAAGTTAAGCTGTGATGTGCAAGGGATCGATGTGATGCTATTTCTACTTAGATCCATTGATATAGTGGACGCCAAAGGTAAATTAAACGCAGCAGAAGAAGGAATCATCTTGAGTTGATTTTCTCCCAAAAAGAGGTAGACATTAATTGCAGAAGGATAGTTGAAAATGCCGTTGGGAAAAACACTTATTTTGTTGCCGCCTAAACCCATGAAGATATCAGACGCGCTAGGAAACAGAAGGGCACCCGAAGGGATCGAAGTGATATTATTGTAGCCTAAAAGGATCCCAACAGAGGACGATGCATTGGGGTAAATAAAGGCACCCGAAGGGATCGAAGTGATTTGGTTGTAGCGTAAATCGACTGATACACTTGACGCATTAGGAAAACGAAAGGAACCCGAAGGGATTGAAGTGATCTTATTGTAGCTCAAATTTATCGTAACACTGGACGCTTTAGGAAAATTAAACGCATTTCCAGTGCTCGGGATCGTTGTAATTTGGTTGTTACCCAAGTCAATCGTTGATAGAGCAGGAAAGTTCGCAATTTGATTGGGCACCTTGGTCAGTTTATTGTTCATTGCAGATATTTCATTAACCGGACTCAATCCAGGAACAAGGAAGGCATTTAACACGCGGCTTATTTGCAAATCCGTCAAGTTCTTATTATCGCAATCAATGGCCGCACGATTCAAATCAGAATCTTTGCAGGAGCAAGGGGTTATAGACGTCAACTTTGGACAGATAAGAGCCGAGCATTGTCCCAGCATGACCAGAGTCTGTTAGGTATTTAGATATAAAAATATTGATTGAAAAATATTGGTGGGTATAGTCTTGAATAGTAATAGCAAATATTTTTTATATTTACCATGACGAAAAAAATTTCAAATTTTTGCTGTGATTTCCTCATTTCTCTAGTTCACTTTGCATGTAATCAAATGAATTCCTAATGTAAAACAAACAAAAAAATAGTGTTACTCTATCATAAATATAATCGATTTTTTCAATAGCTTCGCACAAAAAACAAATATACATAGGAAAGATCGATTATATAGTCATGATTTATTCAAGCTTATTCTTGAACCAAGAATTCGCCTATTAGTCTTTAAAGCACAAAATTGCTTGATAGATACTTTGTAGTAAACATTTTATAAAATAATTTGATTTAAATGTCCCTTTCTAAAACTCGATATTGAAATCGAGATTTAAATTCAGTATTTTCATCCCCTTCATTATTTTCTATAAATTAAATTTCTAGGGATTTTTGCTCAAAAGGGCATTCTAAAAGATCGTCGTATTGTAACATATATTTTGGAAAAAAATTAAATAATATGTTAAAATATTTCGTAAATATTTCGTTAACGTCCATAGCAAAACTTTTAATTTTTAACTTTACTTTTTTTTAAACGGCATTCAACGGTCGTTAATTTAAGTTATTTTTATAATGAAAGCTTTTTGTTTTAGCAACATCGTCATTGTTGGACATGTTCTAAGTTATAGATAATAATTTTCTTTTTTGAATACTAAATACTAAAAAAATGTTATTGATTCGAAGTTCACAACTGTAAAGCTTATTTTTACCAGTTGGGCGGATATTTAATCTTTTGCAACTTCCTAGGGACAACGGGACTATAGGGTTTATTTTCTGGGTGTAGTTTTAAAATTCTCATAAACCATAAATTTACCAATAATTAGATTTTGTCCAATTTAATTTCAAGCTGGTAAAGCGCGCCTGGTAGCTCGCCGGGGTGATAAAAGTTTCACTGAATCAGCTTTAAACCAAAATTTGTAAGTAAAACGGACGGCAAGGTATTTATTGATTAAGTAGGCGGCAAACGTTCCGTTAAATAGATTAATAGACCAGAATTCTGACCGGTAAATCGACTGGGAAATTGGTCGGCAAAGCAGCGGGCCACTTGGTCGGATTTGTATTCATCGGGCTGCAGCCGGACAATTTATCGGTTAAGCAAGCAATACATTTCGTTTTAATTTATGTCATTAATTAGAAATCTTTATTTTCAAACAAAATTGTAGACCATTAAAAGCAAATGTAATTCTGCATTTTATACCATAATTTGTCCATTCTAGTGCTTGAAAAAGGTTTTTTTTGTACTATTCAATTCATTATTTTAATTAAATTTTAGACGATTTAATCATCTTTAATTTTTCAACCAAAATCAAACGTATCTTTAGAATATTTTCGTTTGTTCAAGATCGAATTTGTTTGAATATGTTGCGTATTATTTGAGTTATCCCCTGTTACAAAAAAGTGTCAGACAGACAGAGAGACGCGCGTTTTCTTACGGTACTCCAATTTATCTCTCTTTAGAATCTAACACTTTAAGTATGTAACATAGCTAAAGCATTCAACCAGGCAGAAAATTCAACGCCGCAGCAGAGCAAAGCTGATGTCGTTTCATAACAGAGAACAGAATTTATTTTGTGGGAATGACACGGATGCAGACGTAAACCACAAAAGTAAAAGGTAAAAAAAAACAGTCCTTAGTCAGAAAAGTTTTTTTTTATATATTGCGGGAGTGAAAAACCGGCAGATATGCCACGAGTGACGAGCAAAAACTTGAGGGATGATTGGGAACCCGATCGCATGAAAAGTGTAGGAACGAGAGCCAAGGCAAACCTCTAGTGAGCGATCGCACTTCTACTGCAGCGCCATCTGCTGGCACATATGTTCTCTTTGCAACGTGATGTCAGTTATTAGAATATGGAAACTTTAAAGTTCAGATTCAAAAATGTACCAGGAAATAAGGTTTCCGGAAGGGGTGTGGGTTTTTAACAATCGACTTTTAGAACGATCATGGTGATGGATCGATAAGACCCATATCGACGATTTAAAAAGTCAGTTTGGCCTACTCGAATAAAAAATAGATATTTCCTTTTCCTTGTAAACCATAGATGATTTCATATATTTTCTGTTGTTATTTTTTAGTGCGAAGTAGTTTGGTTGGTTACAAAAATTGATTCGAGCGAAAATGAGCGTAAACTGAAAAGAGTTCAATGAGCGCGAGCGAACGGCTTTTTAAGGAGCAAAAAAGGAGCGAAGAGCACAAGTTTACAAGCATTTCAGAGAGCGGACAGTATGTCTGCAAACTGATACAGACGCAAACCATGAAAGTGTAAACAGTCCGTTGCCTGCCTTGACTACTGCTGTATTTCAATCTCTTTTTTTATTACCATTAACTCATTGGATCTCGATATAAGTTGTAAGCGTGAAATCATATTTTAAGAAGTCAAATAATCTGAAATGTACTAAGTTTGAGAGCTGCAAATAGGCAATACTAAAAGTAAAAATTGCACTTAAATATATGATTTCGTTTTCGACAGGTATATGTGTATGTATATTGAAACTTTTTCACCGAACTTTCCAAAAATATTTCTCGAAACCCATGTACACACCCATAGCAAATTATAATGCCTCTTACTACAAGGGGGAAATATCTTGGCTCAAAAACTAGGACAACATGCCCTTCAGTTCTTCGTAACCATTTTTTAATGGTTACAGTGGAGATTGGGTATTTAAAAATGCGTGAAAAATTTGCTTCTGTTATTTAGTATCATAATGATACCGGAATACTAGCATCATAAATGAATACTAGATCACCAAAAAAATACCTCTACGCATTTTAAAATATCAAATAAATCTAGTACCCAATACCCACTGTGTACGTGCTTACGTTATGTTTTCTTATAAGAATCGTAAATGAAAGATCGATAAATGCAATTTATATTTTACCTGAATGTTTAGAGGCAGCTCAGATGGAAAATGGTGCTTTAAGTGCAAAGTATTCTACAACATCGAATAGACGTAACTTGTCCAATTATTTTTCTTGGCATGATTTATATACCCGTTCAACGATTCACCTACGGGGCCGTCCATAACATTATACGTACGCAGTTTTCGTCCCATTTAGGACACATCCCTCCCCAAATGTCCACGTATCGTAAAATTGAGGTTAACTCCCCCCCCCACCCCCGTCAATTTACCATCCAAATATCCTAATTCTAACCCATTTCTACTCCAATATTCATTTCTAGAACAGACAATTGAACTCACAGTTGCAAAAAATGATAATTCAAATTATTTCTGCTCCGGCCAAACGGAAAGACAAAACAACATGCCTTACACGGCAGCCATTTTTTATTTTTGTATTTTTGTCATTTTTCAATCACGAAGAAAAAACACGGTTCTCGTACCCGCGTCTGTAAAGAAGCGAACCGTCCCCTATCTCTCCTATAGGTGGTAGTGGTTCCACATACTGTACAAGATGGCAACCACCATTGTAACCGCAGGTGCTTTTAGTCTAGGCCACTATATGTTTTGGTATGTTTTTATAAGAGACGCTTTTCTTGTACCTGTAACGGGTGTTAACGGGTATCTATGGTTGTGCTATAGAACACAGTGGCCGGGACTAAAAACAATATGAGCTTACAATAGTGGCTGCAATCTTCTACAGACGATGAAACAGGGGAAAGCGGGAAGATTCACTCCTTTACAGACGCAGGCACGAGGGCCTTGGTTTTTTTCGTGCTTCAACCTATTTCATCTTCATTATTTTATTTTACTTATTTTTTCGACAATTACATTCAGTCAAATACAAACAGTAATTAAAATTATTTCTTCTCTAGCCAGACTGAAATATGGCTAGCATTTTAATAATACCTTTAATTTTACTTATTTCTTGACTGCGAATTTCTATCGAGAAACATTCGCTCAAATTCTTTTTCATTATTAACAAAAAATATAATGATTAAAAAATGAGAACAAAAATGCTCTGATGTTGAATTGTTGTAATTTGATTCTAAATTTAACCTCAATTTCCCACCCAATTGTCATAAATTTAACCCACCCAGTATTTTCGTGTTGTTCAAAACTTACAAAATAATTCAAAATAAATGAGGACTGTGTGATTTCTAATCTTACTAACAATATGTTTAAGGATTCATTCACAAAAAAAATACCTTGGACAGTATTTTTCCTTTTAAAAAATACGCTACTTTCTCTTAGTTTGAAAAATGAATGTGTGTAGGCCTAAGAACTAACATACAGATGTTTTTGAAGATGCCCAGCCCTCCGCTGCATAGTTGTAAAAATTTTGGTTCGGCCAAACTGTAACACAAAACATGCCTTGCAATATAGATACATAGCTAAATTAACCTTATTTTTTATGTAGGTCTCTTCGATCCTGTTTTCCTTGCTAGTGCTGCTCGGTTTGAATCCGGGCTGCTATGTAGGCGAGTACTAAAAATTCAGGAGATTCATTAAAATTTGGAGGAAATTGTCTAGATGGATCTTTTAACTGCGAAGCTAAAGGTTAGTTTACAATTCATTTGACAGGCTATGAGGTTATTGAGCATCCGTTACAATTTCCCATCTTTAAAACAATAAACAGGCAATCCTACAAACACACTTACCCTAGGGCTTTTGGCTATTGGTGCTGGAATTGCTTGCAAGGCTGTAAATACTACTTCCCATCTTTAGAAGAATCGTCAGAGGATTCAAAAAATTCAAAGCTGAAGCAATAAAAAATCCAGAGCTGCACTTAATCAGTCCCCAGTGATATTACTGTTTATAAAGTGCACTCATTATGTTGATCAATAATTTGCGATGACTTAATAAACATCAACAAACAAAATCGTGTTAATATAATACACTTAAACGTATATTAAATATGTAGTTAAGAAAACTGGCTTATTATGTGGTTTTTTTTGTAGCTTTAAACGCATTTACTTATATAGAAATATGAAATTAAGAGCATACCTTGCATCAGCATATTATTTTAAAAGAAATGGAGATGTTTTGTTTAATATTATAAAAAGGATCTAACAAGTATTTAACTAAGTGAATAACTCGATCGAAGTATGGAAAATATTCGGGTCATGATAATAATAAAAATAGACCCTAATTTTGAAATGAACCAGTTAGGCCCAATTATTTTTAAAAATCGAGATGCCCATCTTATATTATAGTTATTGTATTAGAATTCAAATATTAATTCAATTATTACCACTTAAATACACATATGTGCAATCGTGATTTTCAAAAAATATCTCTACTTAAAATAAGAGGTGGAAAATTTAAAAAGGAAAATGTTAAAAATAACAATGAATGTAAAAGTTTCATTCAATAAATTTCTACCACCAAAATAAATTTAAAAGTAAATAAATTGGAATTTTCGATGAATCCAAATGAATGTGTTTGTCTTCCATTTCGTAGATGTTAATCGTTGGTCTTAATTCCAACTATTGGCAAGCGCAAACACAGATCTCGTTGAAGTTGAACGAATTGAGAGCGGAAAACGGAGCACCGCTACTGTTGGAACAAATGCCTTTTCCAGTGATGCGACCCAGCAGCTGAGAGCTTTTGGTGCCTCTTAAAAGCCATGTTAGGTGACAAGGATCAGAGGAACAGTCAATCGGATCTAAAGAATTGAAAATAAAACAAAACATACATATATTGTGATCATTTTAAATGTAAATTTATAATGTAAAAACATACATATACAATAAACAAATTTTCACTATTGAAACTCTTATTTTGGTGTTATTTTAAAATAATTATATTATATTACTTCCTGTAATATCCAAAGAAGAAGATCCAGCGCTTGTTATCATGTTATTCAAAGGAGTTTTGAAAACGGCAGACTCCAAGCGTTTCAATTTGTTGTTTCTCAATGAAATTTTCGTGTAGTTACCTTGGTATATAACATTAGATACATTTTTAAATTGACTTAATTTCAAATGATTCTGTTTAAAAGCATATTAATGTCGTTATTTGTTACCTTGGGAAAAAGAGTTTGGAGGGATGACGGAGACTTGATTGTTGTCCAAGCTCAAATCGATGCTTGATGACGACGGAAAATTGAACGCTCCAGGAGAAATAGTTGTAATTGAGTTATTTGTTAAATAAAGCGAAATCGTATCAGAAGTGGGAAAATTAAAGGCACACGAGGGGATCGTTTTGATTTTATTTTGGGTCAAAAAGATGTTTACATATGTCGCCCGAGGAAAGTTAAGCTGTGATGTGCAAGGGATCGATGTGATGCTATTTCTACTTAGATCCATTGATATAGTGGACGCCAAAGGTAAATTAAACGCAGCAGAAGAAGGAATCATCTTGAGTTGATTTTCTCCCAAAAAGAGGTAGACATTAATTGCAGAAGGATAGTTGAAAATGCCGTTGGGAAAAACACTTATTTTGTTGCCGCCTAAACCCATGAAGATATCAGACGCGCTAGGAAACAGAAGGGCACCCGAAGGGATCGAAGTGATATTATTGTAGCCTAAAAGGATCCCAACAGAGGACGATGCATTGGGGTAAATAAAGGCACCCGAAGGGATCGAAGTGATTTGGTTGTAGCGTAAATCGACTGATACACTTGACGCATTAGGAAAACGAAAGGAACCCGAAGGGATTGAAGTGATCTTATTGTAGCTCAAATTTATCGTAACACTGGACGCTTTAGGAAAATTAAACGCATTTCCAGTGCTCGGGATCGTTGTAATTTGGTTGTTACCCAAGTCAATCGTTGATAGAGCAGGAAAGTTCGCAATTTGATTGGGCACCTTGGTCAGTTTATTGTTCATTGCAGATATTTCATTAACCGGACTCAATCCAGGAACAAGGAAGGCATTTAACACGCGGCTTATTTGCAAATCCGTCAAGTTCTTATTATCGCAATCAATGGCCGCACGATTCAAATCAGAATCTTTGCAGGAGCAAGGGGTTATAGACGTCAACTTTGGACAGATAAGAGCCGAGCATTGTCCCAGCATGACCAGAGTCTGTTAGGTATTTAGATATAAAAATATTGATTGAAAAATATTGGTGGGTATAGTCTTGAATAGTAATAGCAAATATTTTTTATATTTACCATGACGAAAAAAATTTCAAATTTTTGCTGTGATTTCCTCATTTCTCTAGTTCACTTTGCATGTAATCAAATGAATTCCTAATGTAAAACAAACAAAAAAATAGTGTTACTCTATCATAAATATAATCGATTTTTTCAATAGCTTCGCACAAAAAACAAATATACATAGGAAAGATCGATTATATAGTCATGATTTATTCAAGCTTATTCTTGAACCAAGAATTCGCCTATTAGTCTTTAAAGCACAAAATTGCTTGATAGATACTTTGTAGTAAACATTTTATAAAATAATTTGATTTAAATGTCCCTTTCTAAAACTCGATATTGAAATCGAGATTTAAATTCAGTATTTTCATCCCCTTCATTATTTTCTATAAATTAAATTTCTAGGGATTTTTGCTCAAAAGGGCATTCTAAAAGATCGTCGTATTGTAACATATATTTTGGAAAAAAATTAAATAATATGTTAAAATATTTCGTAAATATTTCGTTAACGTCCATAGCAAAACTTTTAATTTTTAACTTTACTTTTTTTTAAACGGCATTCAACGGTCGTTAATTTAAGTTATTTTTATAATGAAAGCTTTTTGTTTTAGCAACATCGTCATTGTTGGACATGTTCTAAGTTATAGATAATAATTTTCTTTTTTGAATACTAAATACTAAAAAAATGTTATTGATTCGAAGTTCACAACTGTAAAGCTTATTTTTACCAGTTGGGCGGATATTTAATCTTTTGCAACTTCCTAGGGACAACGGGACTATAGGGTTTATTTTCTGGGTGTAGTTTTAAAATTCTCATAAACCATAAATTTACCAATAATTAGATTTTGTCCAATTTAATTTCAAGCTGGTAAAGCGCGCCTGGTAGCTCGCCGGGGTGATAAAAGTTTCACTGAATCAGCTTTAAACCAAAATTTGTAAGTAAAACGGACGGCAAGGTATTTATTGATTAAGTAGGCGGCAAACGTTCCGTTAAATAGATTAATAGACCAGAATTCTGACCGGTAAATCGACTGGGAAATTGGTCGGCAAAGCAGCGGGCCACTTGGTCGGATTTGTATTCATCGGGCTGCAGCCGGACAATTTATCGGTTAAGCAAGCAATACATTTCGTTTTAATTTATGTCATTAATTAGAAATCTTTATTTTCAAACAAAATTGTAGACCATTAAAAGCAAATGTAATTCTGCATTTTATACCATAATTTGTCCATTCTAGTGCTTGAAAAAGGTTTTTTTGTACTATTCAATTCATTATTTTAATTAAATTTTAGACGATTTAATCATCTTTAATTTTTCAACCAAAATCAAACGTATCTTTAGAATATTTTCGTTTGTTCAAGATCGAATTTGTTTGAATATGTTGCGTATTATTTGAGTTATCCCCTGTTACAAAAAAGTGTCAGACAGACAGAGAGACGCGCGTTTTCTTACGGTACTCCAATTTATCTCTCTTTAGAATCTAACACTTTAAGTATGTAACATAGCTAAAGCATTCAACCAGGCAGAAAATTCAACGCCGCAGCAGAGCAAAGCTGATGTCGTTTCATAACAGAGAACAGAATTTATTTTGTGGGAATGACACGGATGCAGACGTAAACCACAAAAGTAAAAGGTAAAAAAAAACAGTCCTTAGTCAGAAAAGTTTTTTTTTATATATTGCGGGAGTGAAAAACCGGCAGATATGCCACGAGTGACGAGCAAAAACTTGAGGGATGATTGGGAACCCGATCGCATGAAAAGTGTAGGAACGAGAGCCAAGGCAAACCTCTAGTGAGCGATCGCACTTCTACTGCAGCGCCATCTGCTGGCACATATGTTCTCTTTGCAACGTGATGTCAGTTATTAGAATATGGAAACTTTAAAGTTCAGATTCAAAAATGTACCAGGAAATAAGGTTTCCGGAAGGGGTGTGGGTTTTTAACAATCGACTTTTAGAACGATCATGGTGATGGATCGATAAGACCCATATCGACGATTTAAAAAGTCAGTTTGGCCTACTCGAATAAAAAATAGATATTTCCTTTTCCTTGTAAACCATAGATGATTTCATATATTTTCTGTTGTTATTTTTTAGTGCGAAGTAGTTTGGTTGGTTACAAAAATTGATTCGAGCGAAAATGAGCGTAAACTGAAAAGAGTTCAATGAGCGCGAGCGAACGGCTTTTTAAGGAGCAAAAAAGGAGCGAAGAGCACAAGTTTACAAGCATTTCAGAGAGCGGACAGTATGTCTGCAAACTGATACAGACGCAAACCATGAAAGTGTAAACAGTCCGTTGCCTGCCTTGACTACTGCTGTATTTCAATCTCTTTTTTTATTACCATTAACTCATTGGATCTCGATATAAGTTGTAAGCGTGAAATCATATTTTAAGAAGTCAAATAATCTGAAATGTACTAAGTTTGAGAGCTGCAAATAGGCAATACTAAAAGTAAAAATTGCACTTAAATATATGATTTCGTTTTCGACAGGTATATGTGTATGTATATTGAAACTTTTTCACCGAACTTTCCAAAAATATTTCTCGAAACCCATGTACACACCCATAGCAAATTATAATGCCTCTTACTACAAGGGGGAAATATCTTGGCTCAAAAACTAGGACAACATGCCCTTCAGTTCTTCGTAACCATTTTTTAATGGTTACAGTGGAGATTGGGTATTTAAAAATGCGTGAAAAATTTGCTTCTGTTATTTAGTATCATAATGATACCGGAATACTAGCATCATAAATGAATACTAGATCACCAAAAAAATACCTCTACGCATTTTAAAATATCAAATAAATCTAGTACCCAATACCCACTGTGTACGTGCTTACGTTATGTTTTCTTATAAGAATCGTAAATGAAAGATCGATAAATGCAATTTATATTTTACCTGAATGTTTAGAGGCAGCTCAGATGGAAAATGGTGCTTTAAGTGCAAAGTATTCTACAACATCGAATAGACGTAACTTGTCCAATTATTTTTCTTGGCATGATTTATATACCCGTTCAACGATTCACCTACGGGGCCGTCCATAACATTATACGTACGCAGTTTTCGTCCCATTTAGGACACATCCCTCCCCAAATGTCCACGTATCGTAAAATTGAGGTTAACTCCCCCCCCCCCCCACCCCCGTCAATTTACCATCCAAATATCCTAATTCTAACCCATTTCTACTCCAATATTCATTTCTAGAACAGACAATTGAACTCACAGTTGCAAAAAATGATAATTCAAATTATTTCTGCTCCGGCCAAACGGAAAGACAAAACAACATGCCTTACACGGCAGCCATTTTTTATTTTTGTATTTTTGTCATTTTTCAATCACGAAGAAAAAACACGGTTCTCGTACCCGCGTCTGTAAAGAAGCGAACCGTCCCCTATCTCTCCTATAGGTGGTAGTGGTTCCACATACTGTACAAGATGGCAACCACCATTGTAACCGCAGGTGCTTTTAGTCTAGGCCACTATATGTTTTGGTATGTTTTTATAAGAGACGCTTTTCTTGTACCTGTAACGGGTGTTAACGGGTATCTATGGTTGTGCTATAGAACACAGTGGCCGGGACTAAAAACAATATGAGCTTACAATAGTGGCTGCAATCTTCTACAGACGATGAAACAGGGGAAAGCGGGAAGATTCACTCCTTTACAGACGCAGGCACGAGGGCCTTGGTTTTTTTCGTGCTTCAACCTATTTCATCTTCATTATTTTATTTTACTTATTTTTTCGACAATTACATTCAGTCAAATACAAACAGTAATTAAAATTATTTCTTCTCTAGCCAGACTGAAATATGGCTAGCATTTTAATAATACCTTTAATTTTACTTATTTCTTGACTGCGAATTTCTATCGAGAAACATTCGCTCAAATTCTTTTTCATTATTAACAAAAAATATAATGATTAAAAAATGAGAACAAAAATGCTCTGATGTTGAATTGTTGTAATTTGATTCTAAATTTAACCTCAATTTCCCACCCAATTGTCATAAATTTAACCCACCCAGTATTTTCGTGTTGTTCAAAACTTACAAAATAATTCAAAATAAATGAGGACTGTGTGATTTCTAATCTTACTAACAATATGTTTAAGGATTCATTCACAAAAAAAATACCTTGGACAGTATTTTTCCTTTTAAAAAATACGCTACTTTCTCTTAGTTTGAAAAATGAATGTGTGTAGGCCTAAGAACTAACATACAGATGTTTTTGAAGATGCCCAGCCCTCCGCTGCATAGTTGTAAAAATTTTGGTTCGGCCAAACTGTAACACAAAACATGCCTTGCAATATAGATACATAGCTAAATTAACCTTATTTTTTATGTAGGTCTCTTCGATCCTGTTTTCCTTGCTAGTGCTGCTCGGTTTGAATCCGGGCTGCTATGTAGGCGAGTACTAAAAATTCAGGAGATTCATTAAAATTTGGAGGAAATTGTCTAGATGGATCTTTTAACTGCGAAGCTAAAGGTTAGTTTACAATTCATTTGACAGGCTATGAGGTTATTGAGCATCCGTTACAATTTCCCATCTTTAAAACAATAAACAGGCAATCCTACAAACACACTTACCCTAGGGCTTTTGGCTATTGGTGCTGGAATTGCTTGCAAGGCTGTAAATACTACTTCCCATCTTTAGAAGAATCGTCAGAGGATTCAAAAAATTCAAAGCTGAAGCAATAAAAAATCCAGAGCTGCACTTAATCAGTCCCCAGTGATATTACTGTTTATAAAGTGCACTCATTATGTTGATCAATAATTTGCGATGACTTAATAAACATCAACAAACAAAATCGTGTTAATATAATACACTTAAACGTATATTAAATATGTAGTTAAGAAAACTGGCTTATTATGTGGTTTTTTTTGTAGCTTTAAACGCATTTACTTATATAGAAATATGAAATTAAGAGCATACCTTGCATCAGCATATTATTTTAAAAGAAATGGAGATGTTTTGTTTAATATTATAAAAAGGATCTAACAAGTATTTAACTAAGTGAATAACTCGATCGAAGTATGGAAAATATTCGGGTCATGATAATAATAAAAATAGACCCTAATTTTGAAATGAACCAGTTAGGCCCAATTATTTTTAAAAATCGAGATGCCCATCTTATATTATAGTTATTGTATTAGAATTCAAATATTAATTCAATTATTACCACTTAAATACACATATGTGCAATCGTGATTTTCAAAAAATATCTCTACTTAAAATAAGAGGTGGAAAATTTAAAAAGGAAAATGTTAAAAATAACAATGAATGTAAAAGTTTCATTCAATAAATTTCTACCACCAAAATAAATTTAAAAGTAAATAAATTGGAATTTTCGATGAATCCAAATGAATGTGTTTGTCTTCCATTTCGTAGATGTTAATCGTTGGTCTTAATTCCAACTATTGGCAAGCGCAAACACAGATCTCGTTGAAGTTGAACGAATTGAGAGCGGAAAACGGAGCACCGCTACTGTTGGAACAAATGCCTTTTCCAGTGATGCGACCCAGCAGCTGAGAGCTTTTGGTGCCTCTTAAAAGCCATGTTAGGTGACAAGGATCAGAGGAACAGTCAATCGGATCTAAAGAATTGAAAATAAAACAAAACATACATATATTGTGATCATTTTAAATGTAAATTTATAATGTAAAAACATACATATACAATAAACAAATTTTCACTATTGAAACTCTTATTTTGGTGTTATTTTAAAATAATTATATTATATTACTTCCTGTAATATCCAAAGAAGAAGATCCAGCGCTTGTTATCATGTTATTCAAAGGAGTTTTGAAAACGGCAGACTCCAAGCGTTTCAATTTGTTGTTTCTCAATGAAATTTTCGTGTAGTTACCTTGGTATATAACATTAGATACATTTTTAAATTGACTTAATTTCAAATGATTCTGTTTAAAAGCATATTAATGTCGTTATTTGTTACCTTGGGAAAAAGAGTTTGGAGGGATGACGGAGACTTGATTGTTGTCCAAGCTCAAATCGATGCTTGATGACGACGGAAAATTGAACGCTCCAGGAGAAATAGTTGTAATTGAGTTATTTGTTAAATAAAGCGAAATCGTATCAGAAGTGGGAAAATTAAAGGCACACGAGGGGATCGTTTTGATTTTATTTTGGGTCAAAAAGATGTTTACATATGTCGCCCGAGGAAAGTTAAGCTGTGATGTGCAAGGGATCGATGTGATGCTATTTCTACTTAGATCCATTGATATAGTGGACGCCAAAGGTAAATTAAACGCAGCAGAAGAAGGAATCATCTTGAGTTGATTTTCTCCCAAAAAGAGGTAGACATTAATTGCAGAAGGATAGTTGAAAATGCCGTTGGGAAAAACACTTATTTTGTTGCCGCCTAAACCCATGAAGATATCAGACGCGCTAGGAAACAGAAGGGCACCCGAAGGGATCGAAGTGATATTATTGTAGCCTAAAAGGATCCCAACAGAGGACGATGCATTGGGGTAAATAAAGGCACCCGAAGGGATCGAAGTGATTTGGTTGTAGCGTAAATCGACTGATACACTTGACGCATTAGGAAAACGAAAGGAACCCGAAGGGATTGAAGTGATCTTATTGTAGCTCAAATTTATCGTAACACTGGACGCTTTAGGAAAATTAAACGCATTTCCAGTGCTCGGGATCGTTGTAATTTGGTTGTTACCCAAGTCAATCGTTGATAGAGCAGGAAAGTTCGCAATTTGATTGGGCACCTTGGTCAGTTTATTGTTCATTGCAGATATTTCATTAACCGGACTCAATCCAGGAACAAGGAAGGCATTTAACACGCGGCTTATTTGCAAATCCGTCAAGTTCTTATTATCGCAATCAATGGCCGCACGATTCAAATCAGAATCTTTGCAGGAGCAAGGGGTTATAGACGTCAACTTTGGACAGATAAGAGCCGAGCATTGTCCCAGCATGACCAGAGTCTGTTAGGTATTTAGATATAAAAATATTGATTGAAAAATATTGGTGGGTATAGTCTTGAATAGTAATAGCAAATATTTTTTATATTTACCATGACGAAAAAAATTTCAAATTTTTGCTGTGATTTCCTCATTTCTCTAGTTCACTTTGCATGTAATCAAATGAATTCCTAATGTAAAACAAACAAAAAAATAGTGTTACTCTATCATAAATATAATCGATTTTTTCAATAGCTTCGCACAAAAAACAAATATACATAGGAAAGATCGATTATATAGTCATGATTTATTCAAGCTTATTCTTGAACCAAGAATTCGCCTATTAGTCTTTAAAGCACAAAATTGCTTGATAGATACTTTGTAGTAAACATTTTATAAAATAATTTGATTTAAATGTCCCTTTCTAAAACTCGATATTGAAATCGAGATTTAAATTCAGTATTTTCATCCCCTTCATTATTTTCTATAAATTAAATTTCTAGGGATTTTTGCTCAAAAGGGCATTCTAAAAGATCGTCGTATTGTAACATATATTTTGGAAAAAAATTAAATAATATGTTAAAATATTTCGTAAATATTTCGTTAACGTCCATAGCAAAACTTTTAATTTTTAACTTTACTTTTTTTTAAACGGCATTCAACGGTCGTTAATTTAAGTTATTTTTATAATGAAAGCTTTTTGTTTTAGCAACATCGTCATTGTTGGACATGTTCTAAGTTATAGATAATAATTTTCTTTTTTGAATACTAAATACTAAAAAAATGTTATTGATTCGAAGTTCACAACTGTAAAGCTTATTTTTACCAGTTGGGCGGATATTTAATCTTTTGCAACTTCCTAGGGACAACGGGACTATAGGGTTTATTTTCTGGGTGTAGTTTTAAAATTCTCATAAACTCCTCAACTTATTACGGATTTAATTAATAAACATCCCATGGTAGCGAGACCTTTTAAAATAAAGCTTGTTAGTGCAGCCATAAAAGGGTTATGATTACTTTTGTTTTGGATTCCCTCTGGAACAGTTCTTTTTTAAAATAACTGGTGAATTATTAGAGTATAGTTGCAAAAATGTCTTGTCAATATAATTTTCTGGAGAAAAATAAAAGGGACAAAAAATGCTTCCTTCCTCATTGCCTTAATAGTGTGGCTAGCAGCCCAGATAAACTTTTTTTCAAATGCCCAAATGGTATACAAAACTACAAACTGTGACTGTTTTCAGCTGGAGTGACAAATAAGAAGAAGATATCTCCAAAAACAAATATGTATTTTTGTCAGGATCATTTCGACGTAATTATTATTTGCAACCTTATTATAAACCACTGAAATCTATATAAAGTGGTTCACATTTCAATAAAAGCACATATAACCTATTATTATTACTTCTACAATGGGTTGAAACGGATTGTTATATTCCAAAACGGTCTAAAATAGGAAAGTTGAAGCTCAAGAAAAACAGTCTGCCAAGATTTAATCTACATCCTCAAACAGCCAGATCTGTTAGATTAAACGCAAGGTGCGTAAGAGCTATCGAGCGTCAAGATATTTCAGTCCCTACGGAACCAACGGAGGGTGACATGGATGCTATCACAGAAGAGCTATTAACTGAAAGGCATGAAGAAGCTAATCAACATTTTTCGCAGAATTCCAAGATAGCAGGTGAACCAGAAAGCCACCAGTATGAAGAAGACAGACCATCAATAATAAAGAAGGCAAAACTAAGTCACCTATCAATCATCATCGGGATTTGCTTGTTTTCAAATATCTTGCCAGAGAGTAGAAAAAGAGGGGTCAATAAAACGTCAAAATTTCAGGGATCTTCGTCTGAATCTGAAGACTCTTTTCAAAACGAATGCAGCGAGAGTAGCTACGGTTATAGCGATGATGAGTGTGATATCGATGAGGACGATGAGGAAGATGATGCGGTAAAAGACAGTAGCTACAGTAATGATGAAGAGACAGGAAGTGAAAGCGAGCCAGAGAGTTCTCCGTATTCACGTCAAGAAGCCCTTAACTGTACAAGAAAGCTGGTAGATTAAATACAATGCTATACTTGGGAGTGCCTACCAACTGCCTGTTTATAATCGACGGTATTTGTGAGAAACTCAAACTGCAATCGGGACAAGGATCACTATCGAAAGTGGACGTCATCCGTCTTATTCTGATGAGAGTAAAATTAGATGATTCCTTGGAGCGTCTAGGTCATATGTTCAGGATTTCTGCATCAAGAGCTGCTGTTATCTTTGCTACTTACGTCCCACTAGTGTCATCTCACCTGAAACAGTTTGTGTATTGGCCTACTAGAGAATTCATCAGATCCAGAGTTCCGTTGGCTTTCCGGATTGATGCGTTTGAAATTCAACTAGAAAAACCGTCGAACGTCATGTGGCAAGCCCAAACTTGGTCCAACAATAAACATTGCAACACGTTCAAGTACTTTATATCCATTACACCAAACGGTCTCATAAATTTTATATCAAGTGGATTTGGAGGGCGTATAGCGGATGACGATCTCACCGTTTCTTCCGGCTTCATCGCCCAATTTAAAAAAGGTGCTCTGGTGATGGCGGATCGTGGATTCAAAAATATATTTAGTGCGTTAAAATCTGCTTACTGCAGGTAACGTTTTCACTTCAATAACGGATGATTATATCAAAAAATAATTGAATTTTTCACAGATTGGTTCGTCCCCCATCCATCGCAGAAGATGAAATTTGCAGTAAAGAAAAAGTAATGGAATGAAAACGCATAACCAGTCTAAGGATTCACGTCGAAAGAGCTATAAGGAGACTCCGTGTTTTCAAAGCTATAAGACCTCATGCTGTTACTAATTTAAGGCAAATATGTTTTCTGGACGATATGGTCCATATTGCGTGTGGATTGGCAAATTTACAGAAGCCATTGATTCATTAGTTCATTGACGATCTTTACAGTAAAATAAATACTCCATTTGGCAGAAACTTTTTATTTCTTAGTGTTTTTCAATAAGGGAAAAATGGAATTTCTCTAATATTTCATTGCTTTTTCGAGTAACGGTTTCATAAAGGTTTCACTGTATGTTACTGGAATGATAGCAACCTGATTATTTTCTTCAAAATTTGGACTAGCGACACAGAAAAGACCTTTTTTTGACCAGTTAACATCATTTGCAAATGAATTTGAGCCAGAAATTTGCTGTTGGGAGAAAGAGTATCGGTAACATAGTTTTTTACAACATCATCTTTGGTTAAGCACATCACTTCGACAACATACGTTTCGTTGATGGCGTCCGGTGACGCACCAAATGCTGGCCAGTCGGGCGAGATATGAAGCCCTATTTTTATCAGCGTCGCATTTAAATTAAAGATTTTCCTTACGATATTTACATAATTAATTTTTAAAACCTGTTGATCGAAGTGAATTTTTTTTCAAAGTTTAAACTCTCTTGATTACAGCGGGTTCAAGACGCAGTCCTCTTCGAGTAGCTTTTGTGGATTTAAAAGTGTTAAATCCCATAATCGTCTGAAAGAATGAATAAGCTTGAGATATATTCTTATATATAAGTTGACTTTCACGATTTTTTTTTACCTCGGATAAGGATCCATCCATAGTCTTACACTGTGCCGCTTGATAAAGAATTGAAGCAGTTATTCTTCCGTATCTCAGACATAACCATTCAGTTTCTTTACTTTGTGCCATTGTTGACTTCGTTGCGTCATCACATTCGGATTCACTCATTGTGAGGGAACAAAATTTTAAGTATTCATCATCTGTCTGTGGCAGATCACTTTGAGAAAAAGAATTTATCAAATGATGATGATCTATCGTCTGAAATAATGGCTCATTAAAGTATTTGAAAAGAGTATTATTCATAAATGTTGGATCAGTTTTTCTTCTTTTAGCAGCTTGTTCCAGGTACTCGCTCTGAGATACACTACAATCGGTGGTAACAGTCTCTCTTTTTCTCTTATGGTTATCGAAATCACGACAGTTGTTATGTCTCAGATCAGAACCAACTCTACTTAAGGGAGCTTTCCTCCAATAAGAAGTTACTTGTGTTACAGAAGGTTCTTCGCTTCTTCTATGTAATCAGTAAAGGAATGCTACTCTGTGTTTACACCCGCAAGAAGATGCAGAACAATCTTGGCATTTTGCAGATATAACTGTTAAAGAATCCTCGTCTATTTCTGCAAAAACTCTGTAGGGTCTGTCTCTTACTCTGTGCGCCGGTGTGAGCCGAGCTCGTACTGAAACAACATCCCCAACTCTTTTAACTTGGAGATAAGCAACTGCACTATCACCGTAATTTTCATCGGCAGCCTCGTGAACACGCCATCCACGTTGTTCAGCTGAAACCAGGCCATTTCTGTGATCGTATCGGAAATTCTCTATCATGCCGTATGTAACTTGAGGTAAATTATGCTGGTTTGCTGTTATAAATCCATCTTCAGTGTCCAACTTATTAGCAGCACTCACTTTACTTTTATTCACCATAATTAATTATATGAAACACTCAATATATACCACAAATTAATTGTAAAGGGCCCCTGTGGAGCACCTGTTGAAAAGGTAAACACGTGCCCTTCCTCCTACCTCCTTTCCGTTACTATGGAAACAGTTATTTACCTTTTTTCCGCGACCGTTTTCCCAATAAAATTAATTATAAAATAAATAAGACCATAAATATTTTTACATGACATACGAAAAAATTGCTCTTGTAATCATCTCTCCATAGGTACAAAAAATATGGATGAAAGACTAGCCGTTCTTTTTTAATAATTAATAGAATTTTTCGTCCCATGTATTTCTTATGGAGAAACCCGTAAGGCGACCCAAAAGTATTGGACCGCCTCCAAATAGAGCTCCGCCTACTCTCTCCGGTTTTTCGTGAATAACTCAGAAAATACGCATTTTAGGTATAGGGATTTGTTAGCAAGAAAAATCGTGATTTTTTGCTCGATTTTTTGGTTATGGTTTCAAAAAGTGCAAAAGTCGTCCATTCTTATAGTAAATTGGTTTAAATTTAGACTTTAAAAAATTGAAAAATTAAAACTTATTTATACAATTTTGAATCCAAGTTTGTATATGACAAACACTGTATATATACAGCCGGACCACCAAAGCTTGCAAGTAAAATTTCGATAACATTGATCTATATAAATGCTAACCAATGATGCAAATGACAATTATATCTTAAGATATAATAAATATCCAGCCTACCAAAACTGTGTTGCAATCAAACATTGAGACTCCAAAGATCAACCCCGGAAATTATGCGCTCATGCAATCAAAAAAGTCCATGTAGCTGAAAACTTGTAGCAAATTTTAAACAAGACTTTATAACACTGACAATAAGAGCTACTTACTAATCAAACGCGCTTGTAGCACTTTTAATCGTGAAAATAAGGGGTATATAACCATGAAAAGCACTTGTTAATAATAGACCAGTCCTTGTATCACACATAAAAAGAATAAAATGTATCGATGCAATTCAAGTCTTTCATGTAAAAAAGTATTTATAGGAGGAGGCCATTGGTATAACAACATGAGTGATTGGTGAGAGATTCAGGACTGAACCGTCCTGATGCTGAACAAGTGTCTGAAATCTAGGGTACGACTGGTCGGGGATGGCCCACCTCCGAGGCGGCTGTAGTGATGGAAAGCTACTTGTGCTGCCTGCAGCTAGTCGTAACCGAAAGTAAAAGAGATATATACGACCCTGTTCGGTATGGCTCCAATAGGTTGATATTCCCCATGGGTCGACACATGATGTGAATTCAACCAGGTTCCGGGTACAACCACTCAAACTGTGTGGGCGGGGCGAGTGGGGGTGCCGGGCCGTGTTAGGAGTCTCTCGATGAACCAATCATTTAAGAAAGAAAAGCGCGCTTTGAAGCTCGCCGGGTTGATATCAGTAATTTAGTTCCACTGAATCAGCTTTGAAAACAGACTTAACATATTGTAAAACAGCCGGTAAGTTAGTCGGTAAACTAGTTGGAAACTGGTTGGTAAAAAGGCGGGCAAGCTGATCACTAAATGAGCTGAAAAACTGGTCGAGTTTATCGGGCCTGCAGCTTGCCAAATAGTATGTGCGAAAGCCGGCAAAAATAAAGGTCGGCAAAGCAGTCGACAAATGGTTGCCGGTCGAGTTAGTAAAACTTGGTGTTTTAATCGGTAAAGAAAATTAGTCAGTAAAGAATCAGGCAAACTGGTCGGCTCAGCAAAAAGCTCCGCTGCTTTCTCTTGGCCCCTACCCCTCCAAAAATTAGACCAATCAGGGAATTTCTTGCCACAGACAAGCCAACAATTTTATATCAGACAGGCTATATCTATATGCTTTATACATATAGATATAGCCTGGTATAAGTCAAATATATAAGAGTTTGAGATAAAATAATGGGGAAATAGCGTACATAAATTAAAGGATTTCCTTCGTTTAAAAACGAAACCCTTTTTTAAAATTCTTTCTAGAAAAGAATAATTCTATGTCATAATTTTTTTCCCTGAGGGATATCGTATATACCGAAGGTCTAGGGGCCTTTAACGCGACACAAAAACAGGTACTACTGGTCCCAAAAATGTTTATTGTGCGCAAAATCGAATATCGGAAAATGGCAACGTACGTGCTGTGTAAATATTTTAGCTAAATAAACAGCCCAAAAACAGTAAAATCTGATTTAAAATGTAATTAAGAGCTTAAATGGGCCAGTTTTTTTGTAGAATGTCTATGTGTCATGATACACGTAAAATATATGAAATTAGCATATTGTACTCACAACATATAATTTAAGTGAAATAAAGTCGAAATAAAACTGAATAAATAAGAACTGGCAACACTGCCAGAATGACAGAATAAATGTAAACAAGTTGAATAGAGTTTTGAGAATTCCTTATAATACATCGGGATTAGTCTTATTTGATTAAATTAACCGATAAAAATAGAAAAAGGAAAATTTTAATACAGGCGTAATCAGAATGTGCCATCCTTTAATATTTATACACTATTATGCAAGCCACAAGTTCCCCAATCCCGAAGGTTCCACAGTGGCTTTATTTAATTTAGCCGTGCAAGAAAGTGATCATCAAGTTTAAATTATTGTTTTTATCAAGAAAATTCTTTAAATTATGAATTTCACTATATGCATGGATATTGATAATGGAAAAAGTATATACTGAAATACGTTATTCTTTTTTTTCAAAGCCCGTCCGTGTCCATTCACTTGTTATTATTTGTTTCGACACGATTCAACCGTAAACAAAAATGGCACAGTTGTTGGAGCCACTCGTAAAAAGCCTACGGTAAAATACCATTATGGCGATTTAAAATAAAGTTTAATACTATATGTTCCAAGCATCCCACTTAAATATGTGATAAAAAAGTAATAATTCTTAAAATGGTTTATTTGGTTTTATTCACAACTATTTAATATGATATCGTTCAAATAATATTTTTTAAATATAGATTTTGAATACTTTAAATGTTTATGTGTATTGCATCGAATAGGACTTTATATTTAGAATACTAGGTTTTGAAATGAGTAACCGTACTCAGCTCACAAGTCTTTCCAATTTATTAGTATAAAATGTAACGGAGACTATAATTTCTAGCATCAATCATTTTCTAGCACACTCGACTATTATAGGACAGCCGGTGTAGGCAGGGCGAGTTGGGATGCCGGGCCGTGTTAGGAGTCTATCAATTAAAAAATCTTTTATTAAAATACCATAACTTATTAACTTAAAATCTAAATCGATTTTTTTATAATATAGCAAAGCGCGCTTATTTGAAGCTCGCCGGGTTGATATGGGTAATTCAGTTTCACTGAATCATCTTTAAAACAACCCAAAAATATGACGGATGTGTTGGTAAATCGGCCGGCAAGTTAATCGGTTAAGTAGGTGGCAAACTGACCGGTGTATCACCGCTAGTTTCAAGCACATTTTAATTTACTTATTCATTACCTTCACTGAATCATCTTTAAAACAACCCAAAAATATGACGGATGTGTTGGTAAATCGGCCGGCAAGTTAATCGGTTAAGTAGGTGGCAAACTGACCGGTGTATCACCGCTAGTTTCAAGCACATTTTAATTTACTTATTCATTACCTTAAAATCAATATTTTTTTTAAAGGATAACAAACCGTTTAAAGAGGGGAAAATTCTGCATCTTTTTTGTGACAACCCACCACTTTAATTGTGGTGAGACAAACACAAACACAAATTTCAAGTCAATTTAAAATATAATTCCTAAAAAAAGAGGAAATATATTGCTAGATTTGTCTTCACGAGTGTGCTCGCGGTTTTTTTTTAAAGAACGATCTCATATTTTAATGAATTAACTAATAATGAAAAATTAATGAAAAGATTATTCTTAAAATCAATATTTTGACAATTTAAAGCTACAAACTTAACAGTTTGATAACTCTGGCCTTTTTCGTGACTTAGTACTTTATTAATAGAATCAACTCGAACAGGGTAAGCGGTAACAAAGTATCATTTGTCAAAAACAAAACACATTTGAAAAGAAAAATTGAACTATTAATTGATATAGAATAAAATGGAAAAGTGAGGGGAACGTGAAAAGATTTCTAGGGACCATGGTCATGAAGGTCACCGTCATGAGTGTATGAAGAGAACAAGACCGAGTCTAGAAGGATTTGTCCAGGGTGCGCAATATCTATTGGATGTTGCCTTAAATGATGATGATACCTTAAACGAATGGCATTACATATCATGGTTTGACCATGATATGATGGTATGGCCATTTCTATTAGTACATACATTGGTAGATGAAACAGGAGTATATAATTTAGATTATTTTTTTTTAAATATACATTTTAAAATAAGAATAAGGTTAGTACCCGCACAGCACCGGGATATCCTTGGGTTATTATTTTTTTATTTTTTGGAATATATTATAGACAATACTAAGTGCATTGGGACTTTGCATGTATTTTTTCGGTTAAGAACTTTTATATCAACTATGATACTAAAATCAAGAAGTAGTTCAACAATCCCAACATGTAGTGACAAGTAGTATATGGGATGATCAAAAGAATCTCAATTTTAAATAAGTTATGATTTTTTATTCGTAATGGTTAAGTTCAATCTGATGTCGACCGAATAAGAAGTTATTTTTTCTTTGGTTTTTACGCTCCTTCTGTATGCTTATAGCCTAATAAACATCTTTATAGCAGTTGTTTTTTGCGTTCAATTGTATAGTAGTACTTCATGACTCGATAATTTTGTATCAGTTTTATGGCCCTGACATTCTATTTTTCATTTATTGGTGATTTCAGATATATTTCCGACTATTCCTCCGTCACCCCTCCCAATACCTATTTCCATGGTAAAATTTGTATTGCTAGCGAAACAATATCATAAATATAGAAATTATTTTAGCCAGTATAATACGCAGGTAACTACTCTTGTTATCACTAGCATACAACCATTTGTAACGCTTGGAGTCGGCCGTGTCCGAAACTCCTTTAAATAACATGATCACCAACGGTGGCTTCTAGTTTAGACATCACAGGAATTAATTACAAATTTACAAATAAAATGATTTTCAATTCCTTAATAATAGAGTTTATTTCAATCATATTTTAAAATTGTTTTACATCCAGCTTACTATTCAACGGATCCTTTTCATTTAAAAAACTTCCGAATTTTTTTTTTTTTTTTTCATTTACAGTACTAGGTGGAGTGGGCTTACTAGTCCCCCACGATACCCCACCAAGAACTTAAATACGTTTTATCCTGTCCCTGTGCGTTTTCACAAATCGGAAGAAACCGAGATATGATTCGAAATCAGCTCGTTGAGTTCTATTTGGATCCACAAAGTTGATGTCTATAGCTTTGACTTAATTATAAAAATGTCGCCGGACGTTGTTGTCTTAACTCTTAAGTTAGTCAGAAAATAGCGAAAAGTGGTGGGTAACTACAGAGTCAAGACAAGCAAAAATCACCTAGTAGCCTAGACACTTTTTTTTCTAAGTAAATAATATTTTAATATTAAAATTCACCATTCTGACGTTAAGATTAAAACAGAATTGGTTGGCTACTGACAGAATTGGGCTGGTTTAAAGGTACGTTTTAATTCACGTCATTAAATCACAACGAAGCAATTCCCAGATCGGTAACGTGGCTTAAAAGCGATTTATAACCCCAAACATAAACTAACTTTTATGTCTTAAACTACCCGCTGCTTCGTCTCAAGTTAGCCGGTTTGACGGTATTGTACTTTGTCCACTCATAATAATAATAAAGTGCGTACCTTTTTGAACTGCGCAACAATACCATAATACGTATTGAACAATGAATCAATATATTTACCATTTTTTCACGTGCATCAGCATTGTTTTGCATGTAAGCTGAATATGAATAAATATGTACAGCATAGGCTGAATATGTAAGCATCTCTACTATCCTCATTTAAAGAAAGGGGCAAACTAACCAACTGTAATTGACCACACTCGATTAACCACTGATAGATATCTGTCACTCAATGTCTATAATCTTTTATATTTTTTTTGTCAAGTCTCTAATTGATAACGCGTATCTTACCATGGCCTTCTATACATGTCATATATTTTATACCACTATCAAACCAAATCCTTACGAAGGTATTCGTTTTTCATCAGCTCATCCCACCAGCAGAATAACAGTGGAATTTATATAACATCATCACTAATCTCAAAACCAAAAAAAAAATGGGTAAAATTATCGTGTTCAAGATTGTATAACTTTACTACCCTAATTAAACATTAATGGACCATTCATTACTGAAATTGTGCAGCTGCTATTGGATACATAGTGGCTGGCGTCGCAGTCTATGGAATTTGGGACTATTTTACACAACCCACGTTTAAGTTCGATTTAAAAAAACTTTTAATGGAAGCTACAGGTTATATCTATTTTCAATAAATTCTTACCGCTCTTACTTTATTTAAAATATAATTCCTAAAAAAAGAGGAAATATATTGCTAGATTTGTCTTCACGAGTGTGCTCGCGGTTTTTTTTTAAAGAACGATCTCATATTTTAATGAATTAACTAATAATGAAAAATTAATGAAAAGATTATTCTTAAAATCAATATTTTGACAATTTAAAGCTACAAACTTAACAGTTTGATAACTCTGGCCTTTTTCGTGACTTAGTACTTTATTAATAGAATCAACTCGAACAGGGTAAGCGGTAACAAAGTATCATTTGTCAAAAACAAAACACATTTGAAAAGAAAAATTGAACTATTAATTGATATAGAATAAAATGGAAAAGTGAGGGGAACGTGAAAAGATTTCTAGGGACCATGGTCATGAAGGTCACCGTCATGAGTGTATGAAGAGAACAAGACCGAGTCTAGAAGGATTTGTCCAGGGTGCGCAATATCTATTGGATGTTGCCTTAAATGATGATGATACCTTAAACGAATGGCATTACATATCATGGTTTGACCATGATATGATGGTATGGCCATTTCTATTAGTACATACATTGGTAGATGAAACAGGAGTATATAATTTAGATTATTTTTTTTTAAATATACATTTTAAAATAAGAATAAGGTTAGTACCCGCACAGCACCGGGATATCCTTGGGTTATTATTTTTTTATTTTTTGGAATATATTATAGACAATACTAAGTGCATTGGGACTTTGCATGTATTTTTTCGGTTAAGAACTTTTATATCAACTATGATACTAAAATCAAGAAGTAGTTCAACAATCCCAACATGTAGTGACAAGTAGTATATGGGATGATCAAAAGAATCTCAATTTTAAATAAGTTATGATTTTTTATTCGTAATGGTTAAGTTCAATCTGATGTCGACCGAATAAGAAGTTATTTTTTCTTTGGTTTTTACGCTCCTTCTGTATGCTTATAGCCTAATAAACATCTTTATAGCAGTTGTTTTTTGCGTTCAATTGTATAGTAGTACTTCATGACTCGATAATTTTGTATCAGTTTTATGGCCCTGACATTCTATTTTTCATTTATTGGTGATTTCAGATATATTTCCGACTATTCCTCCGTCACCCCTCCCAATACCTATTTCCATGGTAAAATTTGTATTGCTAGCGAAACAATATCATAAATATAGAAATTATTTTAGCCAGTATAATACGCAGGTAACTACTCTTGTTATCACTAGCAAACAACCATTTGTAACGCTTGGAGTCGGCCGTGTCCGAAACTCCTTTAAATAACATGATCACCAACGGTGGCTTCTAGTTTAGACATCACAGGAATTAATTACAAATTTACAAATAAAATGATTTTCAATTCCTTAATAATAGAGTTTATTTCAATCATATTTTAAAATTGTTTTACATCCAGCTTACTATTCAACGGATCCTTTTCATTTAAAAAACTTCCGAATTTTTTTTTTTTTTTTTTCATTTACAGTACTAGGTGGAGTGGGCTTACTAGTCCCCCACGATACCCCACCAAGAACTTAAATACGTTTTATCCTGTCCCTGTGCGTTTTCACAAATCGGAAGAAACCGAGATATGATTCGAAATCAGCTCGTTGAGTTCTATTTGGATCCACAAAGTTGATGTCTATAGCTTTGACTTTATTATAAAAATGTCGCCGGACGTTGTTGTCTTAACTCTTAAGTTAGCCAGAAAATAGCGAAAAGTGGTGGGTAACTACAGAGTCAAGACAAGCAAAAATCACCTAGTAGCCTAGACACTTTTTTTCTAAGTAAATAATATTTTAATATTAAAATTCACCATTCTGACGTTAAGATTAAAACAGAATTGGTTGGCTACTGACAGAATTGGGCTAGTTTAAAGGTACGTTTTACTTCACGTCATTAAATCACAACGAAACAATTCCCAGATCGGTAACGTGTCTTAAAAGCGATTTATAACCCCAAACATAAACTAACTTTTATGTCTTAAACTACCCGCTGCTTCGTCTCAAGTTAGCCGGTTTGACGGTATTGTACTTTGTCCTCTCATAATAATAATATAGTGTGTACCTATTTGAACTGCGCAACAATACCATAATACGTATTGAACAATAAATCAATATATTTACCATTTTTTCACGTGCATCAGCATTGTTTTGCATGTAAGCTGAATATGAATAAATATGTACAGCATAGGCTGAATATGTAAGCATCTCTACTATCCTCATTTAAAGAAAGGGGCAAACTAACCAACTGTAATTGACCACACTCGATTAACCACTGATAGATATCTGTCACTCAATTTCTATAATCTTTTATATTTTTTTTGTCAAGTCTCTAATTGATAACGCGTATCTTACCATGGCCTTCTATACATGTCATATATTTTATACCACTATCAAACCAAATCCTTACGAAGGTATTCGTTTTTCATCAGCTCATCCCACCAGCAAAATAACAGTGGAATTTATATAACATCATCACTAATCTCAAAACCAAAAAATGGGTAAAATTATCGTGTTCAAGATTGTATAACTTTACTACCCCAATTAAACATTAATGGACCATTCATTACTGAAATTGCGCAGCTGCTATTGGATACATAGTGGCTGGCGTCGCAGTCTATGGAATTTGGGACTATTTTACACAACCCACGTTTAAGTTCGATTTAAAAAAACTTTTAATGGAAGCTACAGGTTATATCTATTTTCAATAAATTCTTACCGCTCTTACTATCGATCATATATATTATTAATATGTATACATAGGTACGGCTGCCAATTCCATCGCCACTGGTGCTGCTTTTGGTGTCGCTGTTGGCATCGTTATTATTTCAGGAATATGGGCCTGGAATCATTTCCATGAGAGACCCAACGATGAAGTGGCAGCACAGTAATTTCATCGAGCCTCCGAAGCCGGACCGATTAACACCTTATGAATATATACGTTGACGTGATTCATATATCCTGTATCATAGTTTACAATAGTAATTGAAACAAAATTCGGCCGAACTTGGAGATTCTTTTTAGATTTTTTGGTAAAGCAATTAATGTGTTATTATTTTTTTTGTCTATGTAGTAATGAAGATGATATCATGTCATACGTTTTTCAAATATTACGATACGATACATATAGAAGATAATAAATAACAGGAACGAGCGTGTTCCGAAAAAAACCGGAGAGAATATTATTAGGTTTATATTATTAGGTAGGTTCTCCCTCTTTACCTAGTTTGATCTAGTTTCTGTTACCGAGTACCAAGATGGAAACTAGATAAGTTTAAAAAATAACAATGCCAAGTGCGAAGTTGCCTAAATGCAACACATTTTTCGTTCGTTGGATCAAAAGTTAGTAATACACCCAGTACTTTATAAAATATCAGCAGATTTTTTTTCAAAGTCGAAATTTGCATGTACTGAAACCGTTGACGACTCACACAAATACGTTTAGATTAATATAAGAAAATATAGATTAATATAAGATTTACTTTGTCTACAAACGAGCTATAGGTTTGCTTAAAACAGTGGGAGAGAGAAATTTTTGTTGACAATGGTTTCACTTTTTCTTGATAAGGTATTACAATTTATTTAAATCATGCTGTTACTTGTAGCGGTATCTTTCGTTTAAAATTGCAATCCATCGTTTTTTTTAAATCTCACATTCGTCTTAGTCCTTACCGTGCTTAGTTTTCACATAATTTCAAAATGTTAAACGAATAAGAGTAAATAATTTATAAGAATTTTAGGTTCGATCATAGATTAAACGTAGTCGCTTAACCTATAAATATTTATGAAATTAAAACTTGGTTTGCTAAAAGACATCGGTATAAAAAAAAATACATTCTAGTGTTCCCATGTCAATGTTTTATGTCGCCTTTTTATTTCTTGCTTTTTTGCTATCTACCAAAGTGGGCTTAACTTCGGTGTATTGAATGTTTTCAAATTAAGTGCTGAAATAAAAAAAAAACTTTAGTTTATTATTTAGTACAGCAAAAGTTTTTTAAGATAAATTATCATCCAAAGGTGACATTACTTGACTTTTTTTGCATGTAAAAAAACTAATTTATTCTCCACAATTTTTATTTATTTTATCTCTAAAAATATTTTGTTAAAAAAAACTGTGTGTGCAGTAAAACGTCCAGTGATTACTTTTATTAAAAGGTTGATTATATTACAGAAGCTCAATCCAACAAAACTGTTATTTAACCACCACAAATAAAACAAGAATTTATTTGCTGCTGCGTCAGTTATAAAGTTGTGCTGAAATTGTTTATTCGTTACAAAAACATTCTCACTATTAGCCATTTCTTATGTTATCATTGGTTCAAGGCAAGTTTTCGGTGCATATTATGTTTTTTGGGAAATGTAAAATTCACATCTTACAGCAAACGATTTTATTTTTATTTTGAATGCATGCTTACATAAAACTTTCTATGTTATATGAGCCGTGGCCGTACTTCAAAGTTGGACGGAATCAACAAATCAGTAAAAGATAACCGAGAGATATCCTCATCCTGTTTGGGCAGTACTGGCAGTAGTTAAGCAAAAATGTATTCATGAGATAAACGTCTTACCATTAATCATGACCCATGATAACAAGCAGAGGCTAACTTTACAATTACATGTTTTAAAAAATATAAGTACTTTTCTTTTAACAGAATACACAATATCGTCGCTGTAAATGGCGCATAATCAATGTTTTCTTCATATCAAAAAACGATTTTATCAAAACGCGGCATAATAAAATGTTCGAAGGAAGTTCAATTAACTTTAGCTCCCCGCGATTTTCGGCCACTTTCAAGCTTTAATAACAAATACATTTTGTATTTGTTTCTAACGCATAGGTATGGCTATTGGCTGCCATTGTTATTGGGCCTTTTCTTGGCTACGCTCTTATCGTCTTCGCAGATAATTCCTATTTTGCTGCCGTCATTGCCGGTGTTATCGCTCTTTGCATCGTCCTTGCGATTGTGCGCTGGCTTTCAAAACTGGACAGTCCACAGAAGTAATAACAGCAACATAACATAATAACATTGAGGGCATTTATGTGCAAGTCACCCTATTATCACAACCATGTAAATGTGCCATGAAATGTGTTGATCACTAAATTTCATTAATAGCTAGCATTTGCTATAGTGCTGTAATATTAACATTAATATTATTATTAATTATATGATGTTAAATGTTAACCCATTAAATGACATTATTAGTTTGTTGTGAAAAATAAATATACTGGTTCGATGGCAGATCAGTTTTAACTTATAATAACGCGCAATCAAACCAAAAAAAGTCTTGGATTGCGTTTAAAAAATAACATTTTAGTTTTCGCTCTTTTTCTATTCGATCACAGGAAGTATATTAATGCGTTATCAGTGACTTCCTCTATTCCGGGCATATTTTGTTAAAACAATCATGAATTTTATTACTAATATTGATTTTAAAAAAATGTAAAAATGATTTATTAAGTGAGATTTTTTTGGATTGGGTTTATCTTGGACAGTAGAAGTTTTTAAATTTTCATCAAGCCAATCTGATAACTTTTTTATCCAATGGGAGTGATTATGTAAAGTAGGGTGTTTCCATTTTTTTTTCAGGAACTTATTTTTCAGACTAAGTTCCTGTTTTGAATCGAGGTGTGGAATGATGCTAAAAAATTGCTCTCATCTGAGTGTCCCACAGGCAATAAAATCGTGAAAATGGCGTGAAAAGATGGGGTTTTTAAGTAAATCAGAGACTGGTTAGTATTTCTAAAATTGCAGTAAAACTTATTTGTACCGGGCCGTGTTAGGAGTATCTTGGTAAACGATAACTGAAAAATACTACTTTCTATATTTTTATTTATTTATTACAGATTTCCAGGGACTCTATGATCATAAAGGGCGCAGTGATAAGTACAGAGAGGACAAGATAGGGTCAAGAAGAAAGTTGTCCACGGCGACTGCTATATCAGCTTGTTCATCTTTTAAAACGGATAACAGTCTGCTATCTCAATACGAGCAGTAGAAATAACCGAAACTGTAATAGAGAAAACCAAAACTGCTAATAATTGTGAAGAATCGTTGAATTTCAATGACCGACTTTCAAAAATTGAATCCGAAAGTCGTCAACAAAAGGAAGAAATCTACTTTTTGAAGTCTGTAGTCGGAGAAGATCAAAAGGCTATCGCCTATTTAACGACTGCGTTACATAATAAGGATAAGAGATTTAATCAATTGAAAAGACGCACGGATCTACTTGAAGCATCATTTGCCAAATATTCAACGATCATTGAGAAGGTTCATTAAAAAAATTCAATAATTTCACAAAAATTGTAAACATTTAAACTATTTTTTTTATTTTATTATTTGAAAAAAGTGCATCGTGGAAATCTGTGCAAATGGTCCAATAGACTACACTGTATTATCCCGACGAAACAAACGTCCTGCTACACTTCTTCCGTTGCAGCTTCTTTCTTAATTTAAATTATATATTTATACATATATGAACTAAGTAAGAGGGTTAAAGTAAAAACGAAACTAACGAAGCAGAGATCGCCCCTGCACAATTTTATGGTCCTCCAACAAATTGCACTGATTTGGGGAAGCTTGGATACACTTTAAACGGCTTCTACTTGTCAAAGATACAGAAAACTCGAGCTTAAGCAAAGTTAAAATCATATACTGTGCATTTCGCAGTAAGAGGCAACAGGGAATAAAAAATATTAAACAATAAGATATTTAAAAACTGGTTAAAACAATTTACTTCTTGACTTGACTGTTTTTTTTTTGGATAAATATAGATTTAGCAGAAACATTTATTGGAAATGTGGTTTTACGTTCAGAGAGAATCCTCGTTTAAAGAGAACAGGATCATCCCTTAATAATAAAGTAATCCATCATGGATGTATTATGCCAAAATAAAATAGCTATTTTGTAAAAACCAAATAGAATGTATTTTAAAATACACAATGTTATCTCTAGAACTATTTAAGACTGCTAAACAAAACATGGACAGATATATTTTGCAGCAATTATTATTTATACTGTACTTGGGGATTAAGTTTTAATTACCTGTTGCGTTTACGCAAAGAACGAGGGTGATCCTGTCCTTTGCTTTGAGGAACTTGCAGCCTCTCACTTATTTCTTCATTACTTCAGCAGGACTTAAATAGGTGCGGTTTTGGAGTGCCCGATAAGAAAGGGTCGTTTCGTCCATATTAAAAACATTATTAGGAGAAAAGAGGCGCAACTTCTCACGCAATTGTTCGATGAGGGGATCCATTTCGGCAACATTGACGTCTCCTGCTTCTCCGTACAATTTTGTACTCACTCCTATCCAGCAGCGCCTTCTCCAGTTGCGGAACCAGCCGTCTGAGACCTCGAATTCCGTTACTCCGCGTAGCTCAGCCTTGATCCGGGCACGAACTTGAACGTGGGTGCGAGATAAAGGAAGAGGTTACCATCGATAGTCTGGATTCCTCATGAGATTGGTCCATTTTAAAACTGCCTGATCAATTTCAGGATAGAGAGACTCGTTTTTCATTCGTTCGTCCGTTGGTGGAATCGTTCCGTCAAGTTTTCTCAGCTTTTCCCTATTCACGCTGATGTTGTGAATTTGTGATTTGGATACGTTTCCCAGTAGATTGGCGATGACCGGATGACCCTCTCCGACTTTCCATTTTCCAATAAATCAATAACCTGCAACTTGTCTTATAGGCAGAGATTATTCCTCTTCTTCCTCTTCTTTCCCAAAAATGCGCGTGGAATTGCATCATCACTATTACTTTTATTATTCTTTTTGGGCTCCCGCGTATTGGCACAACAGAAAAAAATAGCTAATAATAATATATATGGACTTATATTGTAAGCTGTACCAAAATAAATTACAAAGTAATGATATGGCCACTTCTCCCACGTCACTTTTCGGTGGGCGTAGTACATTTCGAGGTGCATTTAAACGGTTTAAGTTACGCCGTGCGCCTACTGCAGCTGACTTAAATTGGAGGGAGGTTATTCGCTTATTAATTAATAACCTTGTAACTATACGATTTGCAATAAAAATAAATCGTGAAAGCATCGGCGGCTGTGTCTGTTAAAAGTGTACAGCTAATAAATGTGCAAAAAAAATCAAACAAAATAAGTTGACTGCCTTACTTTGGTTTGCTCACAATACTTTGTATAATTGATTTTTAAACCCACTTTTTGCCATTTTTAATGTTCGTTTAGCGGAAAGTGTTCGGTACAAATCATAGATATCTGTTATGTATGGCGTTTATATAAGCATTCAATTAACTAGATTATATTTTTTTTATTTTTACTATGTTCGATGTTAATGGGACGGATCCGTGACTGTATCTAAAATTTGGGCTGAAGAATAGTTTCAATTTTTAAAATACAAAATAAAATGCTCCTAATTATTTTTTTAATGAAGCAAATCAAATTATACAGGAAAATTCTGTTTTTAATGTATACTTTTTACTATATTGATAAAGTTTGAACGGACCAGCACATCACATTACTCACTCTTTATGACTCTTTCTCCAATCACCGTTATCAACATATCAATCACACGCAGTAGAGGCGTACGTATTAGAGGAATTTTAACAATTATTCAGGCCAAACAGAACCAACACGTCAGCCAAAGAGGCGTTTGCTTTCTTAATTCCTCATAAACATGGGAATAAAGAAAAGTAAAGGTGTCTTGTTTCCTCTTCTTCTATTATTTGAGCTTCTCACTTCTCACCCAATAGGAGCAGAAGAAGTAACCGAAACTGTAGTGGAGAAGACTATAACTGATAATAATTGTGAAGAATCCTTTAATTTCAATGATCGACTATCGAAAATTGAGTCCGAAAGTCGGCAAAAAATGGAAGAAATCTACTCTTTGAAGTCAGTAGTCGGAGAAGATAGAAATGCAATCGCTCATTTAACGAGTGCATTACATAATAAGGATAAGGCATTCAATCAATTGAAAAGGCGCATGGATCGACTTGAAGCAACATTCACCAAACATTCAACCATCATTGATGAGGTTCATTAAAAAAATTGAATAATTTCACAAAAATTATAAATATTTTAATCAAGTTTTTATTTTAATTTTTGGACAAAAAGTGCTTAATAGAAATCTGTGCAAATGACCCAGGGACAATAGACTACACTGAGTTTTTCGGGCGACAGAAACGTCCTGCTAGACTTCTTCCGTTACAACTTTTATTGTAATTTATTTTTTTTTACAAGTGAAAAAGTGTACGAGTTATATCAAAGTTATTTTGCTATTATAGCAGTAGAAAAAACTAAACTAACGAAGAAGAGATCGCCCCTGCACAATTTTATGGTCCTCCAACAAATTGCACTGAATTGGGGAAGCTTGGATACACTTTAAACGGGTTCTACTTGGTTAAAGATAAAGAAAACTCAAGCTTAAGCAAAGTTAAAATCGTATACTGTTCATTTCGCAGTAAGAGGCAGCAGGGAATTAAAAGCAATAAACAAGGTACATTAATCTGTTTAAAATACAAAGTATTTTAAAATGTACTTTTTTAATTTGAAATAAATTTAGCAGAAACCTTTATTGGAAATGTGGAAGTGAAGACAGCAACCGTCCATTTTTACGTTCAGCGAAAATCACAGTTTGAAGAGGACATCAAGATTATCCCTTTTGAAGTTGAGCGGTTGAACGTGGGCGGAGCTATGAATTTAAGCAGGGGAATATTTATTGCTCCAGTGCCTGGGATTTATCACTTTAGCTTCTCGTGCCTCAGTGGAACCAATTCGCCATTTTTTGACGTCTTCTTACAACTTAATGGTATCAACATCGGCAAAATGAATAACCATTTTAATATAGATGGCACGGCTTTCTCCATGATTTCCCTAGATGCCTCATTGAGGTTGAAACAGGGAGATCAGATTAGTCTGTTTAAATCACTTGGAAAAATAGTTGATGGTGATGACCACTTTACCCATTTTTCCGGCTGGCTTGTGGAAGAGGATATAGTTTTATCGAATGCATAAGCCACTAATTAGTTTTTGACAAAGGAAATTTTAGTAAAAATAATGCAAAGTTCTAAGGAAAGGGATCATAATATTTTTATTTTATTTTTACATTATAAGCCTTCTTATACTAGCTGTTCAACCTCTTATTAATTTGGTCATAATGGCCGGTCTGATAATTCTAAGAACACATATGGATTTCAATTGAAATGATCAAATCTGAAATCAACTATTATTATATAATTGAATTCTATTAGACTATAAATAAACTTGTTTCTCAATTGGCTGTTTTTACTAGCTCAATTTGGCTACCTTTATTTGCTCGTGTCAAAGTTTTATGAAAGCCAGAATTACACCAAAGATCGAGAAAATATATTTTATATGTATCTGGTTAGGACTCTAATTGGACCATGGACCCACTTAAAGCCATAAAGCTTACAATAAAATATCCTGTAGCGATTCAAAGTTAAGTTCCATGTTTTAGTAATACATCTAATTATGTAATTAAGCAGCTAATAAATTAATAAATGTATAAAGTTGATGTATGTACCAAATCACGTCAATCTCTTCGGGCGCCTTTCTTTTTCAAGATTTAAAAAAAAATAATAATTGGAAACACTCATAACGAGTTTATATGTACCTGACTATGACCATTCGTTAATGTTATGTGATGACTCACGGGATTTTATCGTTTTGTTCTAATATAAACAAAGAAAATGTAAGGAATTACGTGTCATCAGCTAGCTTTTCTGTAAATGATAGCGACCAATTTTGGAGGGCTGGTTGGCTCCACGTACAACCTAGAAACTAAATCTTAATAATCAACCAATAGGTATCATCCACGTCTGATAGCTGTGCGGATAAAAGCGAAGATATAGTCGCAGTTCCTTCGATTTCAAGCAATCATTATTTTATTATTCAGGCAACATTTGTTAACTTGATTGTATAAGATGAAGTCGAATACTAAAGTGAGTACATTTGAATAGCATTAAAAAAAATTAATTAACTAAATTAACCTTATTTTTTAAAATGTAGGTCTCTTCGATCCTGTTTTCCTTGCTAGTGCTGCTCGGTTTGAATCCGGGAGCTGCTGCTACGTAGGCGAGTACTAAAAATTCAGGAGATTCATTAAAATTTGGAGGAAATTGTCTGGATGGATCTTTTAACTGCGAAGCTAAAGGTTAGTTCATTTGACAGGTTATGAGGTTATTAAGCATCCGTTACAATTTTCCATCTTTAAAACAATAAACAGGCAATTCTACAAACACACTTACCCTCGGGCTTTTGGCTATTGGTTCTGGAATCGCTTGCAAGGCTGTAAATACTACTTCCCATCTTTAGAAGAATCGTCAGAGGATTCAAAAAATTCAAAGCTGAAGCAATAAAAAATCCAGAGCTGCACATAATCAGTCCCCAGTGATATTACTGTTTATAAAGTGCACTCATTATGTTGATCAATAATTGGCGATGACTTAATAAACATCAACAAACAAAATCGTGTTAATATAATACACTTAAACGTATATTAAATATGTAGTTAAGAAAACTGGCTTATTATGTGGGTACTTTTTTGTAGATTTAAACGCATTTACTTATATAGAAATATGAAATTAAGAGCATACCTTGCATCAGCATATTATTTTAAAAGAAAGGGAGATGTTTTGTTTAATATTATAAAAAGGATTTAACAAGTATTTAACTAAGTGAATAACTCGATCGAAGTATGGAAAATATACGGGTCATGATAATAATAAAAATAGACCCTAATTTTGAAATGAACCAGTTAGGCCTAATTATTTTTAAAAATCGAGATGCCCATCTTATATTATAGTTATTGTATTAGAATTCAAATATGAATTCAATTATTACCACTTAAATACACATATGTGCAATCGTGATTTTCAAAAAATATCTCTTCTTAAAATAAGAGGTGAAAAATTTAAAAAGGAAAATGTTAAAAATAACAATGAATGTAAAAGTTTCATTCAATAAATTTCTACCACCAAAATAAATTTAAAAGTAAATAAATTGGAATTTTCGATGAATCCAAATGAATGTGTTTGTCTTCTATTTCGTAGATGTTAATCGTTGGTCTTAATTCCAACTATTGGCAAGCGCAAACACAGATCTCGTTGAAGTTGAACGAATTGAGAGCGGAAAACGGAGCACCGCTACTGTTGGAACAAATGCCTTTTCCAGTGATGCGACCCAGCAGCTGAGAGCTTTTGGTGCCTCTTAAAAGCCATGTTAGGTGACAAGGATCAGAGGAACAGTCAATCGGATCTAAACAATTGAAAATAAAACAAAACATACATATATTGTGATCATTTAATGTTAATTTTTTATGTAAAAACATTATTACAATAAACTAATTTTCACTATTAAACTATCATTTAGGTACAATTAAAAAATAATTATATTATATTACTTCCTGTAATATCCAAAGAAGAAGATCCAGCGCTAGTTATCATGTTATTCAAAGGAGTTTGGAAAACGGCAGACTCCAAGCGTTTCAAATTGTTGTTTCCCAATGAAATTTTCGTGTAGTTACCTTGGTATTTAACATTAGATAGATTTTTTAATTGACTTTGAATTTCAAATGATTCTGTTTAAAAGCATAATGTCGTTATTTGTTACCTTGGGAAAAAGAGTTTGGAGGGATGACGGAGACCTGATTGTTATCCAAGCTCAACTCGATGCTTGATGACGAGGGAAAATTGAACGCTCCAGGAGAAATAGTTGTAATTGAGTTATTTTTTAAATCAAGTAAAATCGTATCAGAAGTGGGGAAATTAAAGGCACACGAGGGGATCGTTTTGATTTGATTTTGAGTCAAAAAGATGCTTACAGATGTCGCCCGAGGAAAATTAAGCTGTGATGTGCAAGGGATCGATGTTATGTTATTTCTACTTAGATCCATTGATATAGTGGACGCCAAAGGTAAATTAAACGCAGCAGAAGAAGGAATCACCTTGAGTTGGTTTTCTCCCAAAAAGAGGTAGACATTAATTGCAGAAGGATAGTTGAAAACGCCGTTGGGAAAAACACTTATTTTGTTGCCGCTTAAACCCATATAGATATCAGACGCGCTAGGAAACAGAAGGGCACCCGAAGGGATCGAAGTGATTTTATTGTAGCCTAAAAAGATCCCAACAGTGGACGATGCATTGGGGTAAATAAAGGCACCCGAAGGGATCGAAGTGATTTGGTTGTAGCGTAAATCGACTGATACACTTGACGCATTAGGAAAACGAAAGGCACCCGAAGGGATCGAAGCGATCTTATTGTAGCCCAAATTTATCGCAACACTGGACGCTTTAGGAAAATTAAACGCATTTCCAGTGCTCGGGATCGTTGTAATTTGGTTGTTACTTAAGTCAATAGTTGATAGAGCAGGAAAATTTGCAATTTGATTGGGCACCCTGGTCATTTTATTGTTCATGGCAGATATTCTATTAATCGGACTCAACCCAGGAACAAGGAAGGCATTTAACACGCGGATTATTTGCGTATCCGTCAAGTTCTTATTATCGCAATCAATGGCCGCACTATTCGAATCAGAACCTTCGCAGTAGCAAGGGGTTATAGACTCCAACTTTGGACAAATAAGAGCCGAGCATTGTCCTAGCATGACCAGAGTCTGTAAAGTATTTAGATATAAAAATATTGATTGAAAAATACTGGTCGGAATAGTCTTGAATAGTAGTAGCAAATATGTTTTATATTTACCATGACGAAAAACATTTCAAATTTTTGCTGTGAGTTCCTCATTTCTCTAGTTCACTTTACAAATGACTTCCTAATGTAAAACCAAAACAAATTAGTGTTACTCCATCATAAATATAATCGATTTTTTCAAAAGCTTTGCACAAAAGACAAATATGCCTTGCAAAGATTGATTATATAGTCATGATTTATTCGAGCTTATTCTTGAATCAAGAATTCGCCTATTAGCTTTTAAAGCACAAAATTGCTTGATAGATACTTAAGCAATGCATTAAGCATTTTATAAGATTTTATTTTCATGTCCCTTACTAAAAACATGATATTGGAATCATTTAAATTCAGTATTTTCATCCCGTTCATTATTTTGTGTAAATCTAATTTCCACGTTTTTTTTCAAAGGGGCCTTGAAAAAGATGGTTGCATTGTAACAAATATTTGGAAAGAAAATTCAATTGATATTTTAAACTATTTTGTTAACTTTCCGTTAACGTTTACCGCAAAACGTTTAATTTTTTAACTTAATTTAACTTGTATCTCAAAACACGGCATTCAACGGTCGTTACTTTAAGTTATTTTTATAATAAAAGCCAAGTCGCTCACCATGAATTTGGAAAAAAGTCTAGCATTGTTTTTTCATACTACTTTTTTGTTTTGCTACATCGTCATTGCTGAACGTGTTATAGCTATAGACAACAAAATAATTTCCTTTCCTGAATACTAAATACTTTAAAACAAATGTCATTCGAAGTTCACAATTGTATATATAGCTTATTTCTACTTTCCAGCGCCGATTTTAGACATACTAAATGACACGCAGATTCCTATGGACAACGGTAATATAGGGGTTATTTTCTTGGTGATAGTTTTTAAAAATTGTTATAAACCATAAATTTACCAATAATTAGATTTGATCTAAAATTTAATTCAAATATGGCATTTTGTAGCTCACTTGGGTGATACAAGTTTAACTGAACCAGCTTTAAGCAAACTCATCTCTAAAAAAATTTGCAAGTAAAACCGTTAGCAAGTTATTAATTTATAAAGTAGGCGGCAAACTTTTTGTTATCTAGGCCAGAATTCTTACTAGTAAATCAAATGTAAAATGGTCCAGTTTTATTTGGCCTGCAAACTGGTCGGCAAAGCAGCGGACAACTTCAATTTATCGATTGAGCAAACAATTTCTTTATACTCCGTAGATAGGTGACGGAATATTTATTTCCATCACATTGCAATTTGGTTCATTAACTTGAAATCAATATTTTCAAATAAATTTTAAACCATTATCGTTTAATGGTTTAAAATTTGATTGAAATATAAAAGATTTTAGTGCTCGGCAAAGTTATTTTTGTTCTATTTTCATTAGAATTCTAGATGACCTAATGATTTCAATTAAAAAACTTACAACCAAAATCAACCGCATCTTTACAATATTTTCGTTTTTTCTAGATCAAATTTATTAGAATTCGTTGCACTGTATTCGAGTTATCTTGAGAGTTAGAATTTACTACAATTTTTTTACAGGGTGGCAGACAAACAGAGAGACGCGCGTCAAGGTCACATCAGTTCTAGGGGGGTAAGTCGTTCGATAAATGAGAATTGAATATATTTTGTGGGCGCGACACTGATGTGGACGAAAACCGCGTAAGGGAAAAAATTAGCGTTATAAGTCAGATTTTTTTTCAATTTATTTTCCCGAAAGTGGCAAATTGACAGATATGTCACGAGGGACGAGCGAAAAACTGAGCGAAAAGCAAGAGCCCATTATTCTCATGAAAAATACAGGAACGAGAGCGCGGACAAACTCCTAGTAAGGGACCGCTCTTCCACTGCAACATCATCTGTTGGCAAAATTTTTCTTTTTGCAACGTGATGTGAATTATTAGAACATAAAAACTTTGAAGGAGGAAAGACCCTCTATTCTCTAGTAACCAGAGACGCTCTTTCACCAGCTTTTCTCCTGTCTATTGGAGCGAGCTCCCGGCATCAGTACGATCAACAACACACCGGGGTGAATTCAAACAGTTGCTTTAGACACACTTTTTCCCTATCCTATCCTAGTTTTGTCAGTCATTTAACTCGTCGCTCGCACAAGACCGTCATTTGACCAATTAGGTAAAAGCGTGGTACGGAATATACATACAACAATTCAAATATTTATAGATGTTAAAAATTTTTAGTGCGAAGTAGTTGAACAATTAAAAATTTTTATGTTCAAAATCGAAATATTTTTCAAACAAGGGTTGAACCCTTGTCGATTTTGGATTGATTCCGGACGAAAAATTTTGGAAATCTTTTGGGGAATTGTTGCTTAAAAAAACGCACTTCTGCTATATTTAATGCTCTTTTTAATTAGTATTATCTCATTACATCCTGATAAATTGTAAGCGCGAAATCATTTTTTTTTAATTTCAAAAACTCTAATAGTCTTGGTTTAAAAACTAGGACAAAACCGTTAGGTTCTTCGTAACCATTTTTTGGATTACACAGTGGAGATTTGGTACTTTAAAATGCTTAGTCTAGTACCTCCTTAAATATCAGACGAAAGTCTGAATCCACTGTGTACGTGCTTATTTTAACGTTTTATTATGAGGATCGTAAACTAAAAAAAATGTAATAGATATTTTACCTGAATTGAAGATGCAGCTGGGATGGAAAATGAAGCTGGAAATGCAAAGTATTCTACAATACCGAATACGCGTTACTTGCCCAGTTGGTTGAATTGGCATCATTTATATACCCGTTGAATGATTCACCTACGGGGCCGTCCATAACATAATACGTACGCAGTTTTCATCCCATTTAGGACACATCCCTCCCCCGATGTCCTCTCCTCCGATCTCCTCCGCCCTAAATGTGCTACCCAAATATCTCCAATTCAACCCATTTAAATTCCATTATTCATTTCCTGGGCAGACAATTGCATTTGCAGTTGTTTAAAAATATAATTCAAATTATTTCCGCTCCGGCCAAACTGAAACACTAAGCAACATGCTTTGCACTGCACCCATATTTCATTTGATTTTTGTAACTCCTAACCTATTTCGTCTTCTCAATATGTTTTTCTTAAGTCAAAAATTTCATTCTGTCAAATAAAAAAATACTATACCTTCTCTAGCCAGACTGAGAAGATAGCCAGCATTTATTTATTGCCGTTCATTTTATATATATATTTTAACTGCGAATTTCTGCCGAGAAACAGCAGCTCAAATCCTTTTGTACTATGAGTAAAAATATATTATGATTAAGAAATGAGAGCCAACAAAGTTTCTGATGTTGAATTGTCGTATTTTCGTTTTAACCGTTAACCTCAATTTACCACCCGATTGTTCTAAATTCAACCCAATTCCTCTCCATTAGTTTTCCTAAAATGACAATTTATTTTACAGTTGCAGATGCGGACTGGCCCACCTGTCGCTGTATAGCCCTTTCAGTTGGGTCCCTCGAAGTCTACATCTTTGGACCCCTAAAACAACTGAACCAATGGGCCCAAAGAGTGGAAATAGAAAACATTTTTTAAAAGGGAAAATCGCTGTTTTTCGAACTTCTGGCAGTATTTCCCCTTATTTCCCCTTATTACTTTAATATTATGTGTAAAACAAGCATATTTGATTGGTACGTAGATAGCAGTAAAAGTTAAGAAAACATTTTTTGATTTCACCTTTCAACAAAATTAAGTAACAGTAATGAATGACAGAAGTGTTCGAAGGTGCCTAGTCGGGCACTGTACAACTGTCAAGTAATACATAATAATTCAAATTATTTCTGGTCCGGCCAAATTGAAACACAAAACATGGCTTCAACTGCTGCCACATCCCTCGTGATTTTTACCACTCACAAAAAAATCGTGGACCCCTCACCATAGTGGCTTGACTGAAATATACCCAACTGTTTGTTGTTACCTTTCATTTAATTTTTAACAAACTTTTATTTAGTAAGTCAAACGAAATGTAGAACTAATGATTAAAAGACATTTCGAATAATAAAATCATTTTGTAATATTTTATTTAACTAACTTTAACATTGCTCTTATACATAATCACTCTTTATTTTAACTGCACCGTTTTGTTTTCCTGGGTACTTTTTCACTAAGTAGACGATTGAATGCGCTCAGATAAAAAAGTGATTAAAATTACTTCTGCTCTGGCCATGCTGAAATATATCCAGCTGTTTGTTATTAACTTTCATTTTATTTTTTACTTGGAACTTTTGTGTGATAGATTAAGGCTAGTTTGTTTTAATAAGAAAATGCTATTAAATATTATTGGTAAACAGGACAACAACAAAATTTTTAAACAGTAGATAGGCTCGTTTAAAATGTTCTGCAAATAATTTTAAAAAAAACATGTTGTACCAAGCAACTGTATGAATAAACCGTGCATGTTCTTTACAAAAGGGGTTCTATCCGGCAGTCGAGTGCATGGGTCCCTTTTTTTAAAACGCACCTATCGCTTTTATCGCTAGAAGGTTCCGAAAGGGATTGAAATATCGGAATGAATAATATGATGAAATGACTACTGTTTTGTGTGATGTGATGAAATTAAAAACACAAGAAAATTAGACATGTAACGAAAATATTATGAGTTTAATAAAAGTATGTAATTGAAAAGAAGAAGAAAAATCTTGATTTGCGGTGTGTGGAAAAATGATTGCATCACTTAACTGCTTAACTACTTTAGTACCTATGTAATGCATTTAGTGGTCAGTTGGCCACCTAATAAATTAAACGGAACCCCCAAAAATGTGCTTATTAGTGATACCTTACATCCAAACGTTAACAGATCACCAAAACTATTTTCGCAATGTTTTAAACGAAAAATAAGAAATATTCAAATAATTATAATTACTGAGATATAGAATCTGGAGTTCTAGACAAAAATATCAGACGAGAATAGAGATCAGAACATGTGTCTATTATAACTGCATTTATCATGATAAATGGAAGAAAATTTCTTTCTTGATCTATTCGAAATGTTTTAAATAGGTCTGCGTGCAATATGTGTTATAAGACTTTGTTTATGTGTTTTTTACATAATCGTCCAGCAAGGCTGTGTATATAAACGTTCATTCCCAGAACTGGTGCTCGAGAACTAGACTAGTGCTAGACAAATGTAGTAAATGCAAACGCCAGAAAATTGATACATATATCAATCATTCAACTGCGAAATTGAATCATATGGATTCAATTCACTAATCTTAATAATAGAAACTTAAGCAAAATGTCTCGTCTGACGCTATATCTCTATGACAGAATAATTAAAATCATTGTATAAATCTTGTGGCGTTCTACATCATTACGTTCGATTTATGTGTGATTTAAGGATAACATTTGTACTCTTTTTACTTATGACGCCATGTGAATAACACGACTGTGTCGTTGAATATATTCTGTAACATCTTACTTCTGACGCCCAAAACCTTCTGTTTCTTCCAAGTCCTAAGCTTTTAACTGAATTCGTGCTCCGGTGCATCCATAAACTGTATAAGAAGTGACTGAAAAATAATGTTCAAATCGGCGCGCTACAGATGAAGAAGCCAATGTTATTTGCTGTTGTGGCTGCGCTATGGGGGAAGAAAATAAAAGATCGATCTGCCATCTGTTGAAATCTGGTACTCGGTCGACGACAAGCACCTAGAATCCCTTCGGAAAAATTAAAAAAAAAAATAGATGGCGGCATTGTCATTGACTTATCAGCCAGAGAATAGTGGAGATCAAAAGCAATAAGAATGCAGATAAATTGTCCTCCAACTGGTTAATTTATGACTATACGAAACCAGTATATGAAACCTTTGTACGGTGACTTATAGAATCTAGACCAAGAATAGAGAAGATCTATGAATGAGAAGGAGTGAATTTTTTTAAATTGCTCTCCTATCGGTCGGTTTTTAAGGTAGCAGATTTTTTTATTTCGCCCTGCAGTGAAACCAGTAATAATAATAGAACGTTCTAATTTTGTTCCACTTTTGACTTTTGAAGATTATAGAAATAGGCAGTAGTTAACCAAAAATATAATGCGTCGTTTTGTACGAATTTCACTTTGTTTGATCATGGGGTTTATCATCAAATTCAAATCTTTGTCACATAAATGATCAATTGAGAAGCTACTGCGAACAGCGAATGTAATATTGCACAGTCTCTGTAGCGTCATCTTCCGATGAAATTAAATATTATTTAAGACAAAAAAAATTTAAAAAATTGAGCAATCTAATAAAATATTTGTGAAAAATACTACATGTAAACTCTATAGGAGACCCAAAATATCGCAGCAGGTTGATGAAAAAATCACAAAAGCCGATGCTGGCCAATTCTTACCTTGTAACTCTTTTACCTTGTCTTCTACATGTCAATAACAGTATTTTAGGCATGCTATGTACTATATCACTAGAATAACAAATAGTTGATTAATTTCCAATGAATATATATTTTTCTTCGCTGGGAAAAAATTGGAATAAAGAAAACAGGTTTGAGATGTAAATTTCCCGTATAAAATCTCCCCAAAAAGTAAAATTATATTAAATTCTATGGTTTCCTGAAACCCAATTTTATCTGCCGTTTCGTAAGCAGGTTGATGCTCTGGTTCTTTTCATTGAGTTATTAGTAATATTGCAAATAAAATAGCTTTGATGTGCGAAATTAAGCGTATTGATGCTGGAAGGGGGGGGGAGGGCATTACTGGAGCATACGACGCCAAATGGCCATTTTGAGGAAATCCGTCTCAGCAAATGAGAACTATCAGAGCTTGTATATATTTATAGAAATATTAAGTACAGGCAATATTGTTATGAATACCAAATATCGTTTCTGTTTGAAAACCATTTTGCAACCGTACTTCCGTCAAGGTATAGAGTGGTCCCAAAGTTCCTGATAATTATGTTCAAAGATTTGATACGGCCGATTTCGAGCGTTCTAATGGATTTTTGGGTTATTTAAATCCAAATGTAGATACCTGGGTATAGTAAGAACTTAAGAGTAAATATTAATTAATTAAAATCATATTTAAAAAGTGTTGTATTACCTTGAACAATAGTGTTCAAGGTAATGACAGAGAGTGTTCGGGAGGAATGACAGAGCTGTGATTACCTTAACCAAAATCAAATAAATATTTTCCGATGGGAAATTGAACAATCCAGGTGAAATAGTTTCCGGTATATAACACTTATACCCTCTTCACACTGGATCGTTGTTCTGGTCTAAAACTTAACCCGGAATAATTTTTTTCGAATTTACTATTCCAGTAAACCGCTACTAGTTGACAGTGTTCACCATGCCAGTTAAATATTGAATAAGAAAACCCTTGAGGGAATTTTCTACGGGTCTGTTCATTCTCACGGGTCAGATTCTTTCTTCTTGTGCGATATCGTAACCATGTTTGTACTTAATGAAATTTGCACAACGTGTTTAGATCTTCCTTAGTATTTTTGGTTAAAGCGCCGGTTCTGGAAACTTAATTTTACGAAAGTTGTCATGACGTAATCATAACAATTCGATTTTCAGAAAACTTTGAGATGGTTGCGCGATATCCAAATTTTATTTTTAAAATCTAATTTTTGGTCCAAACTATTTTCTTACCATTTGAAACCACATACTAGAGCGCCGCTTAGAAAAAAAAATAATTTATTTTGAATCACCCTTAGTTACTGCCTACCCAAAAGCATGGAGAAACTACGTGAAACTACGTGAAACTACGTAAAACTACGAAAGACTACGTAAAATTCCGTAAAACTGAGCAGTGAGGAACCTATAAGACAACTTTTACCCATATTGTAATTTAATATTTAAGTTAAATATAATGCTTTAGATTATGCCTTGTATTATAATTGGAATAAAATTTTACCACCACCTCAATAAGGCACTGATTTCCAATTTAAGCTAATTCTGTGGAGCAAAAACAACAAAGAAATATTTCCAGAAAAAAGAGAAACCGAATCAAATTTAAAATTTCGAAAGTCGTAAATTGGCCCCACCAAAAGAATTAAAGGGTAAATAAAATGATGCTGCTGATTATTTGGAAATATAATTGCACCTTCCGTCGCATAGTCTTGATTCAAACTAATGACAAGCACAGGTACAGATGTTGTCAAAATCGAACGAAGCGATATCGGAGTAGGGAGCACTACCATTGGAGCAACTGCCTTGGGCATACATAGAATTCAGCACCTGCGGTACACTTTTGCCCCTTAATAGCCATGTTAGATGACAAGGATCAGTTAAACAGTCTAGTGGATCTGGAAGAAAAAAATATAAATAAAAGAAAATTATAAGTAAATCTACTCATTATAATATTTTGCATTAATGTTTTATTACTTCCTCTAATGTCAACCGTACTGCCTTTCATCATTGGTGTTTTGAAAACGTTCGACTCCAAACGTTTCAATTGGTTGTTTCCCAGTGAAATATAGTTGTATTTACCTGCGCGCACAATATATATGGTATGGGTTAACACAGCCTTTGCATTTTCTATCGTGAAAGGTAAAAGTATTTCCATGTTATTTTTTTTACATTACCTTGGGAAAATGTATTTGGAGGGATAGTGGATATTTGGTTGTAGTGCAGGTGTATACTAACGAGCGTTGCTGAAGGAAAATTCAACGCTCCGGGAGAGATGGTCGTGATTAAGTTGTAGCCCATTTCCAAGAAGATGGTAGGCGTAGTGGGAAAGTTAAAGGCACACGAAGGAACCGTCGAAATTTGATTACGATTTAAAGTGATACCGACGAAGTATCTTGCCCGAGGAAAGTTGAACTGTGACGTGCAAGGGATCGATGTGATCGCATTTTCATCGAGATTGATGTACACGAAAATGGAAGGGAAATTGAACACCGCAGAAGAAGGCACTACGGTAAATTTATTTTTTTGCAAGTAAACCATGAAATTATCGGTTGCAGAAGGGTAGGTAAAGAGGCCGTCGGACAAAACGCTTAATTGATTGTTCGTGAGGGTGATAAAAACACTTAAAGCTGAAGGGAATCTGAATGCATCAGAAGCGATTGTAGCTATCTGGTTGTCGCCTAAGTTAATCCTTACACTTGATGCTAAAGGAAAAAGAAAGACGCCTGAAGGTATACTAGTTATTTGATTAGACGCTAGCGATACTTCAATAACTCCAAATGTAACGTTCGAAATAAATGAATCTCCATTGTAAAAGGCTGAAATTTGATTGTTACTTAAGTCGACCATTTCTAGAAAGGGAAATTTGGAAATTTTGATGGGTACTTTAGTCAATATGTTCCCCTTTAACAATATTTTGACCACATTACTCAACCCCGGGGCTTGGAAGGCGCTTAAGATAGGACCGACTTGAAAATCTGACAAGCTTTTAAAATTGCAATCGATAGTAAGGCCAATTGCTTCACTGCAGACGCAGGGAGCAATAGACGCCGCATTTGGACAGATAGCATAGCATGATCCCAGCATTGCCGAAATCTATTCCAGTAAAAAAATACCAAGAAAAATAATAATCATTTTTAAAGTTATAGGCTATAATGATGTAAGAAAATGAAATATTTAAAAAATGTATATTTATATGTTATACCATTAGAAAAGAAACGAACGACTTTTGTTGTTGTGATTTCTTCATTTCGCTTTTATAACGTTTCATATGATGTGATGAGCTCTTGCCTTAAAGAAGAAAAATATGCATAAGAGAGGGGAATGATTTGATATGATTTCTTTCATTATTTGATAGCATTTAACGATAGTTGCAGGTTTCCTAATATTAAAATTTTTAGTTGGTAGCTGTGTCAATACTGTCCAAATAGAAAAAATCCAATTTCTATCAAATCCAGCAGGTTCGTCAACCAAGGACGATTCCAAGGTAACAAGGCATCGAGCATATCCAGAACAACACACTAATTACAATTAACTGATGGTAAACTGAGGTGGAATTCGGATTCAGGATTTATTAATTAAAACACTTGTGCAAATACCGAAGTATTAGTACGAAGGGATTCGTACTCGTAAACCGATGTTAGTATACTCTCGACTGTTTTGCTACCCAAAATTTATACTTTTTCAATTAAAAAATTCACAATTCTTGTATGTATTTCATATCCTACTCAATGGAAATTAATAAATGCTTTCGAAAATTGGTTACGGAAATGAAAATTCCACAAAAAATCAAAATCCATAAAATAGGAGTCGAAAGGAAAAACTACTGGAACCGCTCGAGAAAAAATATAAAAGTTACTAGAATACTATATATTACATTCTCAGAAGGGTATTTTAAAAAATAATTTTAAAGCCTTTTTCAATCTTTCGACGCGTTCAATATTTTAGTTTCTACTCATCGCATAAAATAAATGTATGATTAAAAATTATTTTTTTTCTCGCAACAGCCATTCTACGAGGCAAAGGCTAATGTATAAGCAATGAACAAAATGCCTTCCATGAATAACTCAATTTATTTAGTTGAAAAAATGTTATCCTTTTCTTCTATAGATCCGTTTCTATGATCCTGATATTTATGTTACTTATGTAATTGCAATCAATTATTCAAAGTTAAGTTGGCTTCTAATATATATTGTCAAGGATTTGACAAAAAACATTGAAGGGAATGCTATCCAAATGGGTCTACAATATTTATAGATAAAATTATAAATCAGATGTTTTATCTTCTACATATTTTTAAGGTCCTCGAAATTTTATTTAAACTAAAATTACCAGTCTTCAAAAAAAATTTAAGCATCGCACTGTAAATTGGATAAATTCGGTTGCATTTCGAATTCACAGGAAACTTTAATAAACGTACAAAAAGCAAGATTTTCCCTTTTCGAAAAAAACTAATAGTGCAACATACCTGAATCCTATGAAAAATGGCTGTAGGAGTGTAGCTGAGCCTAGAATGCTTGTCGAAAATTTATTCTCGTGATTTATATAGTTTGAAAAATTCGTCTACGTGGCTTACCAACTCATCATAACTTCGAACAGATCCCATAATGATGTGCCGAATATTACTTTTTTTGTTTTTCTGGGTGTACATGTGTATTTGAACAAGTTCGATATCAGCAGCTCGTTGCAGTTCTATCACTATGGGCACTAATAGATTGCCAAGCTGAACAATCATTATCCTGGTTGAAATATCCTATTCATCTGCTGCTTTGACGCAGATTTCTATAAAATTTCCATGTGTCACTTTCGGAAGCCAAAGCCCCCCCCCCCCCCCCTGGGCCTCCCTCTAGATCTACCAATGAAATGTTTACTTATATCAACATCAATTGTAAGAATTCCACCGTAAACTCATACGCCGATAAAAATTCCCTTACGTTCTTTTTGCGTTATCCCGATGAGTGCAAAACAGACCAGGCTGCCGGCTTCTTTCCACAAACTTTCCGGCCGGTTGCCAATAAACCTGGCCATTAATTTCCCCATCCCATTTCTTGGTCAGTTTTTTGGCCTACTTACTGATCATTTGGCCGCATATATTTCCGTCTAACTTGCAGGCCGGTTTAAGAATACATTTTGGTGGTTTTCCAAAAACTGATTCAGTAGAACTGAAAAAGTCATTTCAAACCGCCGAGCTTCTCTACTTCATTTTTAAAATATATGTTTGTGTAAAAAAAATTAATTAAGTGATGGTTGCATAAAACCCGTACTGTTGCGAAAACCTTAGGAACAATAAATCTAATAATAATTACAATAAAAACAGGTATTGAAATAACGAAAGCATTAACACCCACGGGAAGGAATTTCTTTATTAACCCCCCCCCCCCCCCTCCTTTCTTTTATTAGTTTGTCTCAAAGGAACTTTCGGAACTTTAGCATTACCCACATCGTATATCGATCGTGAGCCCCAATATTTCACCACTCAATTCGCGTCATTAACTTTGCAATCACTAAATTTGTAAGGCCAATAAAGTTAATAATGCTCAAAATAAAAATCAGATTTAAAAAATTTGAATGCAAAAATAGATGCTCAAGTAAAGTGGATGATTTAGAGTTGCCTAGGAAACCTAAGCATTAATGTGGTTTTAAGAATTTAATCGGAATTATATTCCGAATATTTTTATTCTCTTGTTTCTATTACGCCCACCTGCACTTTTTACTTACTTAATTTAAATACCCAACTACGTATGTTTATTCATCAAACCTGCTGTGATAAGTGGATGTTGGATAGCTAATCAATTAATCATTAATTAGTAAGTATGCTTGCATGAACAGATGTGAGCGCAAACAGATACAGTAAGAAGATGAGAGAATTGTTTTGGTAGATGCGGTTGTTTTTTTCCTTGTTTTCATTTTATGTATTCGGCAAATCTATGATACTTGATACGGTGTAGAATAGCTAATCACCATTAATTAAAGAATGCACGCAACAACAAATGGAAGCGACAAATAGCGATACAGCAAACAGATGAAAAAATTAGATAAATCCTACATGTTTCAATGAATAGGTCTACTGATAAGTTGTTTTTTGCTTGGAACGGTGCTGACTACAACGCATCGAATAGCAATAGGTTAAGGTTGTATCTTACTAATCACCTAGTCAGTAATATAAAATGCTACATTATTCCTCATCTCATCTTTGATCAACGATGAACGCTTCCTAACATGAAACAACAAGGCGTAATGGTCTATTTTAAATTCTATTATTTTAAATTATATAAAAAGTAATTTTAAACGATTTTCCGCTGCAAGTTGTCGATTACGAAATTGTTATTTTTTTCGAATAAGCTCGTCAGCCGACTAGATCAAAATGAATCGGTCGATCTGATAAGGATTTTAAAGCAACTTGAAGAGAACATTGAAGGTGATCAGAGCCGGTCGATCTGATAAGGATTTTAAAACAACTTGTAGAGAACATTGAAGGTGATCAGAGCTACTCAAAATTCAGCAAGTATAAATCTACCAACTGAAGAACATAAGAGATTTTGAAGAAAAGTATCGACAAATGCAGAAGTCGATGTTGTTAGCCGGTGTTTGTGAGATATCCCTCAACATCTAAGCCTTGAGATTGAGAACCTTGTGATGACTAAGGGGCTAAGGCAGTTTACCAGGCTTGAGGAGTGGGCACGGTCCGAGCTATTGACTGAAGAGGAAGGGCAAGGGAAGGATCACTTTATACGAAAGGATGAAGAACAATTAGGGGATGAGAACCAGGCAGCAAATGCATCACGATGTGCAATCTTACTAATGAATCATCTAGGATTCCGACTTCCCGCAGATGTCGGACAGTCGAGACGTCCAGGTTACGATACGGCTGATGGACATCTGTTTATTCGAGAGCGCTGACCGGTGTCGGTAGATGGAATACTCGTAGTCGTATTTATTAGCGTTAGATGGCATACATGTTATGTCAATAATGTGACGTCACTCCAAAGCTGTCTCGATCACGTAGCAGCCTATCTGCCTAGAACACACTTTGAACGGTTTCTACAATTTCCAGCGCGGGAATATTAAAATTACTTCCGCTTATTGTGATTTTACTATAGTCCCGACTGTGGCTAACTTTCAAAATCAATTCAGATTTGCCAATATCAAATCTTCGCCAATTATTTTCTTAGTTTAGACACATCTTAAAATCAACGAATTAATGAATATATGGCATTAGTATATCAGCAGGTAGATTTCGTTGAGCAAAAGTTTGCGATGGGCGTCACAAATTTTCTTAGAAAGTTATGTGAGTAAGATTCATTAAAAGACGAGTATTAATTATCTCTTGATGTCTTAAGTAGTGGTTTCTATTAAACTAATTATAAAATTCGGACTTAAGAGATGGCCAAAAGCATAAAGTATATTTTAAGTTTAGCTTAGGAAATGTAGGTGGATTTTTTCTACTTGAAGAATAACTCAGGAAATCATTATAAAAATTCCATAATTTCCAGTGATTAGAAGCAATTACTAAAGATTTTATATAAAAATATATAAAAATGGTAAAATATTTAGGTCAAATATTTGATACCTTCCTTTTAACTTTTCCTTGGTTACTGTAATAAATTCTTTTGAATCGATAAGTTTTTTAACAGTTTATATTTTTAGTAATGAATAGCAAGTAAAATAGATCAATTAATGCCAACAAAATTTTGTTATAGCATACATATTAACTGTGGTATCACTAAACTAAGAATCAGTTTGAGTTTTATAGATATGCTTTGTATTATAATTAGAATAACACTAGTACCATCACCAAAATGCCATCTTGGGACATTTCGTGTTATTTCTTATTAATATGAAAAATATAAGTAGCCCTTTTCTACGCTAAAGAAGGATTAAAATTTCCCAAAAATTTAAAATTTATGTTTTTAGATTCTATGGGTTTTTGAAACACAAAATAAATTTTTATCTCTCACCTCGAATAGTTCATATTCTGGTCTTTTGTTGTTAGTTACAAGAGCAAAAACAACAGTTTTGGATGAAGCTAAACGTGTTGAGGGCGGAAAAAGGGACCAATAGGTCCCTCATACAATAGGTCCCGCTCATACGACCAGTGTTCCCTGGATTAAATTTATTTTTTAATCAGATTAGACTCAGGATTAAATTTATTTTTAAAAATTAATCCGACTAGACCCAGGATTCAATTTTAGAACTAAGATCGATCAAAACATTTGACGCAAAGGGGAAATGATTCTTATTCTTTATCTGTAATTGTTATCTAGATGACTAAACTGTTGCTGCTGTTGTTATCTAGATTTAAAGCTGTATGCGATTTTTCTCTAGTCATCTTCCCTAAGAGCACACGCTCAGTCGTATCTAGCTTAATTCCAAACTTTAATATTGTAAATCGTCAAGTTATTTTATATTTGTAGCTCAAATTTCAAATACATAATTCTATAAGCACCTAAAAGTGGTTATAAAATGGCTAGCTGCAATATTATGGTAAGTTAAAAAAATTGTAGACCTATCCAATTCTTATTTATTACACTTTCAAAACATGGATAGGTTTTATTATCTTTTTTTATCATCGGCTCAAATCTGGCCACTGCACAAAATTGTCCAGATCTTGAACCTTGCACTTGCAACTACAATGGTGGGAAACGAACCGTTTACTGCGACAAAGTAGCTATGGAACAAATAAAATATGTTTTCAGCAATATTTCACCTATCGATATTGACGAACTTACTCTCGATATCCCAACTTCTGGAGACTCGATTCCGGTGGACCTTTTGGGTGAGAGCCGAGTGATCAATAAAATGTTAATTCGAGGGCAATATGAACGCCCCCTGTTGACAGTGGATCCCAACGCTTTCCGTTCATCAAACAACACACTTCAACACCTCTTTTTGTCCCAAATGGATATGAGTAGGCTAGATTTCTTTTTCCTGGAAGGTTTCCAGAATGTTTACCTCTTGTGGTTCGCTGAAGATATTAATTTAAATCGGTGCCTACCCACTCTACCTTTCCTCCCAGCTTTAACAGATCTCTATTTTGCATCTTCAAGTGGCTTGAATGAGACTTCGCTTCTTTTGGAAGACACTCAACTCTCAGGATTAACCAATTTCTGGGCTTACAGTTGCAACTTGGATGAAGAAACGGCAGACCGATTGCTGCTCTGGATGTTACCCAGCTCAAACCAAACGCTGAAGTATCTTAACATTGGTAGCAACAAGTTTACATCCCTTCCATCACATTTAGCTGATTTCCAAAGCCTCGAAAACATCGATGTTTCATTCAACCGAGTGAATTTAGATATAGGAAAGAATTCGTTTTTTACACCTGGCGATGGAACTCGTACCAAAATAAATTTGTACGTCAGTCGTGTAATTCATATTGAAGGCGGTGCTTTCCAAGGTATTGCAAAAATTTGGTTTCCTTTCCTATGTTAAAGTTAGACTCTGAAGTTTTCACTTTTTCCGTTATCTACTTATATTTTCTCTATTAGTTTTACTCAATTTAATAATTTTTAAAGATGAAATATGGTCATATTTAGGCAATTATAGTTCTACAAGCGTTGATCTGGGAGGAAACTTTCTGTCTCGTTTTGAAGAAGGCGTTTTCAAGTCTATGCTCCAAGACATGACTATTGGTGGAGAATACGTTTCTGTTGGTCCAAGTAGCAGTGGCTCAAGTATGCATACATGATTTTTTTTCAAATATAAAAGTTAAACAAAAAATAAGAAGTTAAATGTACGCATTTGCAATATTCTATGTTTATTGTTTATAGATTACTTCGACTGCTACGGGGATTCATGTCACCTTGCTTGGCTTTTGCGAGACAATCGTCATCTTTTGGACAGCGTATCAGGAGCTCAGTGTCCAGATGGAACATCATTTAGAAATTTGAGTCCAACTTTGTTTGAAAATTGTCCTTGAATTGTGTAAAAGTTATCTTGAATTATTATTACATTATTTAAAAAAAAGTACAATTTAAATCTTTTGTAAGTCATTATGAGATAATGAAAAAATGCTACTAGAGTATTCGTACAGGTAGAGTCTCGGGTAGAGTATCAAAGAGATGGATGCTATGCTTTGTATTACATTTAGGATAACAAAAGTACTGTTCCATCACCACAAAAAGGCACTCATACGACATATAGTGATATTTCTACCTTTAAAACATATAAGAAAATTAAAAGAAACAAACAAAATGTTAAATTTATAATATGAACGCCATTATTTTTCAAGTATCCGAAAGAAATATTTATCTCTGGTCTCGTATTGTTGATGTTCTGGTCTTTTTAGTTGGTTATTTACAAGAGCAAGGACAGTTTTGGGTGAAATTAAACGTATTGAGGGCGGAAAAGGGAGGGCTGGTCCTATTGCTGGAACAAATACCGTCATATGGCCATTTTGAGGAGATCCTGCTCAGCAACTGAGAGCTATTGGGGTGCGTAAATAGCCATGCTAGATGACAAGGGTCAGTTGAGCAGTCAAATTGATCTAAAAAAGTAATTTAATTATAATCTTGATTCAATCTAAATTTAAATAGAAAAGCATTGAAAGGTAAACAAAATACTGTTGCTGTAAAGAAATCTTACTTCCGCCAAGGTATAGAGTGGCAGCAAATTTGCTGATCATTCTAATTAAAGGATATTTGAATACGGCAGATTCCAAGCGCTTCAATGGGTTCTGGGCTAATGAAATCCAAGTGTAGGTCCCTTTTTTCCCAATTGTTTTTTAAGAGTTCAATATTTATTTTCTAAAACTATAACACTAGTGTTCTATTACCTTGGGCAAAAGTGTCAGGAGGGATGACGGAGATTTGATTATTATCCAAGGTCAAGTAAATATTTGCCGAAGAGAAATTGAACGATCCAGGTGAAATAGTGGCAATCAAATTGGAGGTTAAATCAAGAGAGACTTGATTCGCAGCTGGAAAGTTGAATGCACACAAAGGGACCGTCGTGATTTTGTTGTAGCCCAAAAGGAGCGCAATGTTCACCGCTAAAGGGAAGTTGGGTTTTGATGTGCAGGGAATTGACGTAATGTTATTTTGAGCGAGGTCAAGGTGTAGAGCAATCACCGAACGAAAATTGAACACAATAGGTGAAGGGACCACCCTGATTTGATTACCTCTCAATAGAAGCCGGATACTCCCTACAGAAGGAAAGTTAAAGATTGCTTCGTCGGGGAATAAATGTATTTGATTGTAAGAAAGGTTGATTGAAATTGTTGACGCAGAGGGTAATTCAAATGCATCCCAATGAATCGAATCAATTTTGTTGACGGCTAAATCGATTAAAACATTTGACGCAAAAGGGAAATGAAAGACACCCGAAGGGATGCGAGAGATTAGATTCCCACTTAAACGGATCTCAATAGTCCCATTTGTACCGTAATTCTTAAGAAACGCTGTCCCGTTTTCGTATTGAATCTCCGTAATTTCATTATTATCTAAACGTACAGTGAATAGGTAGGGAAATTTGGAGATTTGACTGGGTACTTTGGTCAATTGATTGGTAGAAGCATCTAAAGAAACCACTGGACTCAACCCCGGGACTAAGAAGGTGTCCAAGATGCGGCTTAATGCGGAATCGTTCAATCTTTTCCAATTACAGGCAATAGAAATGCCTGTTCTCGCATTTGCATAGTCTATGGACTCCTTGCAGAGGCAGGGAGAAATAGACGTCTCATTTGGACAGATAACAGCAGAGCATGATCTTAAAATTGCCAAAATCTGTAAAATATTTAGATGAAATAATTATTTTAATAGTCTAATTGGTACTAATTAATTTTTAAATGATTGATTCTCTAGTACCACGACGAAAGTTGCGAGAGAAGAGTTTTGTAGTTTTCCTATCATTCCCAGTTGTTATAACGTCCTATAATTGCAAATAAATGCGGTTTTCAATATGAGATAATTTAACTATAACTCTATAAGCAAATTAATATGCTAGAAATTTGTTTGATACACGATGTATGATCCACCCACTTGTTGAGCTTTTAATTTTTTTTAGCTTCTCCTATTACAATGATTTTGCTTCTTGTCCTCAGTTTACGAATATGGTAGAAATTGTCATCTAATCTAGAAGTTCATCTATGAGATTTATATATTTAAAAAAAAACTTAGGCAAAGTTCTTAAAATGCAATATTTAGAAGAAAAACTGATAAATATTTTTTACATTTATGTACGACCTAAACATTAGATTCGAATTGAAATGTCTCGTCTATTAAGTTCTAGCTCCAAAGATTTTATGGAAAACTGGATAATACAATAAATTAAAAAGCCAGATGCCGGCAACCCCAACTTTTGAAATGCAAATATTACAAACTAATTTTCAAAATAAATAACTTTCAGCCCGTCGAATAATTTTACAAGGAAAAAACCATAATAATTTTTGCCGTTACAAATAAAATGAAAGTATAAGATACCTGAATCTGATGCTTCTGGGAAAGAAATGCCTAGAAGAGTTTGCTGCAAAATCAGGAATGGTTTTCAAACTGATCCACCAGCGGCTTATATTTTTTGTAGTATTCACCTACGTGGCTCATCAACATATATCTAATATCTATAATAAATAGTATTTTAAACAAATAGGCGATAGACGATCTGACCAGTTAATTAATTCACATCTGTTTTTCCCCACGTAAGTGTTTGAACAAAGAAGTCCAATAGGCCTATACCAGCAACACAACACGTAAACATCTATCTCGCTCCAATCCAACTGTAAACACTTGTTAATTACCAAGCTGAACAGTCGTCGCTGCTACCGAAATAATTATATTTGTATGAACACATGTGTCTTTATCAAATAAATTTTTTTTACATAGGCCTATTCATTTTTAAAATCTTCCTGAGAATTTTTAGTAAGATTTATTAGCTTTGAAAAGTATTTTTACGTAGATTTCTGGTTCTAAATTCAGATTTGAGGGCTGATATTTTTCAGTTAATTGGCATTATTATCTGCTGTTCAAAATAAAAGGTAGTTGTCACTAAGTTTGACTATTTAAATACACTACTTTTACTTATGTGTATAGAAGGTCCATCTTATCCACCAGATTGACTGGGTAAATCCGTAAATGCTGATTCAAAAGGCTATGACCATACCCAGGTATCTTCTTAATAATAATATCAAAGAAAGTGACAATGTGCTTATGTTAAACTTAATAGATGCAAAAACCTTTTCGTAACAAATTACAATTCAATGATATAACATAAGAAGTTAATTTATTTATTATTCCTTTTTTTATTTATTATATTTATGTACAACAGGTTTGTTCCACGTGGCCGGAGCGTAAATTATTCATATTTAGAAGCAAATAATTACTTTTATAGACTAATGCGTTGAAATATAGCTTGCGTTTTTACGTTGATATATGTAAAATAGAGAAGGTGGAAGGTATCATCCGTTTCTAATTGGCGGGAGCGTGAACATTTAATTACTCTCAAGAAGAAACATACAGGTTTAGAATCCCTTAGTTTATACAGGAAAGCCCTATAGGGGATTAAGTCGACCGAGTGGTGATTTACATTTTATTGAGAGAAACTAGTTTTGTATGCGGGCCGGTTGTTGTACGTTCATTATAAAAGCGGATACATCACCGAAGTTCAATTTATATTTTTCCGTTTAACGCGTGATGTTAGATAGAATTAAGATTTCCAATTAAGCCAAATTGTTGTCCATTATTTTATAGTTTTATTTAATATTTGACTGTTATTTAACTAAAACATGAAAAAAGCAAATGAAACAATCTACAGAAAATTATTTTGTCAAAGTAACGTTTCAATCAAATGTAATATTAGGTCTAGCTATTGCAAATTATTTATATTTAATAAAACTAATATACTTTATAAGGTATTTTGGTTTAAATTCTTTAAAAATATATATAATCATTTTTCAGGAGAGAATTTTGTAACTCGGCGTGTATTTCATTTACACATTGCTGAAAATGTATGTTGTTCTAGTTATTGTTATGGTAATGTAGTCATTACTGAATGAAAAGAGAATGAGATAAATCAGACAAAAATTTAGTGAGAGAATTTTCTGTTGTACCAAGCTATTTCGTAGGCGAAATAACCTTTAAGATTATTCATTTCTTTGAAGATCGTAAGAGAGAAACCATTAATTTTTGAATCGAACCGAATCATACCACCTTCTTCCTCAAGCCTGTGAAGCATTTGTGCCTCCTTTTGAAATTCACTAAGCTTCTTATTCTCATTCTTGCTCAAGTGAATTTCCATGCCCATTTGACGAACTCTGCCAAGGATGCCGGACTCGATCAAGTCAGGGATAACGTTCCATTCTTCCCAATCGATATCAACCTTGAGGTAGTCTATGATGGCGTTCTCTCCGTGCATTGGTGACAGCATCCGGTAGATAGAAGAGAGCGTCATGATCTCCACAGTTGTTGCATTCATCTTTTTCAAATGAAGTTGCTTCCCGCCTTTACCGGCTGTTAAAGTCCCGTTTTCTGAACTTAAACCGATGGGATAGAAGTGGATCTTTGATGAGCGATTGTCAGCCTCCAAATCCATCGATGGATCAAAGGAGTAAACCTATATTCAGTTAATAATTATTAATAGTTTTATTCGAAACATATTTTAGGTAGCAAACCAAATATACCTGACAGCCATAAGATGCCATTGCCTCGTCGAAACTCCATTCGTTATTTATGCCGATAGAGTAAACGAGACAATTGTCTATTTTGGGCCCTATTCCGTTATCCAAGCAGATTGCCTTTTGACCATCCATGAGTGCCTGATTCCCGACTCTGGTTACGACTCCACCATAATACCCGACACGTTCACAGGCTTTTTCATTAGGCCATTTAAAATAGTCCATTAGTTGGACAGCTGTAGAAGAATTTAAAAAAATCCCTTCGTAGGTTTGAAGAGTTAAGTATTTGGTGGCCATCGTGAAGAATATTTAATATCGAATTTGTTTTCAACTGAATCGAAGTGAGTAAGATGGTGGTAACTATAAGGAGTGCACTGAATAAAATTTTCTTAATCTTATTCGATAAAGTATAGTTTGTGATTGTCATCGTAGTTTTTTTTTTAAATAAGGCTGAATATTTAAAAAAAATGATAATTGTATTGATTTCCATTTATAATAATAGGAATACGATATAATACGACTACCTGACGATGATGTGGCTGGAAAACGGTAAAACTATGAAAGCTGCTGTTGAGGTGTACTGATGCTGAGGCTCGAATGACCTTTGGTTGTACTCCGTCAAGTCTAAATATAATGAAGAAGTATCTTGAAAATCTGGTTTTTAAAGAAATATTTTTTTTTGCTTACGCTCACGCATTATGGTAATGCAACCACTGTACTGTATTAAGGTGAATTGTGTTTCGGTTTTTGATGTCTACAATACAATATAATATCTCCAGAAATTTATGAATAATAAAAGTAACTAATATTAAATCGAATTTATGTTGGATTCTGATAAGGTGTACCGTATACATATTTTTTGTATGAAAATCAATTTGAACGATTGATACGTACGCTTCGCACATTATAGACGCTTAGTTACCGTTGTGTAGATGGAATATAAGTCGACAAAAACCAAAGCTTGATGATCATATTCGAGGTATATGAATCTATTACACTAACAAATCCGATTCATCAAATACTAATTGATAACTCAAAAACTAACAAATTTGTGTATCAGTTTACAATCCTTGAAAAAAACTAAACCCTTATGCCTTCAAAATGACAAAGAGCAAACTAGTTTGCTTTTAAAAAATTAAAAATAATCTTTGAAAACCAAAAAAAAAAATAATTTATATATATGTATTTTTATTTTCAAATATTTGCAATCATCGTTATAGGTGGTAAATCGACTCTCTGGACATTTAGTATTTCTTGTAGTCGTTGTGCTTGTAGTCACCATGGGAGTAACCAACGCGGACCTGAGCGTGGACCTGGTCGTCACGCTTGATGTGGGACTTGCCGGGGAGGTCGGTCCACCACTTGGTCTCAGTGTTGTCCTTGCTGCGGGTCTCGTGCTGGCCGTAGGTCAAAAGCTCTCCGTAGCTGTCACCGCCATAGCCGTAGCCCTTGCCCTCACCCTGGGAAGCCCAGTCAACGTTGTAGTAGGGGACGTGGGACCAGTCGACGGTCTGCTTTCCGTAGCCGTACTCGGCAGCGGCGACGGCGGCGAGAGCCAAAAGAACGATAGCGACCTAGTTCATTAAGTCAAAAATTATATTTTTTTTTATAAAGAAAGGAATGGTAAGTTCTCGAAATAGTACCTTCATTATGTTTTACTGTTGAGAGAACAAAACAGAATGATTTTCAATGATTCGCCACCTCCTTTTATATGAAAACGTTGCGAGTATAGTTCAAAAGAACTGGTCTTTTTTAAAGGTAAAAGCAGGCGACTTACCTACTTTTACCATGTACTGTTAGTTCATTCTACTTTCATTTTTACTGGGACAACCTGATTTAAAACGTTTTCGGGAAAACTATTTCATGTTCGATGTTAGACGTAGTATTTCTTATTAAAAACGATCAATTTATTAAATTTCCATCCAGCCTTCCCTATTATAAGATGAATGCAATATAATTTTTTTGTACTTAACATTAATACGTTTTATCGTAATATGTCAGTGTTTGAAAATCATTTTATAAATATATTATTGAATATTCTTCAAGATATTCGAATATTTAGTCTTTGCGATAAACTTTGAAAATAAATACAAAAATAACTAGACAGTATGAAAAATTATACTGTCTAGAAATAGATGGTGACTTTGTTTGACGTTTTCCAATTTGATTTATTGTTGTCTGGTGTCAGAAAAGACGTAATAAAAAAGTTGTTCAACCGGTAAAGGAAAACTGGAATTTATATTTAGAGGTGTGTTTAAAAAATGTGATGGCAAAGGAATTATTTATTTGAGAATAAAATGAAATCTAAATGAATTAATATTTTAATTAAAAAGTTTAGAACAGCCTGAAATAAATAAATAAATATTGTATTAATAAATATTATTATTAATAAATCTAAATAAAATATTAAAACTAATAAACATTTCCATAAATTAATATTATATTAAATAGATGAAATATTATATTAATGGTAACTTCCTTTCTTTTTTGTGAGTTTAATTGAATGAAAGTGTGAGTTAAATAAATTCAAATTTGAAAAGAATATTTAAATTGTAGCTGAAATTTTGTAAGGTCCTGTCGCTAATATTCGAAATCGTGTTGTGCTAAAATAAAAAAAAGGGAAAGTAATATTGGCTAATATGAGCAAAACTTTATAGTAAAAGCAAAATATCTAAAGATATCTTTTGCACAGTTAATAGGACGTGTTGCCAATAAAACTAATGCGACATGTTCGTGTTGCCAATAAAAGTCAAGGAGAATAACCACTTCCTTTTAAAGTAAAATTGGAGTTAAGGTAACAAAAAAAATACAAGAAAAGTGCTGATACCACACCTGTATAAAAAGGGGAAAGAGATCAGTTAAAATCATTCTGTTTTGTTCTCTCAACAGTAAAACATAATGAAGGTATATTACTATTAAGCAGAGAACTTAACGTTCTTTCTAAAAAATCTAATTTTTGACTTAACCAACTAGGTCGCTATCGTTCTTTTGGCTCTTGCCGCTGTTGCCGCTGCCGATTACGGCTACGGAAAGCAGACCGTCGACTGGTCCCACGTTCCTTACTACAACTTCGACTGGGAATCCCAGGGTGAGGGCAAGGGCTACGGATACGGTGGAGACAGCTACGGAGAGGTTCTTCGTTACGGCCAGCACGAGACCCGCAGCAAGGACAACACTGAGACCAAGTGGTGGACCGATCTCCCCGGCAAGTCCCACATCAAGCGCAACGACCAGGTTCACGCCCAGGTCCGCGTTGGCTACACCCACGGTGGCTATGGTGGTGACTACAAGAGCAACGACTACAAGAAATACTAAATTTGATTGAATAATCCAATTGAGTATACGTTTACAGCTATCAAAGATCGCAAATAATAATAAATATGTTTTGAATGAGTTAATAGTTTATTGTTGGTTATGATCATTAGTTTTTTTTCTATCATATTTTCGACTGAAATGAAGAGAGGAAATTGCAAAGATAGTTTTATACATATAAAATATTTACTTGTAAGACAACCTTACAGAAAAGTTCAGCCCCCATCTTCGATATATATAGATGATGGTTTTTTAGCTTAAATTTAGCTTATTGGTTGAATTCAATCAATAACTTTGTTTGTAACTCAGTTATACTAGAGTGATCTAAAGTGTTGAATTTAATTTTTTTTATTCTCATGGTTACTATCGCAATGTCAAACATCTTTACAAGAACTGTTGTATTTAGCAGTAAAAATGTGGGTACTTTTCTCCGGAATTGAAGCGATTTACTTGTTGTTTTTTTCTGTTTAAGACGGTTTTGAGTTTTGAAAATGTCTGATAGAATGAAACGCCTTTTATAAGACTGTGTAACAATCTTATTTCAAATAATTTTAATATTTCAATGAAATTATAATTCCTTCGGAACCTATGCATTCCGCCTGTTGTCTGCAATATAAATGCAACATGCTACAATATAAATACATATACTTATTTAAAATTGATTTATCCAGATTCTAGAAAACTAATTGTTTTCTCGTTGATCTCGTCATTGCCAAACGTTAGTAGTAAAACAATCGTCTTTTCAAATTGCCACATTCAATTAAATAGTATATTTGGTTAGACTAGAGCTGTTACAGGAGTAGTCAAGTAAAATGATTCAATTATTTTGCGTTTTTAGCACTGCATCATTTACATACATATAAACATATTGGAAATTACAGTAGGCCAATATGAAGTAAATAAGGGTTCAATTTCATGTGCTAAAACGAAATACATGTATACAGCATATTTGCATCAAAAACCTAACAATCGAGTGGATTTTTGAATTGGGTGAAAGCTTACAAAACTAAATAAAAAGTAGAATAAAACGTTCGAGCATTTACTAATGGAACCTGTTCTCATTAAAAATTTAAATCAAGGGTAGGTCATATAGAATATGGCAATTTCATTTTTGGTGCTAGTCTGACCAAAACGTATAAAAAGGAACAAAAGTCCAATTGAAATCATTCAGTTTTGTTCTCTCACCAGTACAACACAATCAAAATGAAGGTAGAAAACAATCCCATAAACAATAATTAATCTTTTTCTTCAATTAAACATTTATTTAAAATAATTTATTAAATCTTAAGGTTGCTATCGTTCTTTTGGCTCTCGCCGCCGTCGCCGCTGCCGAGTACGGCTACGGAAAGCAGACCGTCGATTGGTCCCACGTTCCTTACTACAACGTTGACTGGGCTTCCCAGGGTGAGGGCAAGGGCTACGGCTATGGTGGTGACAGCTACGGAGAGCTTTTGACCTACGGCCAGCACGAGACCCGCAGCAAGGACAACACTGAGACCAAGTGGTGGACCGACCTCCCCGGCAAGTCCCACATCAAGCGTGACGACCAGGTCCACGCCCAGGTTCGCGTTGGCTACTCCCATGGTGACTACAAGCACAACGACTACAAGAAATATTAAATGTACAGGGATTCTATCTACTATCTATAATGATGATTGCACCCATTCGCAAATAAAAAGTATATACATGTATATTGATATTTTTATTATTATTGTCTTAAAACGAAATGTAGTTTTTTTTAATTCTTAAAACGTATTAGACACATAAGTTCTAGTTTATTTATAAACAAGAATAACATGGTAGGATTAATGCGCAATTAATTATATATATTGTTTTGATATATATATATTAAACAAACAAATGGGATATGGTCAATTGTTTTGGTGAACCTGATGAGAGAATAGGCAAAGGTTTAAAAAAGTGAAAAAAATCAAGTGTATATTGGATCGGTCTTAAAAAGTAGAATGCAGTCTATAGTCACTGGGTACGTGTTATTCGAATGTATACTTTTTTATGGTAGTCTTATTTCAATCTGTGAATATCAATTTATATTAGTCTGGTTTTCATATCGTTGTATTTTTGTTGAATTTGTTCAAAGTGTACATGTTACCAATGGTGATGTTACTGTTAGAAAAATTAATATAAATAATTATTAATATTTATATTAATAATATAAGCTACATCAATAAATTAAATACTAAAAGTTTCTCATCTGAATCATTCAAAACATGTGAAAGAAAATAAATTGCGTTCGTAAAACGGTAACGTTTTCCTTTTAGTAATAACCCACACAGCACCGGGATATCTTTGGGGTATTCTACTTTTATCCAGCCGGTTATTATAATGACAACGTAAGGATAACCACGTTTCCTTCCAAATTTTAGCAGGAATGGCCGAAGGAACGTTTAATATCAGAACATGCACAATTTTCGGGCCAAGTTGTTACAAATCATGAATATTCTATAACTTATTTTTATCTAAAATATATCTTTATCCTCTATATAGAAAAAACGGTGCTCTTTTCTCATTGCTCAGTATATTTTGGGACCAACTTACCTTTTCCATACATAAAATATATATGTAGACCAATTTTAGGATATATAAAGCCTTACTTAAAATTATCAAAATTTTATCAGAAAATTAAAGAACTCGTTTCCATGACACACAAACCTTTTATTAATTGCTTTAAAACTTAACGCATTAAATTCACTAGGTAAAAATAGAATTTGAAACAAGTCCCGCCAAGGAAACACATATAATATCAAAAGAATAAAAAAGAAATAAATAAAAAGGAGGGTTGCAATCGAGGGGTTGGAAACTATTATTTCCGTAAAAAATATACACAAACATTTTGATGACTTAGTTAAATACGGAAGATAATAAAAAAGAGAGTCAAGTAAGTAAACTTAAGGGAACCGGTGGACAATTTAGAAAAACTCAGTGAGCTAAATGTCATTAACACCAACACTGAATAGTGAGTTAACATTTTCTATTTACGAAAAAAGAGAACAAACGGAATGCCCGTTGGGATAAGAAAGGGTTCTGCTACCCCGTATTATCTGAATTTAAGGGGCCAGTGTTTATCTCGGTGTTTATGTTGTAAACATGCGGTTTTTTTTTAAATCTTCCTCGTTAATAAAGTAAATGGCAAGTAAATGAAATGGAAAAAATAAAAAATGGGTGTTATATTTAGTGATAAATTAAAAAGCATTTTCAATAAACTTGGTTTTACTGACTGGGCAAGTATTGCTTTGATTGGCGACCCCTGAGAACTGGCTGTTGGCTGAACTCACGATAAATGATGAAAGATGAAATGTTACAGAATGGTAATCATAACCAACAAGATGATTGCATTGACTCTACAGCTCATTCGATGAATACCACCTCCAATGACGTGGATGATATGATGGTTGTCGTAGTTTTGATGACCCCACTATGGCCGAACTCACAAAAATTACACCACCCTTTAGCAATACGACAGAGCTCGCGACTGAGAATGTAATCGAGAGCATAGGCGCCGACTTAACGGGGGCGGCGGGGTGGCCGCCCCCTCTGAAATTTAGGATTTTAATTTTTTAATTTTTTTGCACCACGTTGGTTGGATTTTTTCCGGCAAACCGTACCGTCGTCCCCCTCTGAAAATTTTGGAAGTCGGCGCCTATGACCGAGAGCAAAAATGAAGACACTGGGACCGTGGTATCTGTTCCGTCATCTTTGTATAGTACTTTGAAAGGAAGAGTTGTTATTAGAGAAAAGGAAACATTGACAAAGTGTACAGAAACTTGGCTAGGTTCACAACAGAACAAGCTGATAGACTACAACGGACGGACTACGCAAGTCGATTGCGTCAATCTTACTTAAGAGGAACCCGAGTGCAAACTTTAAAAAAACAACATTTTCATGGGAATGTGGATGATGGATGGCGATGGAAGATTGTACGTTTCAACAACACGTAAAACGGTTGCACCCAAAGAAAAAGTATCAAAGAATAAACCGTAAAATCTAGGTAACAGTCAGTTTAGAGATAATGTAATTGCAACTGTTCTTCACGTTCTTTAGGAAATAAAAGTAAATTATCCAGCGGAATCGAACACTCGGAAAAAGATGATTGCAAATGCCCGTAAAGGTAAGTCTAGTCATATAATTGAAACGAAGCAAATGTGCAGAAGTAATAACTGTTGTTAGTTTCAGATGGATGCGATGGATCTCATAACAGCGGTCAGGTGAACACCAGCTGGCGCCTTCCACCATGTCACCCTGAATCAGAGGTTTGTTAATACTGAGGATAGTTTGGAGTAGCTTCTGTCCCCAGAACACTTTTAGAAAAAATAACGAGCAGCACCGTTTTCAAGTTGGCAAGAGGTCTAGAGCCATCCATTATATGGATCGAATTTAAACCAGTATTGTATAAATTTAAAAAGAATAATGAGCGGAAGAAAGTGGTAGGAGATTCAACATGAAAATATTCCAACCGCATATTCTACAGAAAGAACGATTGGACAAGATGATCCAGTCATATAACATGTCAACGAGGAGGGGAAGTGAACGTTAACATGCTAGCAAAAATTTTGATTGAACAAAATTTCCCTTTTGTGGTCGCCATAGCTGAAGATGCTACTGGAGTTGTTGGACGAAGGCAATATGACGTGAAATCGAACTCATTAAGACGAGGAATTTCCCTCTCCAAGCTAATGGATTACCGGATGTTCATTTCAATCGAAAAATAAATTACAAAACAGGAATATATTGAAGTGTTATAAGCATAATGACTTTTTAGACATTTAGTATTTCTTGTAGTAGTTGCTCTTGGAGGTGGAAGACCTCCCCGGCAAGCCCCACATCAAGCTGTTTATTAATTTTCTTTTTCAGGTTATGTGGCCATATTCCACAGGCAAGTGTCCGACAGGACCGTAGCTGCCACTTTTTATGCTTTTCATTTGGCATAGTCATAAGAAACAAGAAAATATTAAGAATAGTTGTTATCAAAGTAAAAAGCGCTTTTTACGGCAGGGACAGGTAATGCTTCAAATTTAAGGATCTTGTAGAGACAAAAACTATTTTTTGGGTTTTCTATACTTCGGAAGTTTTGATTTCGATGTAAAATCCCTTCATTGTCATTCATTTTCGGAGGTTTTGTTAACTGTCACAGCACGATTTATCCTTCCTTCTTATTCATCGGACAAACATAAAAATTACGATTTTCCGTATGCATAGGATGGAAAGATGAAATAGTCAGAAGATTTCATCAAGCTTCTATTTTCATGCTTATACTTTCAGAGTTTTATTGGTGATTGGTCTAATTCGTTTTTGGCTGGTTTTGGTTATTGGGCCCAGGCGGCAACACATATATCATATAGATTAGCCGATTGGGCCAACTGTTTTGGATTATCAAAACGTAGGATATTTCAGAGATTATCCGAAATGACCGTGTGGGGTCTAGCCCGTTTATATCTTATAGCATATCTATTTGGGGTCGCTGAGCTAATATCTTGTTTCTCTATGAAGGATATCTTTCTGGAGAATTTAAATTATATCTTTGCGGGATAACTTTTTGGATAACATAAGTTATAGCAACTACTAAATTATTAATTAGATTAAGTATTAAATAACATGTTCCATCTTTCCATTTGGTCTTTCCTTCTCCTGCGTAATTTGTATTCCTGAATAGTCGAAAATCATCTTTTGGTGCTTATGTTTCAACCTTTGAAATGATGGAGATGCCGTAGGCCGTGACCATATGAAGTTTATACTCTATACCCACTAATTTGGCATGCCATATATATAGCTTCAAGATTCATTTTTTAAGCAAATTTAGGGGATTTCTTTGTACTTTTGAAGCCAGCTAACACACCGAAACTTCAGTATGTCCCGGATCGTGATTTAATTTCAATTCTATTAAAAACTTAAAGATAATTTATCGTAAATGAGATATGAAACAAGATATTGAGAAAAGATATCCAGGATGAGTTATCTCGGGATATCTATAAGTGATCTAAAAAGCTAACTTTAAAAAAAGAGATATCAACTTAGATAGTCTAAAAAAGTGGCCACGGACAGTTATCATCCGAGTTAACTAAAAGTGGTAAAAAAAGCTAAGATATGGATAGGATAACATGCAAGTTAGACGGATATCTCATAGATAGCCTATGAGATTGAGTGCAACCTGGGGGTAATTTTTGTGTTATGAAATTTATTTTATCTTCTGGTTTTTTATGGATCGTATTATCAGTAAAATATCATCTACATATAGTACGATAATCTGTGATTTTTTTCTAAATGCGACACATTTAACAAGATTAGATGTATTAACTAAAGGAGACAACTACAATTATATTGTCACGTATGTGTAAAGATAGATGATAACGATTTATTTATAATTATGTATGTTCTATTCAACTCTTTCTGAAAGAGGTACCTAGAGCATCTCTTGTTATATTTCACCGTGCAATTCCAATAATTCTACTTTTACCATGATAAATGTGAATTATATGTAAGACATGTGGGCTCTCTCATTTCCCCACAAGGTTAGAAGAGACCATTAGTGCTGGCGATACTCGATATTTTCGCGATATTCGATTCGATGCGATTCGATGCGATTTATTTAGATATATCGGAGATATCGAAAAAAAATTAAAAAAGTGAGGTTAATACGCAAAACATTTATTCGAAGTTATGACTTCAGGTCCCGAAAAAAATTCATCCAACATTTGCACATAACAATCACATTTGACTTTTTAAATATCACGGAAAACACAAACTGAGTTAACATTAATCAATGAGTTTCAGGGTAAAAAAATATTATGGAAAAACATTAGAACAATGATGAGATTTAAATGGAAAACTTGGCGGGATTAAAAGAGAGAGATCAAATTACGCAGTATCATTATTTAAGAAGAGGATCATGTTAACATTTTCGGCAGAAATTGAGTTGCGCTTCTCACTGATGAGCTCTCGCTGCTTTGGAGAATAGTTTTTCTGACGGCACGGAAGTCGCCGGAATGCAGAGGAATTTTGCGCACAAGCGGGAGCAGCGGCTGAAACATGCCATCCTTTTTTTTGCCCCACCACCAACTCAGTGGATCGATGTTTCGGGGGTTGAATTGGCTGATCCGCGTAGTCAGCCACCAATACGAGCCTGTTGGCTTCCCGTTCGGTCCATTTCCTCTCCCGCGAGTTGCTGGAAGCCAAAGATGAATCAGGACTACGCCCAGATGGAAAAAGGGACGCGTGGAGTTCTATCGGATCGGCGAACAGGTCCTCGATGAAGGGCGGCTCACTCTCGGAGAACTGAATCAAACCTCGGAGGCGTGACTGGGCACTTGCGTGGTCCTCTTGGGTCAAATGCGGATGTTTAAATCTAGATAAATAAAATATAAATAAAAGAAACCGGTTTACTATTTTTCTCAGTTACCTGGGATCCAGATAAGAAATAATAAAATTGATGTGCTGAGCTCAATATTGCGGAATCGCGATCGTAGGCCATTGAGAAGCTGCTCTTGAAGCTCTCTCAACAACGGATCCGGATACCGTTGTTCTGCGATTGACGAAACCAAAGAAGCCTGAAGCAGCCGCACTGCTGGAATCATTTTTGATAGCGAAGGATATGTTTGGGAAGACAAGTCGGTCGTAATTTCTTCAAAGGGGCCAATATGTTAACCAACCCTGACAGCATCTCCCATTCATAGTCCTGTAGATCCAACTCGGGCCGATTAACCTCTCGACAATAAAGCGCATCGCACACAGATTCCTTTAGTTCAAGAAGACTACGTAGCATAATGCAGGTCGAGTTCCACCTTGTAGGTACATCGGCAGCTT